>OX104063.1:261846103-261904003 GCA_944474145.2 Dicrocoelium dendriticum | reverse complement strand
ACACACAGACTGTGAGTAAACCACTGCATTACAGTGGTTCCGACGTGTTAGAAATGGGCACTACACCATTTCCGAAACTAACTTCCAGATAAGGTAAGTGACAATGCCAGACCAAACATTTCGCAATGGTGGAAGTAGTAGATTTGCTGGTACAGTCGCCCGTATGCAGCCTCTGCTCCGATTTTAGGTGGCACCGCAATGAAAAATTATCAAACGTTCATCACCGAACCACGGGATTTCTCATTTCCCGGTAGCTTTTTCTCGGACATGGATGACATGAACGATACAATCTACTATCGGGAGGTGCGCTACACCGCTTCCATGTGATTAAGTAAGTCAACCCGGCATTACGTCTATACCTATTGCTTTCATTTGTGTCTACGGAACATGGTTCCATTAACCCTTTCTCTGTGTTCGCGCGTTGTGGGTCAAGAGCGCCTCACACGCTCCCCATGATGATGTGAATATTCGGAATCGGTACAGACGTCAGCGTTCTATTTGTGTCTATTTTTCCATATTGTCACGATTACTCAGCAAAATTTATTCAACGCTGTTGCATACAATGACGGAAACCAATGAAAAGCCCTGTGACACCATTTCAGTTGTATCAGTAGCGTTAACAAAGCCCATTACTTACGTTCTTTTCGTCGCAATGCCTAAGGCTATCGCTGCGGCTTCCCTCGTAGCGACAATAGTGCCTGCTATGCGCCCTGTATGCATTTCTTACCCACTGGTTATGGAGGCGCGCTCGCCTATAGCACAGTCCTCTTCTGTGCCGATTATGCCACCACCGTGAGGCCTTCATAGACCTATATACTATCGGCCATGAAGACGTGTGAGGCCAGTCAATGCCAATTCTTTAGTGGCAAAATTGATACAGCTGCCAATGGCAAAGTTAAAACCATTCCTGGGAGAGTCCAGATGCATTCTTATTTGATTCGTTTGCAGTGCTTACTATACCACCGTTGCGGGGCCATTTTGGGCTTTGTAACCGCCCGTATTTAAGGACTATGGTTCCAACAACGGCGGATATGCTGGGTCCGATAATGCTACCAGTGCTCTGTGACCAATATAGCACTACTAAAAACAAGCCTTCAAGGCATGCGCAGCAAGTACGTGGGGCTTCTCTAGTGCCTATATAGATGCAAATATCATTGAACCCACTTAAGCTAACTGCAGGCCGTTCGTGTGAGCTCCTGGCGCCGATGACCTAGGTGTCGTTGTAGGCCCTAATTAGGTTTCCCAGTGGAACCTACATGGACTTACTAAGCGCCATTCCTTTACCGCAGTGAAGCCAAAAATGTATACCTGTTTAATGACCTTTATAACACCGCTGCTATAGGACCTACGATACTTTTCCATGCATCGCTCATGCAACCAATCGCGGCCAACACTGGAGTCCGGTTGGGTGAACATACACATGCCACCTGTGAGGCAATTTGAAAACAGGTTGATTGACCTTGACCTTGACGCGGTAACCTGAAATCTGACATTCCTTACTAACGAGAATTTTAGATAAAATACGGTGAAAAACAGTGTTTGAACAAACACTAACGGAAGAACTTGACTTCTGTCAAATGTCTCAGAGAAGTGAAACACAACCGAAAGTCCCCAGAGTTATGCTCAGAGGAAGACGCCGGATCGGCGTTCAGAAGGACAAGGGCACTACCAGTAACGGTCTTGCGCCCACTGTAGTCTCATCACTGGTACCACCGATAGTCAGCTATAACACAAATAACCAGGTGACAACCGGTAACTCTGCGGCTCTTACACCAGGAAAATTGGCTAATTGCTTTGTGCTTCTTTCCGCTCCACGGACGGATGCACCACATGACGCTAAAATGTCAGTAACGTCACCAAAATCGTTACCACCAAAGTGTCCGTCGCCTTTGCTTGTTGATTGTAAGGCAACACCACAAGACCATCTCACAGGCGCGCTATTTAAAGTACAAAACATCGAAAATGAGCTAAACACGGTGAAATCAGAATTGCAACATATCAATCAATTGTTAGTAAAAATTATACCGCTGGCACAGCTATCGGATATACATAAATCTGACAAAGTGAAAGATCTTAACGCAGCGGGTGAATTGCTCAACACGCTTGCCAAGGAAGTCAACGAACGAGTCATCCGCGCACGAAATGCAATAATATTTAATGTGCCAGATCGCATACCACTTGAGAAAGTGACACGCTCACTTCTAAGTGTATGCAAAATGAACCGGGATTGCTGCTCATGTAGCCGCCTCCGAAAAACGAAAAAACCCGGCCATGCCTAATTGTCCTCAAGTTCAGCAGCCAAGATCATGCCAAATGCTTTCTAGACCACAAGTTCATCATAAGACAGCAAGCGAATCTCGGGCCCATACTGATTAAACAGGACATGACGCCACTGCAAAGGGCGCTCTTGTCAAATGTGCGAACCCCAAGTAAGCAGAGTCTGCGCAATTCCATCACTATGAAAACGCCTCCCATCATTCCAGCCGCTATGTCTAACTACAACTTAGATATGCTCCTGAACCCCTCCAACAGCCTCTCAGAGGAAACGTTACTGAATGGTCCCCAGTAACAGCTGTCACGACCTTTGCCAATGCAATTAACAATACGACGCCAATACCGGGCATGCAATTAACTGGTATGCACATGAACGCAACTCCCACAGCAAGCTCATCAACGGCTTACAACGTTGCCATGGACTTGTCACAACGACAATTAGATCTTATCGCATTAGCGTTACCCGAAGATGAAGGACAGGCAAAAGTTACGGCCACCTCGAATGCAACCATGGACAGAACAGAATGCAGCGAAATGCCCAACAGGGTGTCTGATATACACGACACGTACACTGATCTCGATAGCTTGTGCTTCTTATCAGCATATACTCCGTTTTCCAGTATCGTAAACGATCTCGCGCAGCCCGACACTGACACGGTACCTAAGCCCAGATGTCCAAACCCAGGTTGTTTGATAACTGTGTCTCCTCGGCTCCCTTCAAAACCACAATGTTATAGCAACGAATCCATACCCAAACGCATCGAAACGGCCAATATAACACCCCCTTGTTTGAAAGACAAACCACGCCACAGACGACCCGCTTTAGGCCGAAGTCTAGTAAAACGACAGCCAAGGTTGATCAGCCACATCGTAAGAAGTACCTCCTCGTAACCCGTAGCTCAACAACGAGTAATTGGATTACACCCAAACCCCCTACACTGCCGGCCGATCTGCAATGCCACTCTGGCAAAGCCCAAAGCGATACGTCGACCGAACTAAGCATGAGAATATAGGCAAGACAAATCGTCCGAACACCAGTTGGCCTCCACACCCTCGTTACGAAGCGAAGTCTATTACAGCTACAGCCAGGATCGAGCGGCCGCAACGTAGGAACCACCCACTTAGGACCCCAAGCCCCGCGATGAGTAACCAGACCCCGCATACACTTCACTCATCTACCGGCCGAACTGCAATGCTGCACGGGCAAAGCCCAATAAGATATGTCGTCCAGACCAACCATAAAATATAGCCAACACAAATCATGGGGGCAAAACTAGGCTTTCACCCCCACGATATGAAGCGAAATCTTCTACAGCGACAACCAGTATTGAGCAGCCGCAACGTAAGAATTACCTACTCGGAACCCCAAGCCTCGCCGTGCTTCTCCAGACCCAACGCAAAATCCGATACACCTTTGCCCAACCAGCAACATCACCAGGGCGAAACCCACACGGACGCAACGAACTGATGAATTCCGCACATGCCCGCTCCCCCATCCACCCATCCCATCACGCCAGTCAACACTCCATCAACAAAATACCATAATGCCACGATTCATGACGACACCTTCCGCAGTCCCTTTTTTATGGAACGCCGCAAGTTGCGGGCCTCCTCTCCTTGCTCGCGAGGGTCAAGCAGCGGCTCTCTACCACCTGACTCGATTCCTAGACATGGCACAACTGATTTCAACTAACCTATCTCAGGCAATCGGACGGCTCCTCTAAACGCCAGCCTCATGACCGACTACGGGCTAGATCTCTCAGCTCATATGCATCATCAGTTACCCCCACATCCTTCCCCTTCGGATTCAATGCTCCATACTACTCCCAACCTCTCCCATTACTTTGCACCGACCTACCCGGCATGCATCTCCACGCATGCATGCAAACAAGCCCCTTACCACATTCTGGATCGCCTGTGCTGCTGCTAGACGGTTCACTCAATTTCAGCGATCCAACCAATAACGATCCACCAAGAGATGCCCCAACCCTCCATACTACATCCCACTTCGACGAATCCAGTAAGGTGGGGATCCACGATGTGCTTGACCTCAACTCCGGATCTATTAATCAAAAGAATCACCTTCTGCGTCCGCTTGTTACTATGGCCAAAGCATAACTGGTTCTAATCACAGAGACGTGGCACTCTGCCAGTGCAACTGACTTACCCGTCCAAATACCTGGCTAATCTTCATTCTGCAGTGGACGCAATAAGCGACGGGGCGGAGGATGCCTCATCTACGTCAACGAAGACGTTCCTAAATCCTCCTTCCAAGTCATATCCTTGGGTAACCCGGAAGACTCTATATGGAGTTAGACTGATGGCGAGCACCTAGACCTCCTCATTGGCTGCGTCTACATCCGACCGCATATCTCAACAGCTGAAAGCAAAATATTGGTCGAGCTCTTCACCGAAGTTTCGCTGTTATCTGCACGCCTTAAGATAATCGGCGGTGACTTTAATATGCCGCACATTGAGTGATCTACCCAGTCCTCACCTCCCAAATGTAGAGCGTTTGTCGACCTTATCTTCGCATACGACTAGACTCAACATGTTAACGTACCTACCAGGAAATCTAGTGTCCTTGACTTAATATTCACGAAAGGCATCAACCAAGCACAAGTTTGTGTGCTTGACAACCTTCTTGGTAGTGATCATAAGGCAGTGAAGTTAACATTCAGACTGCCCACTACTAAGCATTACAACCTCTCCCCAAGCGGTTTCTTCTGTCCTCTACAACGCATCGATTGGGAAAGCTTCTCCACTCTTCTACGATCTCTTAACTTGAATGTCTTCTTTCTGGCAACAGACAGATATGGCGACCCAAGAGATATATAACCACATTACGTTCTGACTTGACGTGGTCGCTCCTAAGCAAAACATAAGGAAACCTACGAAACCGAAGGGTGTAGTTGGTACACCTAGAGTCCTAAACAAACTGAGAAAAACGCTCTCTAGCTACAACAAGACAAAGGATTTCCACATAATAATGCGCATGTGCGACACACTAACAAGGTGGAGATACCTGCAAGCCACGTCTGCCACATCAGCGAAACACGCTGCACTCAGCAGCAACAACAAAGTTAAAGCACTCACCCAATTGATGAAACGCAGAGCAAACGACAGATCTCCAACAATTGCCACATTATCACTTCCTAATGGCAATCTCATGACGGACCCCGCCCAACTTTGTGATTATATCAACAAGCACTTTTGCAGCTCTTTTTCGGGCACCGATTCGATGACATCGCCTGCAACACCCTTGCTTATTGATGATGGGCTGATCAGTATCGAATTCAACCTACGCGGAATCATGCGAGATATTCGTACACTCAAAATGTCTCAATATCCCGGTCCCGATGGCGTACCATCCATAGCGCTGATACTAGGAGATCCAGACATTCCAGTTCTCCTCCTTAATCTATTTACACTCTCGAAGAAGACCCATACCTTCCCCGCGGCTTGGAAGCATGCTGTAGTCCTACCACGACATAACCGAGGATCCCGTCTTGACATAGACAATTATCGGCCTATCAGCCACACATCCATCGCATCAATAGTAATGGAGAGGCTGGTAAAAGCAGAAATTCTTAACTTCCTGTTGCCTCGTAATCTCATTAATAGGTCTCAACACGGATTCCTGCCCGGGAAACCCTGCTAGACCTGTATGTTTGAGTTTTTAAACAACGTCACTGATGCGATAAATTTGGGGCATAAAGTGGTCGTCAACTTTCTCGACATGAAAAACATTCGACCGCGTTCCACACCTGAAACTATTGACCAAACTCGCCTCTTTGGGCAGCGCCGGGAAGCTGCCCTCCGGGTTTGCATCCTACTTATCCAATCGAACACAACTGGTGTGCCTGGGCGGCACGACGGCTTCCAGAAAAGCGGTAACCAGCGGAGTCCTTCAAGGAAGTGTGCTGGGCCCCATGCTCTTCTTACTGTACGTCAATGATGTCTTCCAAATCTTCCGCTGGGAAACTCCATACCTATTCGCTGACGACATCAGCGTTGTATTTTCATTCGTCCCCGATAATATGAGAGGTAATACATCCAAAATACGAGAGACCTTATGGTGCTAGAAAACTGGTGCGCAATATGGAATCTCGAATTCTCCTCAGGAAAAAACAACATTCTCTCTTATAGATGCACAGTGCCACCGAATACCCTTACTCTCACTGGCACTCCTCTTACCGTCAGGCACTTTGTTCGTGATCTGTGGGTTCAATACTCTAGTACCTTCAACTTTGCGGAACAAGTAAGCTATAGTGCAGCTAAGCTAAGTAGCTACTAGGCTATATCTTCAAATCCATGTCGCTTTTGGAATCTCGACTGACACTGTATAAAACGTGCGCTAGGTCTATTCTTGCATACTGCTCTATAGCCCTTACGAACTCACGCAAGTGCGACATAATTGCACTCGAGAACGTACAGCGTTCCTTCACCAAGCGTCTACTAGGCTCAAACATGCTGAACTACCGTAGTCGATGCAAACAACTGGGACTGGACCCGCTGTGGCTACGGAGGTTAAAGATAAACCTTACATTTCCATACAAGCATAAAGAAAAGCCGGAAATGAACCTGACACGACACTTCCGAACGGAAGGGGATACCCGATATCATCTACGCAACGCGACTTATTCATTCAGTCTGCCGGCTGCTCGTTGCGGCATACGCCATAACGTCTTCCATTATAGATACTCGGACACTTGGACCAAGTTATCTCTGCAAATCCGATCATCTATGACCAGTACACACGTCAACGATGCTATAAGAAGATTCCTCGACCTAAACACAGTCTCCAAACTATTAGGCCTCAAAGTGCCGAAAGACGAGCTATGGGAGACAGGACCAAACAACCTCTAGCGAATAAGCCTACATCCTCTTTTTATGCTTTATTTCCAACAGTCTCCTACTTAATTTTAACCCAGCATCACAGCTGTTTCTAATACCTTATTATTCGCACGTCTGCTGTTTTTTGGCCTTCCTATCTCCACTTAAACGAGACTGCCTCAGGACTTCCATCACTTTGATCCAAATATTTCACTTACTGTTCTTTCTAGAACGTTAAGGTTTACATCCTCAGCCTCATCATTGCCTATTCTATTCCACCCTCATGCTTAACCCCACTGTGTACATTGTATTCGGCACCTCTTCTGGTCCTTATCGCAACTCTTCAATAGCGGCCTAAGAAACCATAGCGCCAGCGCAAAAGCTCAGGCCTCGCTGGATTCTCTTTGCTACTGCGCCCCTCTTTCTTAAACCTTTTGGACCAGTCCGGCCTCTCAGGCTCCAAATGCCTATAGGCCTCAAACCAAGACCTCTCTTCTTTTGAGCATCGGATGCCTTCGACCAAAGTTCTCCTTGGTATAATTAACAGCCTCATGATACTGGTCTCCGTCTGATTCATTATCTGTATGCTTGGTCTCTCTACCGAAATTGAAATTTCATGATGTCAGCTCACATTAACGTATCCCTCGCTTGTTTGGCCTCTCTTTTAGTCCATATCGCACTTGTTCGATGGTGGTATATGTACCGCTTGCGTCAGAGCATCGGCTGCCGTACTCTTTTTATTATTCACCTCCCCATCTATCGGACTGATGTCTTTCTTATTCTACCAGCACCAGCTGCTGAGCACTTAAACGTCTTCGGTTCACATTCACTCCTATGTTTAACCACACCCTACCTTATACTTGTTCGCCACCTCTTCTGGTCAACAGCACAAATCTTGGGGTGAAACACTTAGCAATTGGCGATGCTGTCTGAATTATTCTCTTACCCTTGGTCACTTCCGGAGCCGGCACCACTGTGGTTTTCTCTCTACAGCTGTCGCAAGTATTGCTGTCTGTTCTCTCTCTTGTATTCAGTACTGTCTATGCTGAGCCTAATAACGAGTGCCGCTCCTGTATATTTATTTATCAGGCTGCCAGTGACCCACTAATTAGTGAGTTATAACTAGCAGTCCATTTGACTTCAACGTTCCACCTTGGATGTCCACCTCAGAGTGCCACACCTAGCATCTTTTGGGACTGATGCTCACACTACGGATATTCCCGGTCCCTTTAAGCGCTGGCTCTACAACCATTTTCTAACTAAACCTGTAGTATTCAAGCCATTCTCGCTCCTGTTATTATCGTTGAAGGCCTGTCAGTGGGCATTTTCTTCCTCAAAACTAACCCGACTCCCAGTATCACCCTTTCCTGTTGTATATTTGACTTGTTTGCCGCACTGTAGAAGTCCCTATCTTTTCCCTCTACTTCAGGTTCCTTTAGGGCTGGCTTTGCAACAGTATTCTCGCTACAGCTGTAGTATACAAATCCCATTCTCGTCACAACTGTGACACTCCTCACCCCTTTACCCAGCTGCTTCTCTAGCATCCGATTACCGAACATGTTACGTTATTATTTTCATGGGTCTCAAACCCGGCGTAATAACTTCACTGGCTCTCATACATGTTCGAACGATAGACTATACCACTGTCAACCGATCGCTCAACCTATATTGTAAGCGCATATTAAAGCACTCACTATGTTCTGATTCCCTCAACTCATTTACCGGTTAGCACCGCCTGATACTCACGGTCTCCACACAGGACAACTTTTGCGTACGCTAGGCCACTTCGGACAGCATCTTCCTCTCACGTTCAACAAATATCGAGTCTCGTGCTTGTAAGCAAAATTACGGATAAGATGCATAACATATGCGGTCATTCTATTTCTTCCAATCAACACAAATTTACCATAACTTTATATTTATACATTAACAGATACCTATTCAATTTTCTTGGCAGTTGGCTCGGTCCGTTTTTCTTCTCTCCCTTGTTAGAAAGGATAACATCAACTGCACGGAACATTACGGAGGACATACCTGCGACGCTCCCATGGAAACGGAATCAATACAGAACAAATAAATCACCCGCACTTCGCAATCCTGACAAACTAATGGAACCCAGAAAACAAAGCAAATCAATACAAGTCACCTGAGTCGTCCGACTTCAACAGCTCCAACCACTTGCGGTCGACCCCGAAGGAGACCACACAATCATGGGAAACAAATTGGCGAAACGTGCCTGCGAATACCCGCGAGGGTAATCGGTCAGATGTAATCTTTTCAATATCATATCACCAGTCGGTAATGTTCTAGGACGTGGTGGGTCTTTGTCTGGCAAGCGTTTTCCCTACAAAAGTCACAATTGTCTGTTTAACAACACTGGGACGTGGCGGATGTGGCTCGCCACTCGACAAAGTCACCGCCCCAATCACACGTAGGCAAGTGGACCGATATCACATTTATAAATTCTGTGCATATATCTGCTCTCGCAAGAACACGCCTACATATTTGATTAATGACATGCCGCTGTTCGTAAATATTTTTGCAGCTTTTTCCTCATGCTTCACTCACCTGACCCGCACTACCTCATCGGGCTAGTTCCTCATCAACATACTCCACATTAGTGATCTGATTCTTATCTCTCTAGCTCGCATTATGTGGACATAGACTTCGTACAACCTTTTGGCCATATGTGCCCACACTACTGTCTCCAACTGTACTACTCCCGCTCTTGGTGCTGCTAATCATGCTATCATGTACAATATTGCAATATGTTGATCATGCCCAAAAGGCGTGCCTCGCCTTGTCGAGAATAAAATATTTATTCATTTATTTATTTATGGCCTTACTATGCACCCGTCACGTTCGCTGGAATATAATGCTACACATATTCCTGCGCATATATGTGGGCTACTTGAATGAAAACATATCAACCATATGCATTGATGTTCTTACTTCTTCGTTTGCCATCCTATTATTCCCTATGTTTCATATAACTTCCACATATACTGCACCTGATAAATTTTCCTTAGTATTATTCATAAGAACCGTATTAGCTTATTCATGAAACGCGGAACCTACTTATCCTACTCCTGATACTTTGATATGTGCATGTACAGATACCGATTAAACTCCATGAAACTGGCAGGCAAATAATTAATTATTTACTCAATTACAGCTGGATAATGTCAACAATATCTCTGAAATGAACAGAACGTGTACTTCGGTCCATTGACGTCCAGTTGCGGGAAAGTGCATTAGGCAATCACAGTGGGGACTAATAACGTGCCGTCCTCTTAAATTGCATAGTGCTGATGATCATTGCTACCATAATACATGTACAAATGTCTCCATACATAAGGATATAAGTATGCATAGACTAGTGGAGCAATTCAATTTCTAATCACTTTAAAGTTGCAAACCTAGAAATGTATGTATTTGTAAATAAATATATGCATTCACTTTCATACAGCATGATGTATATATAAATGTACGCATTACTAATCTCAATCTCGTATATATATAGCATGTTTCATCCATATTTATGCACGCTATGAAGGCTCATTCAGCCGCTGTGAGCATTAAGGCACCACACATTGACTAGGGACCGAGATGCATTTTGACTTCCCATTCACCTTAGACTACTTAACTTACTGGTCCCCAGACATGCAGGTATGCAACTGACGCTTCCGCGTTACCTTTCTTTTGCATATACACATTCCGTAACAAGTCCCTTATGTAAATATGTATGCGAATGTCACAGAGTTACGTGCCTATTTGTGCCACAGCCGTTTACTTCATTATTTATATATTATTCTTACATCCTTTTTCGTTATTGCCTACCTATTTCCCGAAGTTCGCAAACATTTCTGCCTAGTAGTTACCCAAAAATCGAACCCACATAGGAGCATGTGAGGCAAGCAAAATATGCATTTCCCATTCACTTTACGTGTATCGCTCTTCATATACTCCATTACAAATGCCTTTCTTCATTTTCTGTTTAACCGAAGGCACTAGTTACTTATCCAATAACATAGGTCCACTTTCGACCCATTTGTGCAGTTGGAAAATCCGGGCACTTGCTAACAAGGTTACAGTACACTATAGCAATATAAAATCTACAGAACACCGATGCCTTTATATATCAGCCACGGGTTTATTTATAGTATTTACAAATTATTTAACTACGTACCGATATCCTAAACTACCATTATGCTCGTGGCTTTGCGGTTGATCTTGGTCCGCAAACCCGTTCCCCCAAGATGTGAGCCTCCAGGTCCCAGGAACACAGGGAGAACATGCCGGCTAGCCCACGGAACTTAAAAGGTGTGTTATTCATCAATCAAAACACTATACAAGGGCAATGTACAATAACTTTTTGCGAATAGGAATAAAAGGTACAATAAAAGATAAATTTACAAGCGCTACAGAACTCCCCCAGCGCGTTCGAAAAGCGAAAACACTCGATAAGGTCACTGTGTGTAAACGAGGAAACGCACAGGAGTTTTGTCAGTCTTACCAGGACGGTAATGTGTTGTATGGGGTTGTGGTATACTGGCACAGTCTGTAGGCGTAGTTGTCGTTGGATGTGTACGAGTACATTCGGTGCAAGTACCAGTATCGGCATTTGTCAATTCGAGGCATTTGTGGCGTCGTCGCGACGTCTCATTCTCACTAAAGGGCCGCGTTTACAGCGCATCAGTTCGCTCAATATCGTTGTATGGGTGCGAGTCCTGGCCGCTTCGCGTGGAAGACATGCGTCGTCTTTCTGCGTTCGATAACGGTTGCTTAAGGAGGATCGCGCGTATTTGGTGGCAACATCGAGTTAATAGTAATGACGTTGGACGTCGCATCTAGGGGAATGCGAGTATTCCCGTCAACAAACTGGTTTTGTTGCGCCAGTTGAGATGGCTCGGTCACTTTCTACGCATGGCATCTGAGCGTCTACCGCGTCGCGCTCTATTCGCTCGTCAAGGGCCTGGCTGGGGGCGACCGCGTGGTGGTCAACCTTCCACTTGGCGACAGCACATGAAATCGCTGACGTCGTGTCTAGCCGCTGTTGGACCCGTACGTCTTCCAGGATGGGGACCCAAAGATGAGGAGTGCCAATGGCTTAGGACTATTGAAGACATGGTCCGCAACCGGAATCAGTGGAAGAATTGTGTACAATATAATATTGATTCGCATGTTTAATATTACGAACGTTAAAAATTACAAAAAAGAGAAAAATCGGCGTGTGAAAGACAAACTCGAAATGTTTTTTCTAATTTTTGCCAAAAGGTTCCATCCTTCCTGCGGCATAATAGCTGAAGTGTGTTGCTGACATTTAACTACCATGCCACGATGATTATGACGCGATGACGGCCCGTTATACACTGATCTCCATGGTTTTATGTTGGCTCTGTGTCTAGTTGATAGACTGCTGGGATTACATATGTGCATACATACCAGTATCCGGTGGGAATGAGTGTGCAAAAGCCGAAGCGAAGCTGGAACAATCATCCAGATAAACAAATTTCAAACGGTCGAGGCTAACAGAATCACGCGTGCCATTATGATCCACAACGTAATACTTGCTATGTCGCGACATCACTTTGAATGGCCCTTCATAAGGCGATTGCAAACGCTTGCGAACAGCGTCTAAGCGAAGAAATACAAAGAGACATAATTGTAAATCCTTATGAATTTGTGGTGTGCGTGATGTTGGCGTCGGCTGTAGTCGACTCACATAATGTTTAAGCCGGGCGACATTGGAAGTGGGATCCAATTCACCAGTGATTTTAGAGTCGACAAGCACCTCATCAGGAAGTCGGAGCGTTGTACCGAACGCAAGCTCAGCAGAGAGCAGCCGATATCTTCCTTGATAGTGTTGCGTATACTGAGCAATATGATTGGCAAGGCCTCGTACCAGGAAGTAGCGCTGGCTGTAATAACTGCCTTCAGCTGCGTATGGATACTTTCCACCAAGCCTAGAAGGGTGATACGCAGTAGTGCGTAGGTGGTTACATTCCAAGGGGCGATTCAGGTCACGAAACAAGGTAGACGTGAACTGTGGTCCTCTATCGGTGGTAATGGTCGCGGTTACACCAAAGATAGATGCCCACGATTCCAAGAAAGTGTGAGCGATAGTTTCGGTGAAAGTGTCACGCAACGGGACGGCATGTGGCCATCTAGTGCAACGATCGATACAAGTCAACAAGTGTGTAAAACTATTTGGAGGAGGCAGTGGCGCGACTATATCAAGATGAATGTGTTTGAAACGCGCGTCTGGAAGTGAGAAAGTTCCTGGAGTGGTAATGGTATGACGATGAACTTTACTCTTCTGACATTGTATACAGGATTTTGCCCATTGTCTGAGATCAGTATTCATGTTTGGCCAAATATAGCGATCCGTGATAAGTTTAACGGTAGCACGGATGCTCGGATGGGAAAGGCCATGAAGACGATCGAAAATCTTCCACCGGTACGACAATGGGACGTATGGACGCGGCTTACCAGTGGAAATATCACAATATATTTGCGAATCATAGTGAAGCAGAGGTAACTGGACAAACTTCAGTGCTTTGTTATTGCGAACAGATTCGAAATCAGATTCACCGATTTGCTTAGCAGCAGCGTCCTCTAAGTTTACGGACGATATCGACAGTTGAGGAGTCAGTGCGGGATAACGCGTCAGCAACAATGTTGCTTGGCCCATGGAAGTAAACGTTGGCGGAAGTAAATTGCGAAACAAAATCGAGATGCCGTGTTTCTCGAGGGGAGTAGCGATCACCTGGCGAGTTAAACGCGTGCACAATTGGCTTATAGTCAGTTAGAACGATAGCGTGTCGTCCTTCGAGGATGTGGCGGAAGTGTTTAATGGCGAGGTATACAGCAAAAGTTTGCGGCCGAACGTGCTGTACCTCGTTTGTGCTGACTGAAACTTCCATGAAAAAAGACACGGGCTGGACTTCACTGTCCATGACCTGCTGTAAAACAGCTTCGACGACTGACTATGAAGCGTCGGTTTCAAGTACTAACCTGGTGCTGGCGTCAGTATTCAGATGACTCAGCGAATTCGCGGTTGCCAGCAATTGTTTAACTTTACCGAAAGCGGCTAAAGCATCGCGTGATAGAACTAGCTTTGTCGGGTGACGTTGCGGCAAATCGGTAAGCGCCTCTAGTTCAGGATAAAACGACCGTAATAGTTAATGACACCAAGGAAACGTCGAAGCATCTTAAAAGAATAAGGCACAAGGTAGGCAGTGATGGCAGTGACTTAGTCCGGAAGTGGGCGTATACCTGTAGAGTCGATGTGCTGTCCAAGGAAATCGATGTTAGATATGCCAAAAAGGCATTTAGCAGGGTTAATAATGATACCAAAATGGGCTAGACGTTCGAAAACTTGATGCAAATGAAACAGATGTTCCTCCTGGGTCGCAATTGCTACCAAAATTTCCTCGATATAGGCGAAGACAAAATCAAGACCACAAAGGACTTGGTCAATAAATCGCTGAAAAGTCTGAGCAGCCTTCCGGAGACCAAACGGCATTTGGAGAAATTCGTAAAGACCGAATAGCGTCGTGCTTGCATTCTTAGGTATGTCTTCTGGAGCCATTAGGAGCTGGTAATAAGCACGTACTAGCTCAATATAGGAGAAAAGACGTTTCCTGTAAAGGCTCATAGAAAAGTCATGGACAGGGGGAAGCGGGTATTTGTCTGGAACTGTGGCATTATTTAGAGCGCCATAGTCGCCGCATGACCGCCAGTCCCCCATGGAGTTCTTCGGAACCATGTGAAGTGGGAATGACCATGGGCTGTCCGACGGACGAATAATGCCTAGGTTCATCATGTGTTTGAATTCAGCCTTGGCCATGGCGAGTTTGTCTGGAGCCAGACGTCGTGGTCTGGTGGCGATAGGAGTGCCTTTAGTTTTGATGTGATGGCGGATTTCGTGTTTAGGCTGAAGGCCGTCGTTGATCGGTTGATAAATAGATGGAAACTTGTGCAGAAGCGCGGTAAGTTTATTGTGGGAAGGCAGTGACAAACAAATGCCAATCGAATCGATGGCGTGGACCTTGCGGGAGACAGTAAGTGAGGTGACGCTATCGCGGAGTTTCCTATTTCGAAGATCAACAACAATGCCATACTTCGTTAAGAAATCGATGCCATGAATGGGCTTCTGAACGTCAGGGATTAAGAAAAGCCAGGGTAGTTGACGTCGGCGTCCCAGATCTAATGGTAACAGTCTTTGGCCATACGTCTGAATTTTTCTATCCTTAGCCGCCTGGAGTGTGACATGACCGGGAGAAATGCTCCGTTCTGGTGGATCTACGGGTATAACGCTAACTTCGGCATCTGTGGCAGCGAGAAAACGGTAGCCTGTTGTGTTATCAAACACGTGGAGGAGACCGCTGTGGTGTTGACCAGCGGCAGTTGTCGCCATTACTGGCTGGCCGACGGGTTTCCCTGTTGGTCCTGTAAGCGGAAGTATTTGGGGTGCGAATACCACGGCCTGCAATTCCGTGCGGCATCTCCAAATCGTTTGTGAAAATAACAGAAACGTTTCCGTTGAAAGTCACGGTTGGACGGGCTAGCACGTGTATTACGACCAGGTGATACGTTACGACGGTGATGAAGATGGTTGGAAATAGCGGAAACGTGGACGGTCAACTGTTCGATCTGGTTCTGCGGCCTATCCATTGTTAAGGATGTACTTTCGGTCGAGTTATTTGACTGCGATATTTGACTAACGTGATGCTTGAAAAAGCATTCATATACCTTATCAGCTGGGTTCGCTAAATTATCAAGCGGAGTTTCGTCACCTTGTACTGACAAGACCAGGACGGTATTATGTTCTAGTTCAATTTCAGTTGGGACCGGAACGTATTATAAGCCCGTGAATGTTCCTCTCTTTTGCATATTGCCTGATGGGGAATTGATAGGTTCGCTTGCAATGTTGAAAAGCTTAAAACAGAGACCGCATCGCACTCTTTCCAACAAACTACTGCCAACATTTTCCTGCCCGGCAGTCCCTGATATGCCGGTTTATGCCAAGTAAAAGATTGGAGGGTAAGCTAGGAAAACAAGAGGAGGTATTTCAGTTAAATACTGCTAATACCAAGGTGTGAGAAGAAAGTAAAAAAGGGGATGTTGAAGATGCAAGTCGGTTAGGAGAAAGGGAGGGTTTGGTACTGACACCCAAGAGCATCTAACTTGCTCTCGAAACCCTCTACCGTAGACTCCCTAACTACGTGCTACGGAAGCAAGTTCCAACGGTCAATAACTCGGCGCGACAAGCTAGTTTCCGTCCTTACCCGGTCAGAACACAGTTTATGCTGCGTCAACGGGTGACCTCAGAGATTAGGCAGCTTGACGGTACTAAATAGCCAGGACAAGTCTAGACCGATCTTGCCCGTTAAGATGCGGTAAGTGAGGAGCAAGTCTCCTCTAATTCTGTGGTATCGCAATGAGTACATACCCAAGCTAAGCAAATGTTCGGGATACGTTTGCCCCCGTAATCCTTGCGCTAACAGTGCACCTACTCGCAAACCCTCACCAGTTCCATTTTATCCCTAACAGGACAAGGTGGACAAGCCTGTATACTGTACCCTAAGTGGGGTCGCACAAAAGCTGAGAACAGCTTCACAAAAATATTTGCCGTTAGGACAACGAATCAGCGGCGAATAAACCGCATCATACGGAAGCCTCTACAAGCAGCCTTCCTCCAGTTGTCCCTAGAGTGAAGCAACGTGATGTGGGTGATACCCAGATCAACCTGCTGTATGACAACAGGGAGTTCACTTCCATCAACTACATAGCGCGTGGGAGGACTAGCGCCTCCAATGCGGAGGACAGAACATTTCGCTTGATTTATAGGCATCAACCGTAAGGTTGACCAATCCCAGAGCCTATCCAAGACACTCTGGAGTGCCTTAGAGCCACCAGGGATATCCACAGTATTCCAAAGCTTGAGGTCATCAGCAAACAATGGTGACGGTACTTCAAGCTCCTGGGGCTGGTCATGGACAGAAATTGCGAAAAGCGAAGGTCTTTGAACCGAGCCCTGCAGAACGCCGCTAAGAACAGCTTGTCTAAGAGCAAGCCTACGCCCCTCGCGTACACACGGTGCTCTTCCCTCTAGGAAAGCATAGACCCGTTTAAGGGCGGCTCCAGATATCCCATACGATCTCAACTTCATTGAGAGTCGTTTATGCGGGACGGTATCAAAGCCTTTCGAGATACCAGCGAAAAGCAGGTCGATAGTGTGACCGTTGTCTACTGCCTCAGCCCAGCTTTCACGAGATACAAGTAAATTTGTCAGGCAGGAAAATCCCTTACGGAATCCGTGCTGTGCCGCGCTGAGAAGGTTAAACTTAATCAGGCGATTCTCCACCGAATCCCTGACCAATTTTTCAAACAACTTAACTACTACACTTGTTAAGCTGACAGGCGGGTAATTCGCAGGCAGAGCTTTGTCGGTGCCCATAAAAAGCGGACAGATGATTGCCTTCTTCCATTTTTAAAGGTAAGGCACAGCTGTCGAGTGATATTGTAAACATGCATGTCAGAGGGCCACTTAGCTCAGCGGCCAATTCATGCGTCGGCTTCGGATGAATTGATCCAGGGCCAGAAGCTTTGGGATGATTTAGCCCTTGCAATAGCCCGAAGACTTGTGTCTCGGTTATGCTGATTTCAGTTAGGCAAGGTTGCTCTGGGACTTTTGTGACCGGCTCAATCTGAGTTAGAGACCTCACGAGAAAAGACATCAGTATACTGTTCCCAAAGTATACAAGCATTATCATAGTCGGTATGCCCATGTGCCTCGTTCGCTCCTAGTAAAGCCGGTATAGAAGAGTTTGTACCGCTGCGTCTCTTTACGTAAACAAAGCACTTCTTCGGATTTGTTACGGCTGCGTTAGCCAAATCCTCCTCGTACTGAAGACGAAGAGTTCTAGGATGTTGCTTACACTTATTTCTAACCGCTCGATAGCTTTCGTAGGTGCTGGTTGATGAAGCCGCTTGGTAAGTTCGCCAGCACTTAGGGCGCTTCCTGTGCAAGTGTTTACCTGTATGATCTATCCAAGAAGGCTGCGCCCTTATCACCCGTCTCTTAATGAGTGAGATGTGCGGAGCAGAGATCTCGATTAGTTACGCCTTAACATTCTTCCAGGCTGTTTCAACCGTGTCAGCCACGATGATCGCGCAAAGTAGAACTGAAGCTTTGTCTCGCATTGCGTTAAAGTCTGCCCGCCAAATATTTGGACATGCCTCAGCGGTACCTTGATGACACTTACTTAGAGTACATCGAAAGGATATGCAGACATGGTCACCGGCTCCTAGAGGACAGCCGTAGATAATAGCACTTACTAAATCATGTGACCGCAAAAGTGAGATCCAAGGTAGACGGAATTTGGTTGCGCATATATCTAGTCGGGAGGTCCACGAAATAATGCAAAGGCAGTCGCCATGTTAGTAATGTTAGTTGGCAATGTTAGCGCGAGGAGACCCGAACCGAAAGTGCCCACAGCCGAACTGCAAGATAGATCAGCCCGGCTTGCTTCAGAGAGGTTGAAGTCACCCGGTATTAGATACCTATTAGCCATCTGAGTACGAATAAATTCAATAACCTCCCTGGAGATACTTCCAGGACTTCGATTTGCTACTACAACTGTAAACTGAGAAGCGAAAGTGCACACAATAGTCAACAGGGCTTCAACAGTTTGACCCGGAGACTGGAAAACACAGGTCCTCAACACATCAAGTTTAAAACTGACGTATAAAGCGACGCCCCTACCTTGGCGGCCAACGGAGCGATCACATCTAAACAGTGCGTAGCCAGGTAAATATATTTCACCGTCTGTGATATCCGGGGACAGTCACGTTTTGGTGATAGCAAGTATGTCGGGACGAGATTTGTCTACAAGTTGACCCACCTCGTGTATCTTGTTCCTTAGGCTACGCACACTACTAAGCACTATCCGAAGGAACTCAGCACCATCAGCTCTGGGTCGTACGCTACCAGGAGAGGTTTTGGTAGGGCAGAATTTGGTTTCCTGCTGACCACCTGAAAACCCACAAGACGAAAGCTTTGCTCACCAGCCACCCGCCTGCTCTCGAGGCTTTTGATGGCTTCCTTTAACCTCAGTCGATCTGCCAGTGGGAGGTCCGGCTGAACGCTGATATTACTACCCTTGAGTTTGAATGCAAAGCGCAGTAACGCTTTGTGTTCCTCCGGGGTTGAAAGGACTATACGAAGTAGTCGAGGTAGCGGCTTTGGCGTATTTACAGGGACGTTCCCCAAGCTGGTTAGCTGCCTGATACTGCCACCGGGGAAACCAGATGGAAGCACCTTTTTGACGCAGATTGAACCCCTGGAGGTCATTCAGCATGCCTTCCTTCGGAAGAGCTGCCGCGGATTCAGCAACGCTACGAAAGATAACGCCAGTATCAGTAAAAGAATCACCTCGACGACGCGTATTCACTCCACGAGTCTGCGACTCGACTACAGTTTCGACCGGTTTGGCAGGTGACACAGCGCGTTTCTTCGACAAGGGAGCTGGAGTAATTGAGGTTGAGACTTAGTGTTCTATCTCCAAATCCCTCACTGGTCTAGTTGTTTCAGACTTTACGGGTGTGGCCAAAGAAAACAAATAAATACATAAATATTTTATTCTTCACTATGCGAGGCACGACCATTGAGGCATGGTCAGGTAAGTACAACTGTACAGACATTTTATGGGAACCGTAATAGTGACAGTAGGAAATTGTTCATATGTCCATGCTTCGAACTGTACAATGGTGAAAATGTGAAACAATAATTTGGCTGTAGTGGGATCGGGAGCGTTTGTAAAAACATAATAGTTCCGCCATATATTGCAGTCATACCTCGACTAATAATAGATTGAGAATCCTGAATGGTCTATTGGAAGATAATTGAAGAGCACGCTTGAGAGAGATATGGCAATACAGTGAGTTAGTGCAAAGGTAACGCAAAGGTAAACGGTGATATCGTAGAAAGTAAAAAGACCACAGTATACTCGTGAATTCGTAGAAAGTGGAGACGCACGTATACACAGGTGTAAAGTTCCACTGTGACGAACCTATCTAGAATGATGACGCTAGTTGTCCTGCCAGTGTGAAGTTATGGGCTGTGATTTTATTCGGTGGCGAGTCACATTCACCACATTGCAATGTTGTTAAACGGACATTTGTGGTTTTTATAGGGAGAACGCTTGCCAGGCGAAAACCCACCACATCCTGAAACACTACCGCCAATCCATTGAATGGCAAGTTGTAACTGTCTATGTTTCCTGTTGAACGTTTGTTTGCTCGGTTATTCGCAGTAAAGTTGCGTCCCATTTTCCTGCTGGCTGATGAGTTAGGCGAGTGCCTATTTCGTTCCTGGGTCCTGTCCTGTGCCAGATTGGTAGGTAAGGAACTAAACATTCTTTCGGGATATGATGTGTTGATCAGCTGCAGAACCACATGAAGGCTTTGAGGCATAAACATTGAAATATGTTGATGTCTTGAGGGATAGGATAAAGTTCCCAAGAAAGAATCGCAGATCCCCGGGGTATGTAGTAAAATTCATTAGAAATATAGGAAACCACGGCCAATTGAGCGGCCAACGCGGATTGAAGAGCTCATAATGACCAATTGTTCTCGTTTTGTATCGCAGGAGAATGTGCCTTCCGACGTCAGAAGTAGTTTTTCAGGCAAGAGTAATGTGGAAGAGATAGCGTTAGACAAACTGAACACAAAGGTTCAAGCCTCGGAAAATTTGTATCCGTGCCTGATAATGAATGATTTGTCCGGTTAGTAAGTTGTAAAAGGATTGATAATCTTCCGCTCATGTCCAGGTAAAGGAACGGTGTGACCTGTATTGTTGTCGCAACGATGGGCAATTCCTTGGGTGGGTGTCGCCGTACCTGTGACCAACTCGAAAAAAGGAAACGAACAGAAACAGCCACGCAGACAAAAGAGGGGAATGCATCTGGAATGCGGTCGATCAATTGCGGCGATGACTGAACGTAATTGATATTGAACTATCGCATTTACATGTGTGTCATACGTGGCGAAATATGACGAGAATCGAGCAGAACACGGATCAGTAAAGAATGAAAGATAGCAAGATTGAAGAGGAAGCAAAGAGTGTTTGAGGGGTCCTAATGCACATATTCCCAATCGGTGGGAACCTGAGAGAGGAGGCTGAGGTATGCAGATTATGGGAAATAATATCATTCAGAAAGAGCGACAGGGACGTGTTTTCTCAGTCCTAAATTGGTAAGAATGCAGGAAGTAAGGGAAGACAAACACATGTAAGCTAGCGCCGAAGGAAGAGGGAATGCACCAGAAGGCACATAAAGGAAAGATAGGGTCGGAAAAACAGGTTCTGTTGAGGAGAAGTGGAAAAGCCGCCGACCTCCTTTAGGTGATGATTCATCCTAAATAAATATAAATAAATAAATATTTTATTCTCGACAAAGCAAGACTAAAATATTTATTTATTTATACTTATTTAGGATGAATCATCACCTAAAGGAGGTCGGCGGCTTTTCCACTTCTCCTCAACAGAACCCGTTTTTCCAACCCTATCTTTCCTTTATGTGCCTTCTGGTGCATTCCCTTGTTAATAAAAAGAAGGATGAATAATGCCCATTGATGTACTTAAGGTAAGGATGGCAGAGCGTTGAGCCTGAATAGGTAGATAGTATGGCGAGCAAAGCACAAAGGATGATGGGCACAGAGTGTTGGGAATACAGAGCCTAAACCGTCTGCGGCTCGGGTGTCTGGAAACAATAAGAAAGAAGACTGGGTAGACGAGGATAGATTAAAGCCAAACCCGAAAATTTCTCCGTCCGATTGAAAAAGGAAAGTAAGGAGGGCGCGAAAAGGAAAGTATGAGGTCTGGAAGGAAAAGTATCTATTGGGGAGAAGTGAAAAAGCGTACAATGGTCTCGAGGTGTTGTGTACAGACCATTTGATCTGTCGATGATTCATGGATAAGGCCTCAGCAGTCAGAAAGGAGACCATTGAGACGGGCCTAGAATGTCGGCTCATAGAGAAAAAGCAATGTTATTATTGCCAGAATGTTAACAGAGAGAGTCGACAGAAATAGACATGTTAAGCTTGTAAGGGGAATAGACTAAATAAGAAATTCACGACCAGTGATGTTCCTGAGATAAGAGTCAAACAGCGGTACGTCGGGAGAGCATAGATCATTTAGATCTCAGACGTCCGAGAGGGGTCAGAAAGCAAAAGACCCTTTAGATGAGACCGGATAAGTCAGCAGGATGAAGATAGACCGCCAAAATAAAGTGGAAATAACAGTAGTGTGTCATAAGAAAAAATTGCAGGAATACAGAGGCTATATAAAAAGCCCGTTAGCATGTTAAACGAAGCCCTCAGGCTGAGGGACAGGGACAGCCTAGAAGATTTGCGTATCTGGTGTCTGAAAGCAGTTACCGTGGTCTTGATTTTAACATTTTGATTGGTGTACCAACCTTTTCCCCTGTATATAACTGTCCATGAATCCCGCTTGTATTGTGTTTGCGACTGACGAGAACAATCGAAATGTTAACATATCGCAACATATGTCTTCTCACTGCTCTGACCAAATGGCTGAAGGGGACCCACTGTTTTACCTGTCTGGAAGCAGTCAGAAAGTAGGAGACTGGTGCGTTGCTTCGCCAATGGAACTGGGGTAATTGGAGTTGGAGATTTGTGTTCCACCTCCAATACCTTATTGGTTTCAGTACCTTCAGGCTTTAAGGGAGCCTTACGGATTTTCTTAGCCCTCTTCCTCTTGCTTTTACTGGGCACAAGAGCTATAAGTTCGGTCACGCTTTGGACGGCTTCCAGTACGACATCAGAGGTATATTTAGAGGCATTCTGGACTTCGGGGACACACCACACGTTAGCCATTACCTCGGTCGGATTTTCGTCGACGGCAATTGAGGTTATTTGCGTGTCTTCCTCCAATGAGCCGACATTAATAGAGACTCCCATTTTCCTCATCAGTAACTCCAACTTCGGCTGGCTAGCCGAACAACCTCCTCGTGGTGTCAGCTGGGCAGTTCGGGTTTAACCCGTTCCAGCAAATAGTTCGGCGGCAGTGTTCCAGGACGTGGTGGGTTTTCGCCTGGCAAGCGTTCTCCCTATAAAAAGCCACAAATGTCTGTTTAACAACACTGCGACGTGGCGGATGTGACTCGCCACAAAATAAAGTCACTGGCCCGTGGATATCCGGAAAGTGCTATCCAACCCACAGACATCAATCGCTTATGCTCACTTTCCTGAAGATAACAAACAGTCAAAAATGCTGCGGCATATTCAAAGACACAAGCTTCAGTCACACAAAATTACATACGTATATACACTCATACACTTACATACACTGTTATGCCAAACATGTACTCTTTGTACATTTTTGATCACACTATATTAGCTAAGCATGATCATGTCTTTAAAGGCGTGCCTCGCCTTGTCGAGAATAAAAGTTTATTTATTTATTTATTTAAGATTGGGGCAGCACAACTACAAGCACAAAATTCGCAGTACACACACACACAGTACACACACGTACACACACAATGACATACATACATACCCCCTACACAAACACAAACTGCTGTGACAAACATATCGGATTGTTGCACCTTCTGGATCACGCATAGTTATGTCAAAATTATAATGCCTGTAAAGGCGTGCCTCACCTTGTTGAGAATAAATGATTTATTTATTTATTTATTTCTCACAACTGCTGGTTACCCAGCCCGACGTTGCTCGATGTCTCTGCAGTGACCTCAAGACGCGTAGGTCAACGGCGACGGCATAGAAGACGATTGAACAGCATGCTATCGCTAGTCGAAAGCATTGTGTACTGATCAGGGCTCAAATCGGTGCAGGTCTCATGGTACCAGCAGTTGCATACATAGTAGTGAATGCCCCCAGACCCACCGGTCACGGGCTTTGAGCAGCTTACGCTGCCGCGTACAGCGTTAGATTCGCTGTTCAATGCAGCCGAAGACACTTTAGCGTTGGTATCCAGTGAATCCGATATGACGCTTTCAAAGAGTGAAAGAAGTATCAGAACGTTTCGGAAAACTGGTACTTCAGGTTGATAATTCAGTTGCTCATTTGTTCGCCGAGCTGGGAAATTAGTTTGCATACGTTCCAACGCCATGCAAGGCGGCATCATCAGCCCGTCAGGTTGTGGATGGTATTATCGCTGATTGAATTGTCGATCCGTGATCGGCGTGCAGCTGACTTTCCAAAGTGACGGCTTCGAGCTTTCTCCCGTGATCACTATCCATTTCCCCGTGGCGGAAGTCGTCGCTCGGGTTGTTCCTATTCAAGCGGCCTCTCATAATTACTCCAAGTTCGCGTTGTCGGACGGGTTGATAAACTGGGTCAATCTCGATATGCATGTTGATCGGGTCTTTTGTTGAGAACCACGCTTCCAGGAACTCCCTTTCTATTCTTGCTTCACCTCGTGCCAGGACGTCTGCTGTGGCCCAATCAAAGCTTTGTTCTTTATCATCCACGTGTGCCGAGACTTGCGATGATGCATAGTGACCTTTGCATGCTGTTTTGTGCTCTTGTATTTGTGTTGATAATTATCTATCTTTCTGGCCCAATTAGTCCTTTTCGCAATTTCTACAACTTAGTCTATATACAACATTACTTTGCTCATGAGCTTCCAGTTTCTCTTTCGGGTCTGACAGTTTTCCTCAACGTGGAAGTTGGTTTGTGTGCTACGATGAGGTGCTGTTGTTTGATTAGTCTTGCTGCTATTTCGGATATATTCTTTGCATAAGTTAAAACAACGCGTCTCTCCGTCGTTGGTGCAGAAATTGGAGGGATATGTAGTCACACACATTAAGCCGAAACTGTGGGTCCGATATGTTGACGACACTTTTGTGATCAGCAAACGTAATCGAGTTGCGGTCGCACAGCAGCTATTGAACAACGCCATTGAAGACATCAGGTTCACGATCGAAATGGAGAAGGAAAACCAACTGCCTTTCCTGGATGTATTAGTAACCATAAGCATGGAAAGGAGGTTGCAAACCTCAGTTTACAGAAAATGGAGACATGCGGACAAATTCTGAACTTTAACAGTAACCACCCGAAATGCCACAAAGGAAGCTGTGTCCGGACACTATTTGATAGAGTGCACACTGCAGTACCGCGGAGGCAAAGCAACAAGAAGAGAAGCATCTATTTAAATGTTTCCAACTCAGCGGATACCCGAGAAGCTTCATTCGAAGGTGTCCGAACCACAACAAACCAAACAGACAGTCCACATCAACAACGGAGAGACGCGTTGTTTTACCGTATATAAAGAATATATCCGAAATGTCAGCAAGACTACTCAAACAACATCCCCTCATCGTAGCACACAAACCAACTTCCCCACCCTGGTAGCACATGTCCAGATCCTGCCCAGATTAGCCTCCTAAACCTTCCTATGAGAGCATTAGGCTAAATTGGACAGGATCTTGTACCGTGAGACGGCTAAAAACCGATATTGTCCAGTTTACGGCGGACCAATGAAAATGCTCCTGGCGTTGCCCGATTAAAATTCACCGCTACTGGTGGCAATCCGGCAGCTCCAGAAACCTTGACTACCTGCCATTGCTACCCGTATACGGACATCACTCTACTACGCACTTAGTATCTAAGACATAGCTTGACGGTTCAAACCTAAGGTTCACGCAGTACGTTGCCTTAGTTGCTGGACGTGGGCACACACCTAGGCGCCGCTTCGTGCTGTTGGTCTGAGAGCGAACTGGAGCTTACCGCGCACCTGGTACCATCACGAGGTTAAAAGAAATGACAACCGAAGTATAAGAATGCTTTATTACATGAGGGTGTGTAGTACAAAAATCGTGTTTGTAACACAAAGCGGCTTTGCCAAAATGGTTAATCGGTTTCGGCGATTGACAACGTAGTAGGTTAAGGATGTTCATAAGGAAGCAGTGGACTCACCTCGTTCGCATTACGTTCTTTACTTTGCTCAACTGACGGTCTCTTGTGTCGCGCAGAATGCAACCACGTTTTGATGTGAGTTACGTAGCCATCCAAGGCTGCATCGCCCTTGCTTTGCCGAATGATGTCTGTAGCTTTTATGGATTACTGTAAGTCAACCTACCTTGTACATTGACGTCCATAGTCGTTCGCCTGAATGTAAACGAACCTCCCGCGCCTGAGTAATTCATCGCTGAGGCAACTGAGCTTAGCATTAGCTGCTCCATGGTACCCCGGACGAGTTTCACCTTACGTGCACAGCTGACAAATGTTTGACCTGAAAGTCTTTCACGGATAACGCGAACTTACGTCTCTGCTTTTGAACGAAATACGAACAAAAGACGCAGGTACGTAAGATTTTGCAAGAAGTTTTCTCAAGTTATGGACCGCTGCATCGGGTCCCTGTCCTCTTCACAGCAGTTGCTAACGTTATCAGATGAACGCGCTGTGTGAGCAAGCATAAGTGGTATAGGTTGCAGATTCTCCTACCCCTTTTGTCGCCTGGCAGCTGACAACAGAAACACTTCTTCGTAGCTGAGCCCCGAGGTCATTCTTTTTGATGCGCGGTAAATGTTGTTACGACACGGAATCTTTGCAGTTAATCGAAAACTTTTGTGACGAGGCATGCTGAAGGTGAATACATATGTTTCAAACAAGCTATTACTGGAAAACCTGGCAGGTGTGCCTGAATTAACGCAGTATCAAGGGACCCAAACAATAGCGCAAAACAAAGCGGCAGCAGCGACAACGGACCGGGACTCTCACATCTGAGTTTTGCATAGCTGCGGGTTTGGTTCGTTAGCTATGCTAGGCCAACTGAAAATGTTGCCATTCGGTGGCGGTTTGTATATATATATATATATATATATATATATATATATATATATATATATATATATAGTATGCACATGTGAAGTCGGTGTATGTTTTGTATTGAAGAAGCTTAACATGGTTATCATAGTTAGTTGTTGTGATAGACTACAGGCGTATTGGAAACCACTTGGCGCCACATTTGTAACTGTCATCATGGTGGATGAAGCCGAGAGCTTATGTCCTTTGGTGCTTACTATTATCAGAAACGTGATGAGGTTGGGTCCGATGTAAAGGAAGTTTTAATTTGCAACTGCCACAGCTTTCTACAAGCATACGGCTGTGACGCGACCGCATTATGAACGGCGAAATGGGAAAGCGGTTGCCGTAGTAGTACCCGTACCATTACGTGAAGTATCACTGTGTTCATCGCAGGCGTAGCAACCTTTGTGGGGACGGTAAGTTGCTATTCTCACTGTATAATAAATGCTTCACGGTTACAGGACGCTGGATTGCAAGGCGCATTTCTCCCCTAGTTGAAGGGTGAATTTTACGAATCAGGGACTTGCATTTGTGTCATCGTCATGATTTCCATTTTGGGAAGAAATAGCTATATCCACGAAACGGGCGCAGGAGAAAGGGGGTTTTTCCTTGATGTCCGTGTCCAAAAGTGGTAGAGAAATACGTAAGTACCTTTCTACGGCAGAATGGTGGAAGTAAAACACGGATGGGCTGAGGAGGCTTAGAATAAATAAATAAATCTTTTATTCTCAACTAGGTGAGACACGCCTTTACAGGCATGATCATTTTGACATAACGATGCATGATAAAGAATGTGCAAAAATCCGATATGTTTGCCATAGCAGTTTGTGTTTGTGTAGGGGGTATGTATGTATGTCATTGTGTATGTATGTGTATGTAGTTTTGTATTTCGTGCTTGTAGTTGCGCTGCTCCAACCTTCAGTGTTTGATATCGTCATCAATATGCGAATAGGAGATTAGTGTCCGTGGGTTGGATAGAATTATCCGGATACCCACGGGGTAGTGACTTTATTTTTGGCAAGTCACGACCGCCACGTCACAAGGTTGCTAAGCAGGCATTTGTGGCTTTTTATAGGGAGATCGCTTGTCATGCGAAACCCACCACGTCCTGAAACACCGCCGCCGAACTATTTGCTGGAACGGGTTAAACCCGAACTGCCCAGCTGACACCACGAGGAGGTTGTTCGGCTAGCCAGCCAAGAAGCGGAAAACAAGGGAAGTGGGCGAGGTGACATAATTTCTGAACTCCACGGCGCCTGTCGGGTGTCGAAAGAGAGCAAGGTGGTGAGATATTTGTTCTTCGTGCCATCGGTGTTGGAGGCCATTGCGGAACATTACGGCGAAGTAATATTGGCGAACGCGACTTGCCAAGTAAATTATTGGGAACATATTTTGTGGTACTGTGTGTTAGTGGACGTAACTGTTGTGGCGAATTTCTTTTTCTGTGCCTTGCTGCCGAATAAGACGTACAACAACTACCGGCAAGCTGTGAAAGCGATGAAGAGATGCTACCTTGCACGGAATCTGTATGAACCCTTGTAATGGATAGACGCCTGGCTCTGGTGCGGACGATGACTTACGATTATCCTAACGCTGTGGTAATGTATTACCGATTTCACGTGCTGAAGTATATGTCCAGCTAAGCTACACGTTTTCTGGGATCGAGTTCAGCAGACAGAAGCCTTCAGCAGCACTGCCTGCATAAATTGACCTATGCACGTGATGTGGAGCAATTCGACGTACTGCTGAGGACGATAGCGGCGAGGAGTGTGGAATGGTATAGTTACTTACAACGAACGTGGCTGCCTTGTACATCGTCCTGGGCTGAGCACAGGTTGGGCGCGCTGTGCTTGGTCGGTTGCGCTACAACCAATGAGGTTGAGAACGAGAACAAGCACCTGAAGACGCAGGTTACCGAGCAGTCTTCCCTGCATATCGTTTACGGTGGTGCTTGATCTTGTAAACACGTTGAGTCAGGAGAGGCTGCAAAAGCTTGATAAGCATACCGCGTCCGTGGCAGCACCGATTTTTTCACCTTTTCCGTTCGCTCGCAAGCAATTTGAGACATTGGAGGAACGCACGTATCACTGCTGTCCAGGATGGTGGTGAGCAATGGTTCGTTCGTTATGCTCGTGTTACGGCTATCCGTTCCTACGCTGTGACCTTGGAGTCCTGCGACTGCGAACTTCATCATCAGTGGTGTATGCTGTGTGCTCATGTGTGTCACGCAACCTCTAGGCTAGGTCCCTGTATGTGGACACTGGGTTATATGCCTATGAACTATGGGACCCAAGATGCACTGGACACTGCGCCGGATGCTTCAGTGTGGCGTAATATAACCATACACGTGACGAACCACCTGTTGAAAGTAAGACCCATGGGATAGGCTACGAAATTGCGACAGGCATAGGAGTTTCCTTCATAGTTGAAAACACACATGTGCAGCATTTTTATGGGAATAAAATCTCGAGCTATACTTGATCCAGAGGGTAAAAAGATTTCCGGTCGTGTCTGATGAAAGCCCAAGCAACCTTATAGCGGGTTGGACTGACGGGTTAGCTGTATCTTTATCGGGATTATGCGGCATTTAAACAGAATGCACCCTGGCTCAAAGCGTGACATCCCACCACGCTCTCCGAAACGGCTATGGAAAGAAATTAGGTAGAAGAGTAAATAAAGAAGAGTAAATCCAGCAAGTAGAAGATGGTTGGCTATGGGGCTATGGCGGTGTAGCTCGGACAGCTGAAAATGCAGGCTGGTCCGAACATCCACCATAGTGGGTGCCAAGACCAAATCGGCAGACGGAGCACTGAATGGTCGGCAGATTCGCAAAGCGAGGTAGTGTCGTCTGCAGTTCAACCGACTGTGCTGGTGAGTGAGCCTCGGTAGGTGGCCACATAGGTTGGAGCACGATTGATGTAGTGTGCGTAGTTGGCGACAGGGATGTCCAGGGTTAGATAGGAACATAAATACAAGAGTCAGGTCGCCCGGTAGACGTCGGTATTTAAGCGAGTAGAGGCCCAGGTAGTGCAGTCGTCGTGGATAATCTAGGTGCTTGAGACTTCGGACTAGTTTTCTTGCTCGACGTTGTGGGGCCTCGAGTATACGTTGGTCCTTCAACAAGCAGGGGCTCTAAGCCTGAATAGCAAACTCCAGGTGGGGTCGAAGAAAGGGGTTACTTAGGCGGAGATTGCTGGGGTCAATATGACCGAAGGCTCGTTTCAACAATCTCACCATGCACTTAGGAGCAACGGCTGCTTTCCGGCAGGAAGCGGATACGGAAAGACTCGTATGACTAATGATACCCAAGTCTCTTTCGGCTGAAGAGGTCTGGAGGATAGACGTTCCAAGTTAATATATAGTAGAAAAAGCGGAAGGGTGGGTAGAAATGACGCGACATTTAGAAGCGTTAAATGAATGACTTTTTCTATGGACCACTGATGTAGACAGTCGAGGTCTGTCTGAAGTACGTGGGCATTGTTCGGAAGGTTAATTGTGCGCCACCCTTTTGCGGAATTAGCATATAACAACAGCGCAGACTGCACTTGCCGTGTGACATCATCAGTGAAAGCAAGGAAGAGGTCCGGTCGGAGAACAGATCTCCGTACATCACTCAAACGCGTCTATGAGTTAAATCAGCCTGGTGCTTCCAACAGGACACCGCGGCGGATGCTTGTTAGTGTCATATGCTCCTCCTCCAAAGTTAGAAATATTGCATGTTGCTCATTTGTCAACATTTCATAAGGTCTTATCTTTTACACTTATCAGTGATTTAACGGTTATTTACCGTGTTACCTGATCCCCACAATTGCAGCAAGGCATCCCCGTTCTGATCAGGTACGTTTCCTTTGGAGTGCGTAAAGGATGTGTTGGATGTGGCTGCGCAGTATGAATGACTACCATGGTGTAATAACTTTACCGCCAGTTATAGTACAAGCCACGGTAAGAATGTGTACCTGCTCTCCTTCAATCACGGTACGTCATATTGGATATTCGTGTGCGATCGTGTAGTGAATCCCCCAGCGAATCCTGGCCCTCATTTTACAGCAAACATACGGCATCGTAAATTTGGGGAGTTTCCGTATGTGTCCTACCTAACGGGCAATGGTAAGTTAGTTTTTAGTTTATTGTTAGTACGCTGGTTGTTTGCTATATGCAGTCCTTTGGCGACGCCATCAACCTGAAAAGTGCGACCTGTTGTTCTATGCTGATCGCATGAATAGTAATACGTAGTATTCGCATACTCAGATCATGGTACCGGACACTCCGGTGCTATTGGACACCAAGAAGGCTTCACGGGCACAGTTGATGAGTCACTTGAATGGGCTTCCTATCTTCAAACGGAATGGTCCAAGCGTCACTGCGATAAAGCTGAAGGGCCGTCATACTTGCGGCTGGCGGAGTTCTTTCGGATTTGAAAACACCCAGCTTCGGCGCATCGGGCTTTCAAGAGATGTTGCAAAGTCTGAAACGGCAGTCGGAGGTTTTCGCTAGTGAGGGCAATGTGAAGCTGTACTGCACTACTCGACGGTGCACGAATTCTGTGCGGCTGGACGGTGACGCGGAATATCAGCGATTGATAGACATTCGGGATAATATCGCAGTGAGATGTGTTCTTTCCATAGTTGCACCTTGCTTGCCCAATACCAGCGGTTTACCCATGCCAAAGGACAACGGAATTGCGAACGGTGACGGTCATTTAAAAGAAAGGACGCAGGATTTCGGTGGCACGCCGTCGTTAGGTTCCCACAAACGCAAGTCTCTCATTACGTTGCGTGTTACGGAGCTACCGGCGGCATCAACTATGGCACATTGATTGATCTTCCGTCACCGGAGCACCACGACTTCGGCGGCTTATCGCACTTCCGTTAACAAGCAAAAACGCCGGATTCCCTCTGTAAAACATCAAGAAATGGACGTATATGGGGTGTGTACGCGTGAGGATGATAATGAATCGGACATTGTTGATGTGCAATGGATTTGTTGTGGCAGTTGTGAAAGGTGGTTCCACCAATCCTGCGTTGGGTATTCGGGGGACGGAGGCTTTACGGGTTTCCTTGCAAGGAATAACCGCAGTTCTTGAAATAGGAAATCCGCTTTCAACTCAAGGTCCTTGGAAGGTAAGCGTACGAGTGTATTACGGTGACCTCTTCACCGGTAGAGCATGGTACACCACGTCCGTGCGTCTGAGTTGAATGAGCCTGTTGCTTCCAATAGGATACCGCGGATGATGTTTCTTAGTTTCATGTGTACCCACTCCAACTTTAGGTGTATTGCATGTCGCGCGTTGCTCAACGCTTCATAATGTTATCTCGTTCGAAAATTATTGGTGAATTAACGGTTATAATACGCGTTACCTGATCCACCCCGTTGTTGCAAGGCATCCCTGTTCTGAGCAGGTACGTTTCCTTTAAATTGCATACAGAATGTTTCAGAGCAGGCTCAACAGTATGAATGACAGGCATTGTGTAGTGAAAGTACAGCCACCGGTAAATTGCAAGTCAAGGTAAGAATGTCAATCTGCTTTCTTCAATCATCATACGTTGTGTTAGATGCTTTTAATACACCGGTTGGAAAAGTCGTCCGTGATTAGCGGATTTCATTTTCAGAAGGCATACCGCATGGCAGATAGCGGGGAGTTTCCGTATCTGCCCAACCTGACGAGCAGAGTTGAGTTCGTTTTCATTTTAATGTAGGTAACCTGGTTGTTGGTTGCAATCACAGCCCGCAATCGTGTTCGTGCCGCGGGCCTGGATGCCCTCCTGCCTGCACTACTTAAGGATTGAGTTGAGGTCCTCTGCAGGGCATTGACCTCCTTATTCCAACGTATGTGGAAGCAAGCGGCTGTCCCAGCTAATTGGAATAAATAATTTTTATAGTGGCAAAACACAAGAAGGGCCGTCGCACCGACGCTGTGAACCACCGCGATGTTAGCCTAACGCCAGTTGTGACCAAAGTACCGGTCTCGCTTACCGTTTGTCGCCTCACTGCGGAACGGGAATCTTGCGTTACGAAACAGCAGGTGGGCTTCCGCCCAAGGCGTGGCTATTAAAACCATATAATCACTGCGGCACATGCTACAGCAGCGCCACGCATACCGCAGACCGACAATAGCAGTGTTCCTGGATTTACAGAGCGCATTCGATTCAGTCGATCGATGCATTCTGTTCGAAATACTTGCGCGAAAAGGTGTTTCCCCGAAATATGTGAACAGAAGGGAATTTCACTCCGTCTGAAAGGCCGTGTATACAAGGCTACAGTGACGGCCGTTCTGCTCCATGGTAGTGAGACTTGGCCTCTTCAGTCGAAAGACCTGAGGCGCCTTCAAGTCTTTGACCATCGTTGTAGGTGAAGCATTGCTGGTGTCGGATAGCACCAGCGGGTCCGCAACGATGACGTGCGTAGGCGAGTACTAGGTAGTGATATTCATGCTACCCCCAGAACTGCAGATAGCAATGGATAAGTTGCGTTGACTGTGGCACATGCTACGTGTCCCTGCTTACCGCTTACCTAGGAGGACCTTGTTCAGTCTACTAGGTGTAGGGTGGCGCAAGACTCGGGTTGGACAGAAGTTGACTTGGCAGCGGGAAATAAAGCCACTGACGACTAAACTGGGTGCCGTTGGTCCGTCTCACCTTCCGGGCTGCAGTCCACATAGCTCACCTTGTGCTTCGCTCGAGACTTTACAGGACACGGCTCGGAACCGGCACCAGTGGCGCGTCTGCTGCCGTCTCTTAACCGGATTGCCTGTTTAAAGTGTGTTTGGTGCTGAGTTATCTGCGAGATAATAGCTGGTTATGATGCTCCAACAAGCTTCCTTGTCAGCACTTACTCTCCCGCTTGCCTCCATCGTAATCATCCGTGTGGTCCTATTGTGGTAAGACGCCGCCGGGAGGTTTACTCCGAATTGCAACAGGTTACCACAAATATGTCCCCTTTCTTCCTTTACATGCCTATTGTGCCAATGCTCTCCTTTAGCAATTAGATCTAAATTCTACGGATTTCACCCTTTGAGCTGATATTCTAAGCTCGTCTCAGTGGTCTCTTTGCTTCCGACTACTATGACCCTAATGACCAGGGATGGGCAGACTTATCGGTCTGCTCACATCTTCCTGAGAACATCGTTGGCTTTTCCACTTCCCCTCAATAGAGCTTTTTCCTGTTCGCACTCTGTTTGCAGTACTTCTCAATTGGACGGATTTCTCTTCGGGCCTGGCTCTATCTACCCTCGGCTGACTACTGTCTTGTTTCTGACTGCTCCCAGACAACAGATACGTCATCGCTCTAGGCTTTACATTACAAACACTCTGTTCCTCTCACCCCGAGACCTTTTACTGGCATGCTAACTGGCTTTTCATATAGTCACTTTCGTCCCCAAAGCCTCTTTTCTTATGACACTCATTACTGTTATTCACATCTTAAGTTGGCGGTTTAACTTCATCTTGCTGGCTTATCCGGACTCGTCTGAACGGTCTCCTGCTTTCTGACCCACCTCGGACTTCTGAGATCTAAATGACCTAGGTTCTGCCGACGTAACGTCCTGTAACCCTCACCTCAAATGCCTTGTTGGCCATGATTCATTGTTATTAATATGTCACCTTTCTTCCTGTACATACCTATTGTGCCGATGCTCTCCTTTAGCAATTAGATCTAAATTCTACGGATTTCACCCTTTGAGCTGATATTTTAATCACGTCACAGTGGTCTCTTTGCTTCCGACTACTGCGACCGTAATGATCACCTATATTCAGACTTATCAGTCTGCTCACATCGTCCTGAGAACATCGTTGGTTTTTCAACTTCCCCTCAATAGAGCTTTTTCCTGTTCGCACTCTGTTTGCAATACTTTCTCAATTGGACGGATTTCTCTTCGGGCCTGGCTCTATCTACCCTCGGCTGACCCTTCACCTGTTTCTCAATGTTCCCGGACATCCGGGACGTTACTACACTCTGTTCCCCTCATTCCGACACCTTTCCTTCTCATGCTAACTGGCTCTCCATGTAGCCGCTGCCGTCCCGCAAGCTTATTTTCTTATGACACACATTACTGTTATTCACATCTTAAGTTGGCGGCCTAGCATCATCTTGCTGGCTAATCCGGACGCGTCAGAATGGTCTACTACTTTCCGAACCACAACGGACGTCTGAGATCTAAATGACTTAGGCTCTCCCGACGTACCGCCTTATAAGCTTCACTTCAAAAGCATTGTTGGTCATGATTCAGCTTTATTATTATATCCCCCTTTCATCCTTAACATATCTCTTTATGCCGATGCTCTCTCTCAGTATTTAGGTCTACATTATACGGCTTTCTTTCTATGCGCTGACACTCTATTCTCGTCTTAATGGTCTCCTTTCTTTGGACTACTATGTCCCTTATGATCAGGTTTTAACAGACCTGACGGCCTGTCACATCAATCAGAGGCTAACTGCCATTTCGTTTAGCCACTTTCGTCCTAAAATGCTTCTTTTATGATGACACTCATTACTTTATACTTAGCTGTATTTGGCGGCCTAGCTTCATCTTGCTGACTTACCGGATTTTGTCCGAACGGTCTCTTGTTTTCTGACCTCTCTCGGCATGCTGAGATATAACTGCTCCAGTTACAGCTGACGCAACGCTTTGTTACTCTCACCTTAATTACATCACTAGGCATTATTCATCCTTCTTTTTATTACCAAGGATGAATCATCACCTGAAGAAGGTCCGCGGCTTTTCCACTTCTCCTCAGTAGAACCCGTTTTGCTGACTCTTTCTTTCCTTCATGTGCCTTCTGTTGCATTCCTTCTTCATTCGACGTTAACTTACATGCGTCTGTCCTCTGACTTCTTACATTCCTACCGATTTAAGTCTGAGGCAACGCGTCCCTGTCGCTCTTTCTGAGTGCTATTCCTTCCCAAAATCTGCACACCTCGTCCTCCTCTGTCTGGTTTCAACCGATTGAGCATATGAGCATTGAGACCCATCAAAATCTCTTTTCTTCATCTTCATTCCTATTTTGGAACAATCTTTCATTCGCTAATGATCCGTGTTCTGCTCGATTCTCGTCGTATTTCGCCACTTATGATACACATGTATATGCGATAGTTCAATAACAATTACATGTATAGTGGTACAATAGTTCAGTCATCGCCGCAATTGATCGACCGCATTCCAGACGCATCCATTTCTTCTGTCTTTGTGGCTGTTTCTGTTCGTTTCCTTCTTTTCCCGAGTTTGTCACAGGTACTGCGACACCCACCCAAGGAATTGTCCATCGTTGCGACAACAATACAGGTCACACCGTTCCTTTATCTGGACATGAGCGAAAGGTTATCAATCCTTTTACAACTTACTAACCGGACAAATCATTCATTATCAGGCACGGATACAAATTTTCCGAGGCTTGAACCTTTGTGTTCAGTTTGTCTAACGCTATCTCTTCCACATTACTTTTGCCTGAAAAACTACTTTTGACGTCGGAAGGCACATTCTCCCGCGATACAAAACGAGAACAATTGGTCATTATGAGCTCTTCAATCCGCGTTGGCCGCTCAATTGGCCGTGGTTTCCTATATTTCTAATGAATTTTACTACATACCCCGGGGGATCTGCGATTCTTTCTTGGGAACCATATTCCATCCTTCAAGACTTCAACAACAATTCTACATATTTCAATGCATATCCCTCAGAGACTTCACGTGGTTCTGCAGAGGATCAACACGTCATATTGAAAAAGTATGTTTAGTTCCCGACCTACCAATCGGGCACAGGACAGGACTCATGAACGCACTAGGCACCCGGCTAACTCATTAGCCGGCAGAAAAATGGGATGCAACCTGACTGCGAATAACCGAGCAAAGAAACGTTCAACAGGAAACATAGCCAGTTACAACTTGCCATTCAATGGATTGGCGGTAGTGTTTCAGGATGTGGTGGGTTTTCGCCTGGCAAGCGTTCTCCCTATAAAAGCCACAATTGTCCGTTTAACAACACTGCAACGTGGCGAATGTGACTCGCCACTGAATAAAGTCACTGCCCATAACTTCACACTGGCAGGTCAACTGGCGTCACCGTTCTAGATACGTTTGTTACACTGGAACCTCTACATCTGCATATACTGTTGTCTTTTTACTTCCTACGATATCACCGTTGACCTTTGCGGTACGTATGCACGAACTCACTGTATTGCCATATCGCTCTTGAGCCTGCTTTTTAATTATCTTCCAATGGGTCACTCAGGGTTCACAATCTATTATTAGCTTAGGTCCTGGTTTCACGACAGCCAAATAATTATTTCGCATTTTCACCATTGCGCAGTTCCAATCATAGACATATGAACATTTTTCTACTGTCACTGTTACAGTTGCCATTTAATGTCTGTACAGTTGTGCATTTCTGACCATGCCTCCATAAGCGTGCCTCGTATAGTCGAGAATAAAATATTTATTTATTTAGTGGTTGATGCAGTGACCATTTATAGTACGCCAATCAGATAATTCCGCATGGTGGGCCAGGTCCCATTCCACAGCTGCTCAGTGTCCTTAGCATAACACAAGAAAGTTCACAACACATTGTCGCTTCATAGGCTTGCCTGACCAAGCGCTAAGAGGAACGCTTAGTGTGCCGATAGTCAGGTTTGTGAGCTTTCACAGGGTACGCTTGTAAACTGATTACACCTGTAACGTAACACACTCCCATAGTCCACCCCCGCACAGCCGTGCTGTGTAGCATCCGCTGCTGACATCGGCTCCAGGAGCAACGTCTGGCATCGGGATAAGACGTTAGGGTTTATCTTTATTCACTTAACATTCAACAGAAATGGTTACAACTACCCTGCATCATCCAATGACGCCGCCTTACCCAGCATCCACAGTAATACTGAATTGGTTCTCCCCGCTTCATGATAGTAAGTGCTTATCGCGCGTGAAATTCCTAAAACTAACTAGGCACCATTATGCATCTTCACCTGAACGACCCAACCGTCCTTTACAGGTCCACCCTCTGTCCTATAGGTAAGTGTTCCACCTCTGCAAGCACCATGTAGATACCAGACGTCTTGCAGCCGTTGGAGCACTGGGACATAGGTGCAATGGGTGGGTCCGTAATCGTTCATCCATTAAAGTACTGGTCATTCCACTTGGATACTCTGTGGAACTGCCTGAGTCACATCTCTAGATTTTTACACAACACGGGAGCTGTAATCCCACCTTTTCTCCGCTTCAATAACAACATCTTAAGTAACCACTTATCACGCATAACGCCGGAAACGCTGAACGGGAGATAACCAATGCATTAACCGGTAAGTTACGGTTACCTACTCCACATAGACTCAATACTGCACATGTAGACAATATGATACTCCTATTGGCGTCTATTATTGCTTATTAACCTATACCTACAATGCAATAGGTGTGCGGTGCGCATCTCACAACAACCCGTAGCAAGTTGTTTACCGTTCTTACTTTGTATGCAGCCTGCTGCTGCTGGTGTGAAACACCTCTTCCGCCTCTCCGCAAACAACTGCATTGCAGTGGTTCCAGTGTTTCACAAATGGACACCACACCATGTCCGAAGCCAACTTCCAAACAAGTTAAGTGACAATGCCAGACAAAAACGTTGACCTTTGTTGTATTGGTATGTCCCATAGTGCAGTCGTCCGTATACACCCTCATTTCCGGTTGCTTAGTGACTCCGCAGTGAAAGGTTATGCTAATTTTATCACCAATCCACCAGTTTTTTGGTTCCAGGTAATCTCCTCAAAGACCTCTTTGACCTGAGGGATACATACCACTACAGGAATGTGAATTACGTCGCAACCATGCTATTAATTAACTCAAAGTTGCCTTGCTTACATGCATATTGCTTTCATGTGTGTCTACGAAACACATATCCATAAACCATTCCTCAGTGTTCGCGCACTGTGGGTCAAAAGCACCTCACACGCTCCCCATGATGACGTGGACATTCGGATTCCGTACAGACCTCAGCGTTGCTTTTGTGTCCCTTTTCTGTTAGCGTTTCCATATTTTCACGACTAGGCAGCATAAGTTAGTTAACGCATTTGCAGACCATGACGAAAACAAGTGGAAAGCCATGTGATCCCGTACAACTGCTTTCGTTACAGTGCACAAAACCCAGGCAGTGCGTTCGTTTTGGCGCTCCGCCTAGAGCTACCTCTGTGGCTTTCCTCGTACCGATAATACTGCATGTACGCGACCTATATGTACTTCATAAGTACTGTAGGTGGAGGCCCGCGGGGCCTATATTGGAGTCCTCCCCCGTGCTGATTATGATGCCACCGCCGTGAGACATACATAGACTTATTTAGTATCAGTCATGAAGCTGTATGAGGCAAAGACTTGGCAATTCCCCCGTGGCAAATATAATGCCCTTGTCATGGGGAGGTGCAGAATCAATTTTATTTGATTCCTCAGCAGTGACTGTCGTACCACCGCTGCCGGGACATTACGAGCTTATTAAACACTCGTGTGTATAGACTATAGTTCCAACAATTGCGGATATGCCAGTGCCCAGAAGGACACTAATGATCTGCGACAAATATGGCGTTACTAACAACAAGCCTTCAAGGCGTGTGCAGCCAGTAGGTGAGGCTTTCTCGGTGCCTATGTTGATGCAAGGGTCATCGGACGAACATAGGCTAAGTGAAGACCGTCCATTGGGCTCCTGCAGCTGAGCACGGCAGTGCAGCTGTGGGCCATATTCAGGTTTCCTTGTGGAACATGCGTAAGCGTACTACGTGCCATTCCTTTACCGCAGTGAAGTCAAAAATGAATACTTCTTTAATGACCATTAGGACACCACTGCCATAGAACCTACGATATTTTTCCATGCATCGCTCATGCTGGCAACCGCGGCCAACAATACAGTCCCGTTGAGTGGGCAAACAAATGCCACCTGTGTGGCCATCATGTGGCCTTACTATGCACCCGTCAACATTGCAGGCACCTAAAGCAACTGATGGTCTTGCGTATATGTGTGGGATACTTGTAGGTCATCATGTCAATCCTATTAATTGGTTTCCTTCCTTTTCACCATCCTTTTATTGGTTACGCTTCATATACTTTCTGCGTATACTGCACATGATAAAGTTTAGACCCATTTTAGACCCATTTATGCGGTTGGAAAATCTGGGCACCTGCTACCAAGGTTATCGTAAACTATAGCACTATAAAAGCTACAGGACCCCGATTCCTTCATACATCTGCTACTCGATAATTTATACCATTTACAAAGTAATTAACTACATACCAATATCCAACGCTGCCATTATACTCCTGGGGGTGCCGGTTGGTCTTGGCCCGCAAACCCGTTCCCGCCAGATGTGAGTCCAGGTCCCCAGCGACAAACGTTACAGAACCGAAACTGTGAAAAAAGGCCTACGTATGCATTTAAACCACACGTGTTATGGTCAAATGGTATCACTTATAATGCATACCAATCAGTGATTTATTACCAAATGTTAAACTAAATGCATTTGGCTGCAAATAATGCATTATTATCGAAATGGAATGCCGTCCAGTTTCTGTCGAGTTTGCTACGTTTACTGGTATGATTGTGCTACCAGGACATTAAGGAAAACTGTCAAACCCGAAAGAGAAACCGGAAGCTCATGAGCAAAGTAATGTTGCATATAGACTAAGTTGTAGGAATTGCGAAAAGGACTATCTTGGCCCAAAAGGTAGAAAATTATAAACACGACTAAATAGCACAAAGAAGCATGCAAAAGGCACTATGCGTCATCGCAAGTCTCAGCACACGTGGATGAAAAAGAACACAGCTTGGTGTAGTGACCTAGAGATTCACTAGTAAAACTGTGTAAACTATTCTAAAAGGTGTTAGACTTATAGCTGTCTATGTATTAAGGAACTAGGCGGTTTCCCTGTTGGAACGTCGTTCCCGTTTGTTTGTAACACGAACACGACCTCCGCCTTTGGCGCGCGACTCGACTGCGAAAGACGCAACGTCAACGCACTCGACGCCAATGACATTCTTCCTAGCTAGCTCTCTACTGGTGCCCTGCTTTTAGCATTAGCTAACTCTCCTCCCGTCCCATAAACTTTCTCCCTAGCTTACTTTTTTGTATTCTACCCATTGCTTTCTGTTGGCCGTCCAGTCACGGGCAGGATATATAGCGCACAATCAGCGCGCAATATATTTGTTTGGGCCAAAACAAAAGCCCTTGCACGAGGTGAAGCAAGAAGATAAATGGAGTTCCTGGAAGCATGCTTTGCTACAAAAGACTCGATCATCATGCATATCGCGACTGACCCAGTTTACCAACCCCTCCGACCGAGAGAGCTTAAAGAAATTATGAGACGCCGCTTGCCTAGCTACAACCCGAGCGACGACTTTCGCCAAGGGAAATGGGTAGAGGCCATGGGTCATATAGAAGCCATCATTTCGAAACGTGACCTGCACGCCGAGCACCGATCGACAATTCAATCAGCGAGATTACACTCCACATCCCGACGCACTGGTGATGCGGCCTCGCATGGCAGTGAAAGTTTGAAAACAACTTCCCCGGTTCGGCGAACAAATGAGCAAGTGAAGTATCGAAACGTAAAGCCGACAAGCTATTACCTGCAGGGCGGTCAACAGAAACAGTTACGGGTTAAAACAAGGTGCAAAACGGATTAAAAACAGAATACCGGAAAAGTAGCCAGATGGTGACCCCGAAAAGATGGATGACGTTTGGTAAGTAACCGGAAGCGTGTACGACGTAGTCAGAGGAAAACGATGAACCAAAATTATTTGGATCAAGCGAATTTCGAACAAGTCAAATTTTTGCAAGACATTTTTAAACACCATTTCCAAACTGTCCTTTGAAAATAAAACCACAGAAAGACAGCACGGGGATCGTTTGATTGCACAATGAGGAAAAGCAGCTGCTTAAGGAGGGAGTAGCTAACTTTTGTACGGAACTATTGGCCTGGAAGGGATTTGTGTTCCGATACGCCAGCCCAAGTAAATAAATAAATAAATATTTTATTCTCGCCTATGCGAGCCACGCCAAATGAGGCATGATCAGGTATGTACAGCTGTACAGACATTTTATGGGAACTGTAGTGACAGTAGAAAATTGTTCAAATGTCCATGCTTGGAACTGCGCAATAGTGAACATGTGAAACAACGATTTGGTTGTAGTGGGATCGGGATCCATTTGTTTGGACATAATCGCTCCGCCATATATTGCAGTCATACCTCGACTAACAATAGATTGAGAATCCTGAGTGATCCATTGGAATATAATTGAAGAGCAAGCTATCCAGTATGATGATTCTAATTGAGCTGCCAGTGTGAAGTTATGGGCTGTGACTTTATTCGCCACGTTGCAGTGTTGTTAAGCGGACATTTGTGGCTTTTTATAGGGAGAACGCTTGCCAGGCGGAAACCCACCACGTCCTGAAACACTGCCGCCAATCAATTGAATGGCAAGTTGTAACTAGCTATGTTTATTTTTGTACGTTTTTTTGCTCCGTTATTCGCAGTTAAGTTGCGTCCCAATTTTCTGCTGACTGATGCGTTATGCGAGTGGCCATTGCGTGCCTGGGTCCTCTCCTGTGCCAGATCGGTAGGTCAGGAACTAAGCATTCTTTCTGGATATGATGTGTTGATCATCTGCAGAACCACGTGAAGTCTCGAAGAATATACGTTGAAATATGTTAGTCTTGGAGGATAGGATATGTTCCCAAGAAAGAATCGCAGATGCCCCGGGGTATATAGTGAAATTGACTAGAAATATGGGAAACCACGGCCATTTGAGCGGTCAAAGCGGATTGAAAAGCTTAGAATGACCGATTGTTCAAGCTTTGTATTGGCAGGAGTATGTGCCTTCCGTAGGCGAAAGTCCTCCAGTCAAGAGATATGTGGAAGCGGTATTGTTAGGTAAATTGAACTCAGTGGTTCATGCCGCGGAAGAATTGTATCAGTGCAAGATATTGAATGATTTGTACGGTTAGTAAGTTGTAAAAAGGTTGATAATTTTCCGCTCATGTCCAGGTAAAGGAACTGTGTGCCTTGTATTGTTGTCGAAACGGAGGACAATTCCTTGGGTGCTTGTCGCCGTACCTATGACAGCCTCGGGAGAAAAAGGAAACGAACAGAGACAGGTTGTGCTATCATAACTGGATATAAAGGAGAGGTATATGTGTCGCTTAGTGCATAATTATCTACAAGCAATGGTATTTGATAGGATTTAATAGTAGTGAATCTCACGCTGTTTTAAAGGACGTTAACTGTAGGAGGTCTAGTGGGTTATCGAGCGCTATGTTTGACGACACTGCTGTTTCTGCCGTATGGTCTACGAACGCTATAAAGGCTTAGAGGAAGTGGAAGAACCTATTCACAACTTCCAATCTGCGACTGCCTCTAGCTTTTTTCAAATATAGTACGTTAACTGCGAAGCAACATGGAAGCAACGTGGAGAGAAGGTCGCTGAAGGCTTTCCGTACCAGTAGGTGCAATTTCGGTGCATACATTTGACAAGTAAAGGAACAATGCGGAAACGATATTTATATATATTTCAAACTTAATCATTCATTTCACGGATTTCGTGATTGCGGCTGTCGTGCACGGTTCTCATTCAGTTGGTGAGGGTAACTGTATGAGCGGTGAACATTCAACTTGCAACACACCCATAGTTTTCAAATTGGTCGGCCATGGCTGTATCCCAGCAACCAACGTTTGACTGCGGATCAATTGTCAGAGGTGTGTTCGTTGATGGGCACATTTACTGGAAGCTGTAAAATACGGACTCGTGTAGAGGACTTATGGACGACGGATGACGAAGACGAACTTGTGATACACGAGGCGGCGAAAGATGCGTAAAGCAGACGAAGAGTTGTTTGTGGTGGTTCGTTTGTTGGAACAGCATGGCAAGTGCCGGGTGAATAGGAATGATGATCAACTAAGGTCGGTGTATTTTGCGCCCTCATGCATGGTAGGCTTGGTGCAGCAATACTGTGAGGCGCTGTTGGCGGACGCAACACACCAAATCAGCTGCGGGGAGTACATCCTGTGGTATTGCGTGTTGGTGGACGTAACTGGCGTTGCGATGTCTTTTTCTACTCCTTATTGCCACATGAGACATCGGACAGTTACAAGGAAGTGGTGGAAGCGATGCTTGGAATGATTCCTGCCACCTCCTGTGCACGGACGATAGTCATGGACAAATGTGCTGCCCAAGAAGGGACGTTTCAAGCTCCGTACCCCAAGCGCATTTTGCATTGTGTCGATTTCATGCAGTACGGGGTATGACTAGACGTCGCTCATACCTGCATGATGCTTCACCGGGGGATAGGAAACTTCTACCTCAGTGGTTACATAAATTGATATATACCAGAAATGAGGATTAGGTTGCTAAATTACTGCATGCTATAGAGGTGTGAAAGGGGTAATGCTATGAGTAGTTGATGGCACTTGTTTTCCGTTTTCGTCAGCATGGGCGGCGCATCGATGGCGGACGGTGTGCATATTTGGTTGCTCCGCAACAAACAGGGTGAGAACGAGAACAGGCAGCTGGAGCGGCAATTTAGCGAAAAGTCCTCTGTACTTGTTCTATTCACTGTGGTTGTGGATCGTGTGCATAGATTTATGGAAGAGGGACACCGTTGCTTGGGTCATGTGGGACTAGTGCGAGCGATGGTTTCACCAATCCTGCAGTGATTGTGCTGGGGAGGAGGTGTTCAATTGTTTGTTTTGTATGAATTAATGGAAAAGACAAAGCGTTCAGGTATGCTCGGAAATAGGCAGGTAAGTTCCCTGCAGACCATCTTTGTGGCACACTTTTCAAGTTCAATCCGGATACCATGATTTCTCCCGCCATCACAATCAGTCGAAAAGGATTGCTCATTTTATCCCTGGGTTGCAGCTGTGGCACGCCTTCCCTGCAACCTAACGGGTAAAAAGCCTAAATCGTACTTTGAGCGTTTTCTCAGTGAAACGTATTCCGTTAACGAGAATATGTGCAGCAAGTCATCGGATGAAATCCATACCTAACAGCTGGTAAGTAGCTTGATGACCGCATGTCCTGGTGCGGTGTCGTTTGCGTCAATCATAACGTTTGTGCTTCCAAGTTTCATCACGGTCTATACGTAACAAACGTGTTAACATGCTAGCGTTATGTCCTCTCCTCCTTCCATGTTTTAACACGCACATGCTCATAGGTAAATAGCCAAAAGTTCTCGACCAAATGTGCTGTGTCAAGTATGAGTACCCTGAAGGTTTTTGGAGATCAAAGACGAAGGTTCCCGTTGGTTGTTGGTCAGCTGCTGTTAAACGGCGCCAACGATGGGTGTTGTGATACGAACGATAGAACGATAGAACGATAGGTCGAACGATAGAACGAGAGGTTCAGCAAGATGGCTTTAAATGTGGCATCGTGCGTTAGCTTTGGCCAACGCCTGCTTGATCTTATTGATCGTTACAGTAGCTTCTGCAGTTAGCTCAACCTTTTGGAATTTGCCTTTCAGTAAAGCTGTCAGAGGCCTTAGTAGTAGGGAACAATCTGGAATGAAAGGTTAATAGTTGACCATCCCGAGTAAACGAGGCAAACTTTTGTGGGAATAAGGCGTTGCGTACTCCACGAGGGCCTGCGTAATTTCGGGAAGTGGACTAATACCGTTGTGGTCGATTCAGTGGCCGAGACAATGGCCACAGTATTGGCGATAAATGCGATTGTCAACGTTCACCGTCAAGCCATACTGAGCGAAACGCTGGAGGAGCAGATCCAGAGGTGACTTGTGTTGCTCATCGTTTTAACCGAAGACAATAATGGCGTCCATGTAGGCGAAGGCGAAGTCCAGCCTTGTATTGACTTGAGCAATGAACCGCTAAAAACTATGGGCAGTGTTCCCCAAGCTGAAGGGCATAAGAACAAATTCATGGAGACCGATGGGGTATTAGTGGCTGCCGCAATTGCTTGAAAACTCATGGATAGTGGGATTTGCGTGGGTATGGTGAACGCTGACGCTGTTGAGCGCACGGCAGCTTCCGCATGGTCACCAATCACTGGTCTTTTTGGGTACCAAATGAAGCGCAGACGCCATGCAACTTTTCGAAGGTCGGATGATCCCGAGTTTGTGTGGGTGTTGGAACACTCTCCTCCCCATCGTAGGTTGTCTGGTGAAAGTCGTCTTGCCTTTGCAGCCAAAGATGTGGTGGCAGATATTGCGCTTTGGCTCCAGACTGCCGTCATGTGCTCTAACTCTGGAGGGAAATGTTGCCGTAAGGACGAGTTGCGTGACTCTTTAGGCGGAAGTATTTGGAGCTTAGTGGAATTGACCATATGGCGTCGGCCGGATACAGTTAACGAAGCGTTACCATCTGGTGGGTTGCACTTCGCGGGTATACGATAAAGTCTAACTCGGTGACGAAGTCTATACCAATGATGGGCTTCCGTACAACGGCAATAAGGAACATAAGGTAAAATTACGTCGTGAACCAAGCCTAAGTGTTAGCTGTTTTTGGCAATACGTCGCTATGTTGCTTTGGTACCTACCTGCAAGGTAATTCCGGCTGGTCGCAGAACACGTTTTCCCTATGATGTACGTACGACGCTTTCCTCTGCGCCAGTATCAATTAAGCAATCAACCAAACAAACATTATGACCTATAAAATGAGGAATAATGTGAGGGAGCTAAGGGGGACTTACCTGAAAACCTGAGCGCCCTAGGCAAACCATCTGCGGCAAGGCGGGTACATCTTGGGTTAACCTGCCGTCACAAACAAGTGACTATAGTGCAAACGCGGCATGGTCGGGACAGGTTCCTTGCGGCTTTACTGCGCAGTGCCATAATCATTCATTACCCCGCAGATAACTCAGCACCAAACACAATTTAACCAGGCAATGCGATCAGGAGAAGACCGCGAGCGTTGTCTTGTAAAGACTCGTGCTAAGCAACAGGCGAGTCAAGTGGACTACAGCCCGGAAGAGGACACGGACAAACAACACCCAGTTTGATCGTCAGTGACTTCATTTCTTGATGCCACGTCAACTTCTGTACACCTCGAGTCTTGCGCGTCCTACATCTGGCAGCTTAAACAAGGCCCTCCTGGGTAAGCTGTGACTAGGCATAAGTAGCACTTTCACGAGCAAAGGGAACAGTTTAGCGCCATGTGTTGTTCTAAATAAATAAATAAAAAAATAAATATTTTATTCTCGACTATGCGAAGCAAGCCCATGGAGGCATGATCAGATATGTACAACTGTACAGTCATTTTATGGCAACTGTACCAGTGACAGTATCTGATCATGTTTCCATGGGCATGCCTCGCACAGTCGAGAATAATATATATATATCCATTTATTTAAAATTGCTCATATGTCCGTGATTGGAACTGTAAAATGGTGAAAATGCGAAATAATTATTTGGCTGTCGTGAAACCAGGAACTCAGCTAATAATAGATTGTGAACCCTGAGTGACCCATTGGAAGATAATTAAAAAGCACGCTCAAGAGAGCTACGGCAATACAGTGAGTTCGTGCACACGTACCGCAAAGGTCAACGGTGATATGGTAGGAAGCAAAAAGACGACAGTATATGCAGATGTAGAAGTTCAAGCGTAGCGAACCCACATAGAATGTTGACGCCAGTTGACCCGCCAGTGTGAACTTATGAGCTGCGATTTTACTCGGTGGCGAGTCACATTCGCCACGTTGCAGTGTTGTTAAACGGACAATTGTGGCTTTTATAGGGAGAACGCTTGCCAGGCGAAAACCCACCACATCCTGAGACACTACAGCCAATCCAGTGAATGGCAAGTTGTAACTGGCTATGTTTCTTGTTGAACGTTTTTTTGCTCGGTTCTTCGCAGTCAGGTTGCGTCCCATTTTTCTGCCGGCTAATGAGTTAGCCGGGTGCCTAGTGCGTTCATGAGTCCTGTCCTGTGCCCGATTGGTAGGTCGGGAACTAAACATACTTTTTCAATATGACGTGTTGATCCTCTGCAGAACCACGTGAAGTCTCTGAGGGATATGCATTGAAATATAAATAAATAAATAAATAAAGCATTTATTCTCGGCAAGGCGAGGCACACCTTTACAGGCATGATCATTTTGACAAAACAATGCGTGATCAAGAAGTTGCAAAAATCCGATATGTTTGCCACAGCAGTGCTTGTTTGTGTAGGGGAATGTAAGTATGTAATTGTGTGTGCGTTTATGTAGCTGTTATTTGCGCCTGTAACTGTGCTGCTCCATTCTTGAGTGTTTGCTGTCGTCTGCTAGGTGCGCTTGGAAGATTGGTGTCCGTGTGTTGGAAAGGATTATCCAGATATCCACGGGGCAGTGACTTTATTTTGTGGCGAGCCACGACCGCCACGTCACAGTGTTGTTAAGCAGACATTTGTGGCTTTTTATAGGGAGAACGCTTGCCAGGCGAAAACCCACCACGTCCTGGAACACCGCCGCCGAACTATTATCTGGACCGGGTAATACCCGAACCACCCAGCTGGCACCACGAGGAGGTTGTTTGGCTAGCCAGCCAAATTGTTGTTGAAGTCTTGAAGGATGGAATATGGTTCCCAAGGAAGAATCTTAGATCCCCCGTTGTATGTAGTAAAATTCATTAGAAATACAGGAAACCACGGCCAATTGAGCGGCCAACGCGGATTGAAGAGCACATAATGACCAATTGTTCATGTTTTGTATCGCGGGAGAATGTGCCTTCCGACGTCAAAAGTAGTTTTTCAGGCAAAAGTAATGTGGAAGAGATAGCGTTAGACAAACTGAACACAAAGGTTCAAGCCTCGGAAAATTTGTATCCGTGCCTGATAATGAATGATTTGTCCGGTTATTAAGTTGTAAAAGGATTGATAACCTTTCGCTCATGTCCAGATAAAGGAGCGGTGTGACCTGTATTGTTGTCGCAACGATGGGCAATTCCTTGGGTGGGTGTCGCAGTACCTGTGACAAACTCGGGAAAAGAAGAAAACGAACAGAAACAGCCACAAAGACAGAAGAAATGGATGCGTCTGGAATGCGGTCGATCAATTGCGGCGATGACTGAACTATTGTACCACTATACACGTAATTGTTAGTGAACTATCGCATATACATGTGTATCATAAGTGGCGAAATACGACGAGAATCGAGCAGAACACGGATCATTAGCGAATGAAAGATTGTTCCAAAATAGGAATGAAGATGAAGAAAAGAGCTTTTGATGAGTCTCCATGCTCATATGCTCAATCGGTTGAAACCAGACAGAGGAGGACGAGGTGTGCAGATTTTGGGAAGGAATAGCACTCAGAAAGAGCGACAGGGACGCGTTGCCTCGGATTTAAATCGGTAGGAATGTAAGCAGTCAGAGGACAGACGCATGTAAGTTAACGTCGAATAAAGAAGGAATGCAACAGAAGGCACATGAAGGAAAGAAAGAGTCAGCATAACGGGTTCTACTGAGGAGAAGTGGAAAAGCTGCGGACCTTCTTCAGGTGATGATTCATCCTTGGTAATAAAAAGACGGATGCATAATGCCTAGTGATGTAATTAAGGTGCTAGTTACAAAGCGTTGCGTCAGCTGTAACTGGAGCAGTTATATCTCAGAATGCCGAGAGAGGTCAGAAAACAAGAGACCGTTCAAACAAAATCCGGTAAGTCAGCAAGTTGAAGCTAGGCCGCCAAATACAGCTAAGTATAAAGTAATGAGGGTCATCATAAAAGAAGCATTTTAGGACGAAAGTGGCTAAACGAAATGGCAGTTAGCCTTGGATTGATGTAACAGGCCGTCAGGTCTGTTAAAACCTGATCATAAGGGACATAGTAGTCCAAAGAAAGGAGACCAGCAAGACGAGAATAGAGTGTCAGCGCATAGAAAGAAAGCCGTATAATGTAGACCTAAATACTGAGCGAGAGCATCGGCATAAAGAGATATGTTAAGGATGAAAGGGGGATATAATAATAAAGCTGAATCATGACCAACAATGCTTTTGATGTGAAGGTTATAAGGCGGTACGTTGGCAGAACCTAATTCTCTTAGGGATTTAGCGGGATTATCATTACCTAGTACGCGCCTACGCACATCATCAATGCGGACACGCTGGTGCCATTTTACACCAGCAATGTTTCGCAGTCAACGATCATCAAAGTCTTGAGGTTGCTTCATATCTTCAGACCAAAGGGTCAAAGTCACTACTATAGTGCAGAACGGCCCTCACTGTTATCTCGTATATTCGGCCTTTCAGACGGGGATCATTACCTACCGTCGTCAAGGATGCCGCAGGTTCAAGAAGGCAAGTTCGGCGTTTGCATTACGTGTGCAGACGTCCATCTCTATCCACCCATCGTTTCTGATGCAGCTGCCAGAATAATTGATTTGCTTAACCACCTCGGGTTCCTCGTTAGCAAAGTGCTAGCGTTCATAGAGTTGTTATTTAGAGCAGTCTGTGCAACTGCCCTTCTTGTGTCTGGCTGATATAATTCACTTGCTTCAGTTAGCCGCGACACTTTCTTCCAGATACGATCGACCAGGAAGGTCGGTGCTTTGCGAAGGACCTCACCTACATCCTTAAATGGCGCAGGTGGGAGGGAGTCACAACCGTTGACACCAAGACGATTGACGGCTGTGATCGCGTTTAGCGCCTTAGCCTCCGATGGAGGCCCTATACTAACCGCCTATGACTGGTCCTGCTTCACCTGAGTAGGTAGAGTTCCGGGACCTAGGGGCCAGCTGAAATGATCTTGAAAGTGTTCCGCTCAACAAGTCATACAGCAACTATTATTGTGCATCAGTGCACCCGCGCTGTCTCTGATAGTCTCACTGGCGCTTGGTTTTCTGAGACCAATGGTGTTGATTACTTGGAAGAGCTTGAGGTACTTGCCTACTGCTCCTCTCTCCTCCAATTCTTGATCCCTAGTGGTCTACTAAGCTTCCTGGTCAGGACATTTGCTCCGATTTGGTTGGCGTCTACTAACCCGTCTGGTCACCTTGTGCTTAGAGACAGCCTGGAGAAAGAGCGCAGTTCAATAGTCGCGTCAATCGCGGTACCTCCAGGTGGACTAGTGGTGGTTAGTGTGGTCAAATTATTCACATTAGATTTAAAGAAACGTTCATGCACTTTGTCGCTTGCTTCGGTCGGTTTGTCCAGCTGGAGATTATCATCGAAGACTGCTTAAATCGCGGTGGTTTTCTGGAATGCACTTAGTCCGGTGCTGTCGGAGTATGGAATGGTCTAGCGTCGAGGAACCCACAAGTGAACGCATGTGCCGGATGAGTTGAGACTGGCTGCTACCTCCAAACTATATGCCTGAAAGCAGCATGTTTAGCCGTGCTTCCTACTAAGCGGTAGTGTGCTTTGGTACGGTTGATTTAATGTCATACGGCCAGTCAGACGGCATTGGATCAAGCACATCGATCACCTCCGAGGCTATCTGTGAAGGAAGATGGTCGGTGAGGTATGGGTACAACGATGGTTGCGACGTGATCTAACGCATTCGGAAGAGGGCCTCCACCTGATTAAATGAAACACGTGAGTATTGTGTAAACGAAGGTGTGTAAGGAAAATCCGATGGGTTTTTACACGGTATCACACGGTATCGTCCACCGAAAATATGGCACCTACAAATCGGGGCTTTGCTGGGAAGACCGATTTTGAAGTGGTCAAATAGCGCATTTTGATTTCATGTAGAAGCGTACGCAGGTTGGAATGAAGCTACCAAGCAATGGCGTGACTGTGATACAGGCAGCGAAGCATCAGTTCAAAGGACTGATGCACTACTATTGTTACTGAACTTTTACCACGCCCTTGGGTTGCAACCTTTAACATCTCCGTATGGCGTAAATTCCACATACATTTTCATAAATAACCAAATAAATATTTTATTCTCGACAAAGCGAGGCACGCCTTTTGGGCATGATCAGCATATTGCAATACTGTACATGATAGCATGATTAGCAGCACCAAGCGCGGGTGTAGTACAGTTGGAGACAGTAGTGTGGGCCCATATGGCCCAAAGGTTGTACGAAGTCTATGTCCACAGAATGCGAGATGTAGAGATAAGAATCAGATCACTAATGTGGAGCATGTTGATGAGGAACTAGTCCGATTAAGTTGTGTACACAGTGCAGGTCAGGTGAGTGAAGCATGAGGAAAAGCTGAAAAATATTTAAGAATAGTGGCATGTCACTAATCAAATATGTAGGCGTGTTCGTACGGGAGCAGATATATGCACAGAATTTGTAAATGTGGTATCGGTCAACTTGCCAATGTGTGTTAGGGGCGGTGACTTTATTGAGTGGCGAGTCACATCCGCCACGTCGCAGTGTTGTTAAACAGACATTTGTGGCTTTTTGTAGGGAAAACGCTTGCCAGACGAAGACCCACCACGTCCTGGAACACTGCCGACTGGTGATATGATATTGAAAAGATTGCATCTGACCGATTACCCTCGCGGATATTCGCAGTCACGTTTCGCCAATTTGTTTCCCATGGTTGTGTAGTCTCCTTCGGAGTCGACCGCAAGTGGTTGGAGCTGTTGAAGTCGGACGACTCAGGTGACTTGTATTGATTTGCTTAGTTTTCTGGGTTCCTTTAGTTTGTCAGGATTGCGAAGTGCGGGTGATTTCTTTGTTCTGTATTGATTCCGTGTCCATGGGAGCGTCGCAGGTATGTCCTCAGAGGTGTTCCGTGCAGGTATTGTTATCCTTTAGAACAAGGGAGAGAAGAAAAACGGACCGAGCAAACTGCCAAGGAAATTGAACAGGACTATGTTAATGTATAAATATAAAATTTATGGTAACGTTGTGCTGGTTGAAAGCAATGGAATGACCGAATATGTTATACATCATATCCGTAGTTTTGCGTGCAAGCACGAAACCCGGTATTTGCTGAATGTGAGAGAAAAATGCTGTCCGAAGTGGCCTAGCGTACGCAAAAGTTGTCCTGTGTGGAAACCGGGAGTATCAGGCGTTGTTAACCGGTAAATGAGTTGAGGGAATCAGAAAATAGTGAGTGGTTTAATATGCGCTTAAGATATAGGTTGAGCGATCGGTTGACAGTGGTAGAGCTTATCGTTCGAACATGTATGAGAGCCAGTTGAGTTACTACGCCGGGTTTGAGACCCATGAAAATAATAACGTAACATGTTCAGTAATCGGATGCTAGAGAAACAGCTGGGTGAAGGGGTGAGACGGAGTGTCAAAGTTGTGACGAGAATGGGATTTATATACTACAGCTGTAGCGAGAATACGGATGCAAAGCCAGCCCTAAAGGGACCTGGAATAGCGGAAAAAGATAGGGACTTCTACAGTGCGGCAAACAAGTCAAATAGACGACAGGAAAGGGCGATACTGGGAGTCGGGTTAATTATGAGGAAGAAACCGCCCGCTGATAGGCCTTCAACGATAACAACAGGAGCGAGAAGGGCTTGAATACTACGGCTTTAGCGAGAAAATGGTTGTAGAGCCAGCGCTGAAAGGGACCAGGAATATCAGTAGTGTGAGCAGCAGCCCCAAAAGATGCTAGGTGTGCCACTCTAAGGTGGACATCCACGGTGGAACGTTGAAGTCAAATAGACTGCTAGTTATAACTCACTAATTAGTGTTGCTGGCAGCCTGATTAATTAATATACAGGAGCGGCACGCTTTATTAGGCTCGGCATAGACTGATAGGTGTACAGTGTTGAATACAAGAGAGAGAACAGACAGCAATACTTGCAACAGCTGTAGAGAGAAAACGACAGTAGTGCCGGCTCCGGAAGTGAGCAAGGGTAAGGGAATAATACAGACAGCACCGCCAAGTGCTAAGTATTTCACCCGAAGATTTGCGATATTGACCAGAAGAGGTGCCGAACAAGTATACAGTAGAGTATGGTTAAACAGAGGAGTGGATGAGAACCGAAAAAGTTCAAGTGCTCAGAATCTGGTGCTGGTGGAATAAGAAAGACAACAGTCCGATAGACGGGGATGTGAACACTACAAAGAGTATGGCAGCCGATGCGCAAAAGAAGAGAGGCCTTGGTTTGAGACCTATAGGCATTTGGAGCCTCAGAGACCGGACTGGTCCAAAAGGTTTAAGAATGAGAGGCACAGTAGGAAAGAGGATCTAGCGAGGCCATGGATGTTGCGCTGACGCTAGTAGTACTTATACCACCATTTAATAGTTGGGATATGGACCAAAAGAGATGCCAAACCAGAGAGGGATACGTTAATGTGAGCTGAGAAGCATGGTAGTGGAGCCGAGAGGCAAAACTCAATCAGAGACCGGAAATTTCAATTTTGATGGGCTGAGCTAAGCATATAGATAATGAATCATACGGAAACAAGTCTGAGGCTTGTGCTTTTACCATTGATCATGCTGCTTAATAACAGCCGATGCTCAAGAGAAGAGAGGCGTCGGTTGGAGACCTATGGGCATTTAAATAAATAAATAAATAAATAGTATATTCTCGGTAAAACGAGGCACGCCTGTGAAGGCGCGATCAAATATGCATACAAGCATAGCTTCTTTGGAATAGTAAAACATTTCGTTTTATTGAAATACATAACAGAAAAGATGTGGTCCATACGAGCGAGCATTTTGTCATGTAATAGTCAGACGAAGAAACATGAGGGCGCCGGGGCGAGTAAATTTCAGTCATAACTGTTGTGTCAAGATAAAAGTTGGGCGTGAATTCGCCATGTAATAATTCACGAGCACAAGAGCGCAAACAAGGTTTTGGTGCAGTCAATGAGCTCTAAGAAATCGGAATGTTCTGTGCTCCATCAAAGCATTCTTCATAGTTAAAGCAGCTGCACATGTTGTATGTAGAAGTGAGGACTGCGACAGTGTGAAATGTTCAGCCGTGAACCTCAGAGTCCGGAATGGTCCAAAAGGTTTAAGAATGAGTGGCACAGTAGGAAAGAGGATTTAGTGAGGCCTGGGATGTTGTGCTGACGCTAGTGGTACTAATACCACCATTGAACATTTGCGATATGGACCAAAATAGATGCCAAACAAAGTCTTACTGTTACCTTTTCCTCCATAGACTGGAACGCAACCGACTGCCTGTTCGTCGCTTGTCCACCGCCACTGTACTCCTCCTGTTTGCCTGTGACAATGTTCCTCACTAATAACTGCTGCACATCTTTCCACAGCCACCTTGAACTATCGGTAGGTGGATATTGCCTCTCTGTTGCTTTTCACTTCACAGATGCTGTTGGCTGCCCAAACCTTTGCACCACAGTTAACAGTCTACACCACCCGTTCGCCCCATACACCAGGTGCATACGTATCCATGTGCTGAATAACTTTCAAGTGTCTGATGTAAATAAATAAATGGTTTATTCTCGTCACTGCGAGGCACACCATCAAGGGCGTGATCATGGTATTACAGACATGTATGATCAGCAATCGCACAACTTAGTACGTTTTGACCAATAGCATGGGAATTTATGTATGTGTTGAGGTGTAAAACTATGTTTAACTGTGTATTTGGAAAGGGACATGTTGTGTGAGTAGGTAAATGTGACTGTGTGTGCTTTTGTTCGTTGTGTTCGCCATCAAAGGGGGAATCAATGAAACGCTTTGAATCAGATGACGTCCGTGATGTGTGAATGATCCTCCGGAAAAGGGAAGAGGCAGTGACTTTATTTAGTGGCGAGTCACATCCGCCACGTCATAGTGTTGTTAAACGGAAATATGTGGCTTTTTACAGAGAGAACGCTTGGCAGGCGAAATCCCACCACATCCTGGAACACTGCCGTCGAATCATTTGCTGGAACGGGATTTATCCGAACCACCCAGCTGGCACCACGAGGAGGTTGTTCGGCTAGCCTTCAGTGACCATAGTCCCCTCTGCACCATGCGCCGATCGTGGACAGCATAAAACTACCGTCCGGTAAGCATGGTTGGCGGCATCTGGTTTTGGCTTTGCCTGTCACTGTGGCCAGCCACAGGACGCCTGCGCCTACAGAGGGGCCATGGATGGCTTGCGCTGCACCACCATCGCTCCATGCACACACCCCACATCCAGTGTAAACCCGAAGGAATAAAATCGGGAGGCATGCGGATGGGAGCCACGTTTCATCAACGGAGCCGGCCCACACTCCTTCACAGGCAAACGCAAGCACGCTGTATTCGGGTAATCAGCCGCACACAAGGCGGTGGCTAGACCGTGGTCCGCCCCACACTTATTGCATGGTACCACTCTGCGAGCCTAGCACGACCACAAGGACCGTGCACCCGTCCCCTCCGGCAACGACCAACCGTCTCTTAGAGCCAGATGTACATCAAGCGCAGCCACACCCGGGATGTCAACCAACAGCCAATCATTCGGGATGCCGACATCGAATAAAGTAAACGCATATGACGACACAAATACTCCCCAAATGGGCATATGAAGGAAATTGGTTAAATGTGAACAAGCGAGAAGTACAAAATGTCTGAAAGTTATTTAAAAAATACCACACGATAAAATTACTCAAGTTTACCACAATTTGCATGAGCGACATGTGTAAGTTGGGAGAAGATTATCAAGTGCGCAGAACAAAAAAATAAAATGTAATGAATCTTATCCATATCAAAAAGACCTAGTTTAAGTGTAAGTTGGATTATCCCAACTGCGATGAAGAAGCATCATGAATGCGACATCAGCCTCAGCATGGTAAGCATGGTAAGCATAAGTACACAACTATGTGTATATTACTATTCTCTAAGGCTGCATACCATCACCATGTTCAGCTGTTCCATCTGCTTCCATGATATCAAACAAGGGCAGGCAACGTCAGTCCTCCTTTGGGCTTACCTCAAGCTAACGCGAAAACGGCCCTCTTAAGGGCCTACCGTTTTTTAGTGTCCACGCATTGCGGGTAGGCTGCGTCCATAGACAAGCTCCCCACATTGACGCGGATATTAGAATTGGTGTGAACGCCGATCACCAAGTCCGCGGTTTCCATGCGGCATACGTATTCACCTTTCCAACTACCTTTGCTATATCGCAACTAGCACTTCCCCTCATACCTAGTATAGCCTCTCACAGGTAGGTTGGCAGGTTATGAAGCCCCATGTACAACAGCCACCAGTTCTCCCCGTGCTTGTCTCTTACTATACAGAGCACCATGTCACATGTAAGCATTTAGCATATTCGTTCACGCCTACACCAAACGAAAGCACTTATACCCCATGACTCATTGATCAGCTGCGCTTACGTGACGCTTTGCTTTCGTCCGCAGCTTACGCGTTAACACTTTGATTGGGCTTGAGTGACGATGCAGGTGACTAGTTTACGAAATGTTCCCCACGTTATTCGCTTACATATGCAACCTGCTTCCATTGCGTTTGTATGCCAGTGCACTGTTGCGTCCCCAGGCGTTCGACTGCTTAGATTGCGCCCCAAGAGTCAAAAAGACAACGCACCGGACAGGAGGTATATTTGCGGAACACTACACGGGCCGGCGTGGGTATGAGAACACTCTAATTCCAGTTCCAATCACGGCTGAGAGCTAAGTTGAATTTATCGACCTCAAAGAACGACGGGTCGTGTGAGGGGTATGTAACAAGCGGTAGTAACAAATGTTCTGAAACATGGAAAAACACTAGTCTGCTTGTAACTAAGACTGTTCTAATGCAAGGCGCACGGTTCCTTGTGGGAAATCGGGCACTTACCTTTCCGAACAAGTCAATTTGTTGCATTTCTGTGCGCACTTGATTTTGGTCTGTGTGAAATTCTGTTTTTTCAGCCAAGTTACAAGATTTGGCCTGAATCAGTGGCGCCAACTCGACTTGATTTTCAGACAACGCGATTTTCCTTGGAGCAGGCCGTTCGAGACTTAACATGCACAGACAGCTGGTTATTTACATTTGCAAAATGGTTACCCATTATTTTAAAGATGTACGTAGCTCACAACCATTTAGGTACAAGGTTTCACTACGCACACTAGAATTCAACGTTTCGTCATTCATTGAAGACTCTATCCCTCATGACTACTCACACAGTTTCCGCAGCC
>OX104063.1:261788412-261845626 GCA_944474145.2 Dicrocoelium dendriticum | reverse complement strand
GCTCCAAATAGAATTCGATGAACTGAGCTTCGCCGCTTGGGTTGGACAAGGGCTTGTAGACAGGACAGGATTGACGCTCTGCGTGCACACGTGAGTTGAAATTAGAAGGCAAAAGTCTAGCAAAGCAATGTGGGGGAGGACCAAGAATTGGGGTTGAAAACAGGGGAATAAAAGTGAAGCTGGAGCGGGACGGTAAGAGAGAAAACCGTAAGAGGTGGAATACGAAGATGGGAAGACTTGAGCAGTAGCATCCAAGCCCCTATATACCCTGCTCAGTGCAGCAGATAGGGCACCATTGATTATCCTCTGTGGTGGCCAGAGCAACAAGAAACTGTTTGAAGAGAAATTCATAGTATTGCGTGGGCAGGATACTCTCAGGTTGCCCAGGTCTAGACAGGAGAACAATTAGTGTTCTCAACCAAAGCCTTTGGTTCAAAAACCTTGCCGCAATGCAGCGGGTTTGGACACTGGGCTACATGGAGTCCATTTTAAGGAATAAGGAGCCACCTCTTTCAAATCCCCAACTTGGAGGACCAGGAGGCTGACTTAGTGTTGCCTCTAACAATTGACCAATCTGGTATGAGTGGCTCTGAAGGTGCGAAAGAAGCACCACCAAACATAGCTTGATGGATCACTGAGGCACAATAACCATCGCACAACTATGACGTTTAGCCTCATTGCAATGGATAGAAGTAGTACCATACGGTTCGAAATTCGTGCCCCAGTAAACAAAAATGATCAGTCTGTCATTACATCTACTTCACAAAGACTAGCTGTTCGTACGGACATCCGAAACGGACTAATCTTTCAAACACCTAGTCGCGTACGTAGCAAAATAGCTACATATTTACGCATACATAGTCCTAGTGAGACATTCACTGTAGCAGTCGACGCAAGCAACATAGCAATCAGTGCGGTGGTGTGCCAACCAGCTGGAGTGATAGAAAATGCTGGTAAACTTTTGACGGGTGTAGAACGAACTTGTTTTGAGAAGGAGAAAGCATGCCTTGGTATCCTTTGTTCCTTAAAGAATCGGAGAACATATTCACATCAAAAGAATTGCATGTCGTCACCGACCACAAAGTGTTATCGTGGCGGATGACGAGGAATGGCCCGAGTGGGCTGTGATAAGAGTGTCCTATCAGAGTGAACTAATGGATGAAACGAGCGAGCTATACAACCAGTGGGAGACTCACGGAACGGATTTTATCACTGGGCATGGATTGGCTGACTTTCGTGTGGATTACTCACTGTTTACTAATGAGTAGAAGGATTTGGGTATGATTCCATTTGGTTCATTGATGCGCACCACTGACGAGCCCCAATAGGCGAAACGCGCGTCTCATGCTTTCCCGGATCGGTAGCTGACCTATGCGGTTTGGAAGCTAATTGCGGTGAATCAAATCGAATCATACCCACTGTTTGTTTAACTGAGTCAAGTGAGGTATCACATAGACTCGTAAGAGTCGCTAGTTATGCACATGAACGGACAATTTTTTCGAGGTGGTTGATTTGCCAAATATGCTCTAGTTTTCGTTGATTTGCCCTTGCCGAATAAACCATGGCCTTTGAAGGACTGAGTGCTGCAATAGGAACGTCTTGCTCAGTGGGCATACTGCCTCTAAGAATTACTTTTCTCATCTAACGCATAGATGGAACGAAGAAAGTACCACTCAACTTGTTGTTGCTTCCGTCTTTGGACGAACTCCTACCAGACAGTGTCATACCAGAAGGTGGTGTCACGGTAAGATACAAACCTAATATAAAGGCGAAAAAGGGATGAATTGGTGAAGTTATTGCGCATCCATTTAAAAAGGCCGCCAAACAAGAAAAACGTTAGGATAGGTGAACAACGTGGAATTTTCTCACTCCCCTCAGCAACTGGATGTGCTCAACCCGCCGAGGATGCAGTTACTATCCTATGGCTCCAATATGTTCCACTATTTCCATGCTCCGATAGCAGGTGTCACTTAGATTGCCCATTTCCTTCCACCAGGATTTACGCGCGTCTCTGACTTCAACACCCGGTATAAGGAAGCTGCCATTGTTGTTTGCCTATTGTTCCTCTGCAGTTGACAACATTCCCACGACAACACTGCAGGTGACAACCGCGAGGATAGCTAAACAACCAACCCGGTATTTTCAAATATACATAGGTGAACAGTAGGTTCCCAGTATGTATATCATTACTCAGGTTTTCAAGGGTGGTAGCCTTTCAGAGCGCGCCCAGGGATTCCCCTCCCGGTACTCTCAAAGGTGACGGAGTCGGTCATAGCTGCGGCACTAATGGGCTACGTTGAAAGATCTAACATCATAGCTCCGGGAACATCACGGATTCCGCCAGCATCAGTCGTGTACTACCAACCCACGGATTACGCGTGGTGGTTGGACCAAAATAGTCGGTAGCAGGACCTGTACGGAATATTTTCCCCTCGAAGTTCTCAACCATTGCCCGCTCTTCCAACGTTTGTCATTGCTGTGCCCACGCTACGACGATGCATTGCACCATCTACATTAACTGATTTGCTTTCTGTCCACTGAGTGAAGACAAGATGCTGACAAGCATGGGGCTCAATAACCCTACGAAATCGGGGTAGACGGATATACTCGTGTGTTAGGATAATATGGTAATTCCACGGATACGCGTTTCATTTTAGTATAACCGCTTTTAATTCACGCAAATCGTCCCATAACTTGTGCAGCCATGGCATTTTATCCGTATCCTTGTTCCATTATTCCAAGTTCTAAGGATCTGTGGCTTCACATTACAAACGGTGATTTGTTGGTGGCAACCAGCCGAACATAACTGTCATTTATTCAAGTAAATGAACGAAACCTGGTGCATGAAGTGGCTTACGATATCACTCATGCAGCGTTTGAGATAGTTGTTGGATTGATATAGAGAAGAGGGTTCTGTCTATACCATCCCAATGAGGCTGGAAGTTACCGTGGTGCGATGGTTTGCGTGCTTCAGCGATCTGTTGAGCTGTGCTGGTTGGTTGTTTGCACTTTCAGAGCCACTCATACCAGATTGGTCAATCGTTAGAGGCCAGACAAACTCAGTCTCCTGGTCCTCTACGTTGGGGATTGGATTGAGGTGGCTCCTTATTCCTTAAAACAGACCCGTTGTAGTCCACTGCCTTGCGGTCAAGTTTAGGAAACAATGACATGGTTGAGAACCTTAATCTTTCTCCTGTTTGTGCCATTGTAACTTGACAGTAGCCTGCCCACGCAACACTATTAATCCTTCCACAAACAATTTCTTGATGCTCTGGCCGCCACAGATCAAAGTAAATGGCCCTCTATCCACTGTATGGAGCAGGGTGGATAGGGGTTTGGATGCTACAGTTCAAGCCTTCTCGTCTTTTTATTTCCACTCTTACGCTTTCTCATCCTTATCGTCCGGTTCCAACTTGACTTGTGTTTCCCATTTTCAACCCCCAATTCCTGGCCGATCACCACCATGCTTTGCTAGACATTTATCTTCTAGTTTCAACACACATGTAAACGCAGCGCGTTACCCCTGCCCTGTCGACAATCCCATGTCCTACCAAGCTGTCAAGTCCAGTTCATGGGCCACTATGCGGAGCCCCCGATCATCCCTCGATTGGCATGCTTCAACATACGCACAATGTTACAGCTCGGTCAACAGGCATCAATTGCCCGAACATTAGAGACCCTCTCGATCGACATCTGGTGCCTTTCGGAAACCCGCCTACAAGACTCGAGCTTTGTTCTCACTCTGCGCTCCCCTTCAGGTGACTCTATCCGAGTTTCCTCATTGCGCCTATTCAGAGACGATGCAACTTCGAATACCAGCAGAGCGGCATTGGTATTGCCCTGAGTTTCCGGGTAGAAGCTGCTCTGGTTGATTGGATCCCAATCAGTAACCGATTGTGTGCGGTCCGACTAGCTGGCTCGTCAAAATTTTCGAACTCAAGCTGGGCTAATGTGTCTCTGTTTGTTAACGCTGTCTACGCCCCTACAAACGGTAGCACTCACTCGGTGCAAGGCGACTTCTACCGCCAACTGAACGAACGCCACCACATAAGTAGCGCTACACTGCAGTGCTGGCTAAGGATCTGAAGGCTCAACTGGAAAAATTATCCACTGATGCACTGCATCTGGGCGGTCAACGTGGTGTAGCCTCCAGTAATGACGACGGTCAGTGGTTATTTCGTTGGTGTGAAGATCCTTACTTCTTTGGGGCACTAACCTCCGCCACAACCTCCGTCAAAACGTAACATGGTGTCCACTAGCCATGGATGCAAGTTTATCACATTGAGATAAGTTACCCATGGAGAAGCTGCGTCCAGAACTGTCGCTCGATTTGGAGCACATGTGTAGACACTGAACATGCACTTGTATGTGCTGATCTGCGGGTGCATTTTGACGAACGCGCAATGACTCTTTGAGAACATAAACACCAACCAACTGGCGGAGCCAGAGTTCCAAATATGTATCGAAGTACGCTGGCCTCCGTGCTTAGTATTGGCTCACTGAATACATTTGCAGGCCACTGGTTGCATGTTCACCGGACTTTACGAGCAGCAGCCAATTCCTCATGTTCGCAGGCGCCAAAACCATAACGAAGGATCATTATCCCAAGAAGGTGAAGGGGCTAACGCAAATTGATTGACCGCGACAGGCTCAACGGTGTTAACCAAGTACGGCGATTGCTCGTTCTACATATTCCATTGCAAAAAGCGGATAAAAATGTGGTTGATGAGAAAACAATACGCTCAAAAGTACTGAATCCCAAAAGCACTGGAACGAGCTCGCCAGAACGAAAATGCAAAATGGCGGACGGCGTGTACTGGATCGGAGTCACCAGTTGTTAGGTGAGGCCTCGGATACTAGTCGGTAATCGATGACACGTAAGAGACGTATCAAATACAGGACCGGATAGCAGTTGGAGGCGGTTAAACCCAATGTATATTGTGCAGGCTGCAAAAATAGGAAGCGAATCAACCAGAGCGTGATACGGTGCAGCAAGTTACTCAACGAAACGAGTTGTGTAAACGGATTTGCAGTCAGTAAAACAAGTGTGAACAACCGAAAAATCCAAAGTCGCAAATTACCAAATCAGCGCGTTTTCCAGTACACTACAGATCCAATGTTTATGGAATTTCCCTACGATAAGCTTAAAGCTGCTCTTTTAAAACGCACAACCGGTTCAGGCGAGTCACGTTTACAGCGGCTTCTGTCTGGCGTCGAATTTGGTGGTCGCCCTCCATCTCAATTGCTACGACACATGAGAACCTTAGTTGGTAGCTCCAAAGTTGATAACGCAATCCTGCGCCAATGTTGGACTAAATGACCAACGTCGAATTGCTGGAGGCCACTCCACTTACCGGCGCAAGAACCTGGACGCTGGTTGGGCGAAAGCCACTATCTTCCACTTGCCCTGACCTGCCCTGACTTCCTCCTTGGCGGTAAATGGAAATTTTGAGCGTGCTGTCGGGACCGCTTGGTTGCACGATGGCGGCTGAATTTAAAGTTTCTTGGTGTCAAGTAGTACATCCGTTTTATGGAGTACATAATTTGTCTTCAGGGTGCTATAGATGAATAGTATAATTTATCAGGACCCGTCGATTAGCGTTACATAGTAAGTGATTTATCCGTATTGTACTGAGGCAAACGTGGTGAAATAATGAAGGCAAAGGAGCTGGCGGAAAATCAACAGGTGCGAATTTGCGCGAAATGCGTTCAACAAGTGGAGCATTTTTGTAGTTTAGGGAATGTTTTGTAATGGTAAGTGTGATGAAGCGTAAAGTGACAATCCATTATACAAAGAATGTACCGTTAGCACTGCCGCAGGCAAATGGTTATGAAATGCACAATGCATACCTTGTGTACAAATACTATAAACCGTAGGCATTAAATGGAACTTTTTAAGACAACGTAGATGTCTAAAGGATTTATAACGAGCCCGTATACGTAATGAAGAATTTTGAAACGTAACGAGTGTTTTTGAAGGATAGCTGGAAGTAAAGGTAAGCCGATGATAATGGTGAAATTCAAAAGAATTAACTGCTCTGACAAATGGATCACTAGACGCATCGTTGATAACATACGGAAAAATGTGTTCAAAAGTGATACTCATTTACAAATGGCGGACTATTTATATTAATGCATACGTGTTTATATGAAGGCAGAATTAAATTTGCGTATGCACTGTTGGTTATTTGTTATTGATAGTAGTGAACGGGCATATTTACCACGGTTTAACATGTGCTAGTGTGCGTAGGTGGTTGAAATGTGCTACCCAAAAAGTAACAATTTGGACATCTTCATATGCGCAGGTACGTCGGGATAACTGGATATAAAAAGGCGTACGTTTATGCATGCGTATATATATATAGGTCAAATATTCACCATCTGTACGCGCATGTTTAAACCTAGGCATGCCTGGTTATGATTACTTAAATGAAGCCCCCACTAAAGGAAGAAATTTGCGGTACCTCCAGGGACAGGTTTCCAATTCCTTCGCTAGCGCCTTTTGGGGAAGTACGCAGGTTTCTATTCAGTCAAAACCTTTAGAAACGTTGAGGCATATGATATCAGTACAGGTCTCACTACCGACTATTTTGGTCCAACCACCACGCGTAATCCGTGGGTTGGTAGTACACGACTGATGCTGGCGGAATCCGTGATGTTCCCGGAGCTATGATGTTAGATCTTCCAACGTAGCCCATTAGTGCCGTAGCTATGACCGACTCCGTCACCTATGAGAGTACCGGGAGGGGAATTCCTGGGCGCGCTCTGCAAGGCTACCACCCTTGAAAACCTGAGTAATGATATACTTACTGGGAACCTACTGTTCATCCATGTATATTTGAAAATACCGGGTTGGTTGTTTAGCTATCCTCGCGGTTGTCACCTGCAGTGTTTCCGTGGGAATGTTGTCAACTGCAGAGGAACAATGGGCGAACAACGATGGCAGCTTCCTTATCTTAAACCTGTGCATCTTACATAAGTTAATATACCAAGCGGTGCACAGTGATATCCCCAGCCTGACACTGAGAAGAGGATCAGAATTCAACCTCCGAAACAAGCACTGCACAGTTGCGCCGCTGCCAGCGAGGAAGAAACTACGTTCACGTTTCTTCCTTGTCGCTTATGTAAATATCTGGAACAAATTACGTTCACAGCTGCGGGTGATTCACAATCCAAAGGCTTTCAAGCAGGAGGTACGAAAGTTTAAATGCCTGGATAAAATAAGACGTCTTTTCAACATCTGGGATTTTGATGACAACTTTTTTAAGACCGGCCCCGATGGGGCATAGATCACATTTTGGTCAGCTCTGGCTCAACTTTTTATTGCGCTCAACTAGGCTTCATGACAGGAGCATCTTGGGCTCACAGGTCCTCCCCATACTTTGCGGTCCCTGTCACACCACGTGAGAGATCTCGGCCCGATCAGTTGCACTCATCTTACAGATGCTAGGACTGCTAATCCGACCACAAAAGGTATTCAGCCTACCCCAGTGGTAGCTGAACGCTTTACTGGCTCCCACCGACACTTAGTTAAATAGGAAGTCTTGAAATAGTAGACGCTACCGCAAAGGCAACCTGGAAACACTAATCTGTAGCTCAAATCCTTTGAAAGCTCCTTCACGACGTCCAGTTTCTTACTGCTCAACAGATCAGCACGTAAAGCAGCCTTGTACTATTGAATGGGAGCATTGTAAGCCTGTAGGCACTGACCAGGTAGGATATTGCATAGCAATGGGGAAGCAATCCGAACGGACAAACTTTACTTCACTTCTTCCTTCTCTTCTACACTTTGGTTCCTTCGTCTCCATCTTTAAACCTTAGTATTTTCCAAATACCTAGTCCACTTGGTCTCTTGCGAATGCTTATCCGAACAATCTCTTCAAGTCCACAGATAGCAAGTACTGGCGACACCATCAAACACATTCAAGCAAAATGACAGGAGGCATTTACCAATCCCATAAACAAAGCTAAACGCGCCTTCATGCAAATTTACATACATTCATATATAAACATATGCAACAATCCCATTGTTCCATTGTACATTAACTGATCACATTTTGTGCTCTTAACATGATCATGCCTGCGCAGGCGTGCCTCGCTTAGTCGAGAATACACAATTTATTTATTTATTTATACTTGTGTCCCATGAGTCACGTCTACTAAAAACATTTTAACAACATTAAGCCTCATGTGAAACGCCAGGTTCTAGCGTTGTTGTCCACACATATGGTGCACCTGTAAGTTACCATTTCTCTGTCCATAATAGTCGCATAAATTGCCTACTTTATAGGTATTTCTACTAGCCTACGTAATCGGCATCTGCTAGTTGCCCATAACCGATGCCCTCCCCTAGGTTTAAGTACTCGCTACTTTACACCGCTGATTATATAACAGGGCCACCTACCCACCTCGAAGGCAATATCACCATAACCTATATTCAGGCATTTACTCTCCACTTAAGCTTTCTTTGCCCGTACACTTAGTTTTATCTGAGTTATACGTATGCCTATCACTATCGGAAACGCTGGTAGACAGGCATTATGAAAAACCAGCTCCTTTTCTTCAATCCTTTATGCTTGCACAACAACTTTTCCGGATTCCCTTTCTCTGGCAAAAAGCTAACCATGCGGCAGTGAGGCCCCTGTCACCTGGAAAGCTAGACACCCACATATTTTGACCACCACTTCTTCTTTCCTTGACCGCTCGAACGTAATTTTAACCTTTACCTGGCTCCAAAGCCTACCATAAGTAATGCGTAATGGTGGGAGAACAACCAGCTCCCACTTGTTTTCCGTTATCTTCTCTGCTTGCGTTATGTTATTGTTTATTCATTTTGCCTGACAATGTGGAAGATTCACACAAGGAAACCTCCAAGTTAATAGCTGTTGTGGTCTCCCAGTTTTCAATTACCTTACACTGGTGAATAGCACGTGCACTTGCATCGGACTCGCAACCAAGAGAGTTAGAGATCAAAATAGCAACGCGATGCAGAAATGGTGTGCTTTAACACATGAGGCCCAATAATCCGTCACAAATGAGAAAGTGCAACCTCTATAAGATGAGGTGATCATGCCTAACCAAAGCGGCATTCGTGGTATTTCCCACCTGAATGCATTTCGCTAATTTTTTGGACACCTATTTCTCTATTATCAATAGAAGACATCTCTAGCTCATTAGTATAGGTGGCACATCCATTAAGATATATAACAAACTCAAAGTGCTGAAACTGATGATGTTTCTCCAGGGAACGATTGCGTTATTCTGGTCCAACACCACAGGCACTTGCATCCGACTCTCAGCTAAGAGAAATAGAGCTCTAAACTAACTACTTAATGCACAGTCGTGTGCTTTAGCACCTGTGGCCCACTAATCAGTCATGCTTGAGATGGCGCAACCCCCAAAAGAAGTGGTATTCGTGTCTAACCAAAGCGGAACATAAGGTGTTTCTCACCTGGACACATTTTGTGAATTTTCTCACATTAGTATTTTTATTATCACTGGAAGACCACCCTGGCTCATTAGTGTCAGTGATGCAACCATAATGACGTATAAAATAGCCTCAAAGAGTCGAAACTGGTAATATTTCTGTAGGAAATGTTTGCGTTATCCTAGTTCAGACGGGGCAAATAAGTTTTATGTTCCCTTGTCTTATCCATATGGACTCAGCTCATGCGGCTTTGGTATAATTTTCGCATCCACATCGGAGCATTAAAAACGTTGAATTCCACATTCATAGTGGATTCTGCGGCCCAATATACTCTGAAAATCGCACATGGTCGCATTCTGGCTGTGGGCTAGCTACACCATATCCTGTGCTGTTCTACCTATATAATAATTCTTACAGCGGACCTAGTATTTCCCTAAAACCTTTCCGTCTGTTTTCCCAACTTTTACTACGTTTACTGAGAAAGTATGCTTTTCGGCCCACTGCGTCATCCCTCGCTACTGCAGCGAATTACACGTTATCTTAGGCCTTCCCAGTTACTACTCCATATTCGGAACTTATTACGCCTAGCCGTCTTTTGTATTATTTCTTTCTTTTTTCTGTATCTGCTTGCAAAGCAGAACGTGAATTTAACGGAGGCTTGAAAATGGCGCTATCCGCCGCCGACCGCTAAAATGCAAATATCTCCATAACCACTGCACCTAGATTACTTATTTTACCTTTGCCGTAACCAGCGCCTAGGGTTTGTCCTAGCCCGCCCATTGTTGTCCCGTTTTAGTTAACATTTCAGCTCCATAACGGCGTTGATTCCGCTTGTTTGGTGATTTACACTTTGAACTTCGCGCCAGGTTTGCGGTTCTGGTATGCTGTTTCTGGGCTATATTTTGGCTCCGTTTTCCAATATTAGGGTATTTTCTAGTTAAGTGGGCGGGCCTTTCAGTCGCACTTTGCTAAGAAAGGCTAAATTGTTAGCCACTACTGTTATTTCCTTTGTTTCCACCCTCCATTTTACGATCTAATTTTTGCTTGCTCATTCCTTTCCATGAGCCCGCTACTAATGGCTACTCTAGCGGTGCCTTTTCCATCGAAAATAACACAATCCATTGGCATAATAGATTGATAGTTTACTAATGGAATCAGGCACCTCAAGGTTTGGCAGCGGTAGCCGGTGAAAAGCGCAGAATTCGTACATAAGCTACGCAGACCCAAACTACTGCCTTCAAAGATGTTGAGGCCTACGAAACGTTTGTATTTATCCCTGCTTTACTGATCGAAAAGATAAACACGATCAAAAGCAGCTGTTAACGATATTTCTTCTCCATGCATGAGCATGGATGTTATGTACAATTTGAACTGATCCCACGCAGGAACAGCATCTTGCGCTTGTCTAGAAATATACCTATATTTATACCGGTTGCTGAAATAAGAGACGCGCGTAAATCCTGGTGCAAGTAAATGGGCAAGCTAAGTGATACCTGCTATCGGATCATGGAAATAGTGGAACATATTGGAGCCATAGGATAGTAATTACATCCTCGGCGGGTTGAGCACATCCAGTTGCTGAGGGGAGTGGGAAAATTCCACGTTGTTCACCTATCCTAACGTTTTTCTTGTTTGGCGGCCTTTTTAAATGGATGCGCAATAACTTCACCAATTCATCCCTTTTTCGCCTTTATATAAGGTTTGTATCTTACCGTGACACCACCTTCTGGTTTGACACTGTCTGGTAGGAGTTCGTCCAAAGACGGAAGCAACAACAAGTTGAGTGGTACTTTCTTCGTTCCATCTATGCGTTAGGTGAGAAAAGTAATTCTTAGAGGCAGTATGCCCACTGAGCAAGACGTTCCTATTGCAGCACTCAGTCCTTCAAAGATCATGATTTATTCAGCAAGGGCAAGTCAGCGAAAACTAGAGCATATTTGGCAAATCAACCACCTCGAAAAAATTGTCCGTTCATGTGCATAACTAGCGACTCTTATGAGTCTATGTGATACCTCACTTGACTCAGTTAAACAAACAGTGGGTATGATTCGATTTGATTCACCGCAATTAGCTTCCAAACCGCATAGGTAAGCTACCGATCCGGGAAAGCATGAGACGCGCGTTTCGCCTATTGGGGCTCGTCAGTGGTGCGCATCAATGAACCAAATGGAATCATACCCAAATCCTTCTACTCATTAGTAAACAGTGAGTAATCCACACGAAAGTCAGCCAATCCATGCCCAGTGATAAAATCCGTTACGTGAGTCTCCCACTGGTTGTATAGCTCGCTCGTTTCATCCATTAGTTCACTCTGATAGGACACTCTTATCACAGCCCACTCGGGCCATTCCTCGTCATCAGCCACGATAGCACTTTGTGGTCGGTGACGACATGCAATTCTTTTGATGTGAATATGTTCTCCGATTCTTTAAGGAACAAAGGATACCAAGGCATGCTTTCTCCGTCTCAAAACAAGTTCGTTCTACACCCTCAACAGCTTAACAGCATTTTCTATCACTCCAGCTGGTTGGCACACCACCGCACTGATTGCTATGTTGCTTGCGTCGACTGCTACAGTGAATGTCTCACTAGGACTATGTATGCGTAAATGTGTAGCTATTTTGCTACGTACGTGACTAGGTGTTTGAAAGATTAGTCCGTTTCGGATGTCCGTACGAACAGCTAGTCTTTGTGAAGTAGATGTAATGACTGACTGATCATTTTTGTTTACTGGGGCACGAATTTCGAACCGTATGGTACTACTTCTATCCATTGCAATGAGGCTAAACGTCATCGTTGTGCGATGGTTAGTGTGCCTCAGTGATCCATTAAGCTATGTTTGGTGGTGCTTCTTTCGCACCTTCAGAGCCACTCATACCAGATTGGTCAATTGTTAGAGGCAACACAAAGTCAGCCTCCTGGTCCTCCAAGTTGGGGATTTGAAAGAGGTGGCTCCTTATTCCTTAAAATGGACTCCATGTAGCCCAGTGTCAAACCCGCTGCATTGCGGCAAGGTTTTTGAACCAAAGGCTTTGGTTGAGAACACTAATTGTTCTCCTGTCTAGACCTGGGCAACCTGAGAGTATCCTGCCCACGCAATACTATGAATTTCTCTTCAAACAGTTTCTTGTTGCTCTGGCCACCACAGAGGATAATCAACGGTGCCCTATCTGCTGCACTGAGCAGGGTATATAGGGGTTTGGATGCTACTGCTCAAGTCTTCCCATCTTCGTATTCCACCTCTTACGCTTTTCTCTCTTACCGTCCCGCTCCAGCTTCACTTTTATCCCCCTGTTTTCAACCCCCAATTCTTGGTCCTCCCCCACATTGCTTTGCTAGACTTTTGCCTTCTAATTTCAACTCACGTGTGCACGCAGAGCGTCAATCCTGTCCTGTCTACAAGCCCTTGTCCAACCAAGCGGCGAAGCTCAGTTCATCGAATTCCATTTGGAGCCCTCGATCATCCTTCAGATTAACGTGCTTGAATGTACACGCATTGCTACAGATCGGACAACAGGCAGCACTTGCCGGAACATTAGAGACCCTCTCGATCGATATATACTGCTTATCAGAGACCCGCCTTCAAGACTTGTGCTCCGTGCTCACTCTGCCATTACCTTCAGGTGACACCAGCAGCACATTCTCACTGAGCCTAACCGGTGACGAGGCAGCTTCGAGCACCGGCAAGACGGTGTTGGTATTGACGTCAGTCCCCGAGTTGGAGCTGCTCGGCTTGACTGGATTCTAACCAGTAGCTGGTTGTGTGCGGTCCGGTTGGCTGGCTCGTTCACGCGGGACTAATAGGTGGCTATTCGTCATCACTGCCTATGCACCAATAAACGCTAGCTATGATTCGGTAAAAGACGAGTTCTATCGCCAATTGGACGAGCTCCTTCGCCACAGAAGAAGCCCGGACACGATAGTGCTGGCTGGGGATCTGAACGCTCAATTTGGAAAATTATCCACTGATCAGCTGCATCTGGGTGGTCAACATGGTGTAGGCTCCCGTAAGGATAACGTTGAGCGCGTACTTCATTTGCGTGAAGATGCTCGCTTATTTCTTACGAGCACTAATTTCCGACACAGTACCCTCCGGAGGGTGACTTAGCGCGCACCAGCTTTGAACCAGCTATGGACACTAATCAATCACATTGGAATAAGTTACCGATGGAGAGGCTGCGTCCAGAACTGTCGCTCTATTTGGAGCACATGTGTGGACACCGACCATGCACTTGTATGTGCTGACCTGCGGATGCGTTTTGGCGGAGGCCTTCAGGGACGTTGAGACCGCAGTGACACCAGCAAACTGGCAATGCCAGTTGTTCTGAATTCCTATCAAATTACGCTGTCTTGCGAGTTGAGTAAGCGCTCACTAGGTGCAGTTGAAACTCACTGGTCTTATATTCACTAGACCTTACTAGCAGCGGGTAAATCCTCATGTGATTACTCTAATCGCTAACATGGACATTGGATCTTCGCGTTCACTAGAACTTATCGACGCTCACGGCATATTCCGGCTGGAAGCGAACACAATGAAACTCACAAAAGCTCCAGGCAAAACTCCGTGCTAGCCTGAAGAGTGACCGCTAATCCTGGTGTTCTCAGCTTGGTTCGGAGATGGAAATGGCTGCTGCCCTTAGTAACCATCGTAAATTATTCCGGCTGATACGGGAGACGTGCCGTTAGTTAAAATGTTCGTGACGAAAATGGACAGCCTATCCACAACTGGTCAAACGCTTACAGCGTTGGGCTGAGCATATTGAAATGCAAGTTAATCGGTCGGAAGTATTAGTTTTCTCGCCCACTACGGACCACCCCGCTCCCTGGGCTGTCCATTTGGATCCGCCCTCTAGCTCAGATGTCGAACGTGAGATCGGACGGTTGAAGTTAAATAAAGCCGTGGGACTAGCTGTTCTACTTACAGCCATCTTCAAATTCGAAGGACCTGCTCCTGTTGTTGATTTATACGAGTTATTAGTGAAACGTAGGAGCAGGAAACTGTCCCCACTGACTGGACCCGCTCCATTATGGTCCCAATTTGCAAGGGAGGCTCAAGGGCGGAATGCGGTAACCATAGAGGAATCAGTCTACTCTCCATAACCTCCAAATTGCTTGCCTCTGGCATCCTTCACAGACTGACTAGCACTCGTGAAAGCCATTTTCGTGAAGAGGAAGCCGGGTTTCGTCAAGGTCGTGGCTGCATTGACCACATCTTCACTTCGCGTCAGTTGTTGGAGCACCTTCACATACGTTGACGACCCGCCGTTGTCTTGTTTCTCGATATCAAAGATGCATTGGATTCGGTGCATGGACGTGCACTTTGAGACTGTCTGCTCAAGGAATGTGTACCTGCGAAATATGTAAATATTATCTAAGCATTATACGCCCGGTGCTCAACCAGGGTGAGGGCTTACGGCAAGCCGTTGTCCCCGTTAATATCACCAGCGGTGTGAGGCAAGGAAGCGCGCTGTCACCTTTCCTCTTCAACTTCCCTATTGACGAAGCCATGGAAATCACTTTCACAAAACACGAATTAGAAGCGGTGAATCTGCTCGCAGGAGAAGGGCTTCTTGACTTGGGGTATGCTGACGATATTGCCCTAATCGGTGACAGCTCCCAGACGTGCCAAACGGCACTGGACAGATTAGCACTGGCTAGCAGCCGCTTCGGGCTTTGCTTTGCATCATCGAAGTGCAAATCCTTCCCTAAGGTTGGCCTGAACTGCCTCCTTAGCTGACCCTTGGTGGGGATTAGCTAGAAGTCTTTCAAAAATTCAACTACCTGGGAAGTTGTATCAGCGCACGTGAGCTTGAAGATTGGATCACGAACCGTATAGCAAAAGCTCGGGGTACTTTTGCTAACCTTCGTCACTTTTGGCGCCTGCGCGACATCAATCTTGCCCTGAAGGGTAGAGTGTACAATGCAGCGGTACCTTCGACCATGCTGTACGGTTGTGGAACCTGGCCGCTTGAAGCAACGGACCTGAAGAGGCTAGTTACCTTCGACCACTGGTGCCTTAGGTATTTATCTCACTTCTGTTGGGAACACCGCGTGAGCAACGAGCGTGTTGGACGCCTTGTTTACGGCACAGAAAAGAAGGGAACCGCTCAGCACCGTTATTTCACACACTATGCTTTAATGGCTGGGCCCCGTGTTACGCATGCCAGCCCACCGACTCCCGCGACGTGTGTTGTTTGTGCGCCGGGGTGTTGATGGAAGAAGAGGAGAGGTGGCCAAGCGATGAGTTGGTCGAGAGGAATGAAGGCCTGCACTTCGAATCTGCCCTCAGTTGAGGAGTCTCGGCTCCTTGGTTGGTGCCAGAAAGATGATGAAAAGTTTGGCTGGATACACTTGCTGATATGGTTAGGGGCCGACCTTAGTGGCGTTCGTGCTGTGAGTTTCTTTGTCGCACCCACCCCTTTTAGCATCCCGCTCCAAGCACGACCTCATTATTTAGCATTTTATAATTTTGCATAATAAATTATTGTTATTATGTTTATTTCTGGTGCATAGTAGCCGGCAAGTTGCTTACCGGAACCATGCTCATCCGTTACCGGTAGCGCAGCTTGCTTGCACCTGTAGCATTTTATTGCCTTCTTCTCTTTTAGGTATTGCGGCACAGTAGCTGTGCTGGTTCCCACCTCTAGCTAACAGGTATAGTGTGTATGCTCCTAGGAATGGACTGAGCTGATACTTAGGTTTCGGAGCTGTAAACTTCTTCATAATGTCATGTTTCTCCGGAAGCTGCTGTACTTGAGCATTCCCCACAAAGTATTCACAAAACTCATTGGAGTTCTGAACAAGTTGCATCTGTCTATGATGCCTACCTAAAACTTTATCTCGTAATACTTCACCTATAAATAAATAAATAAACTTTTATTTTCGACAATGCGAGGCACACCAGTACAGGCATGATCATGTTTAGCTAACATAGTGTGATCAAAATGTACAAAGAGTACATGTTTGGCATAACAGGGAATGTAAGTGTATGGGTGTATATATGTATGTATGCTGAGGCTGATGTTGCATTCTTGCTGCTTCTTCACCGCAGTTGGTCTAAACCAACTTACACTTAAACTAGGTCTTTTTAAGCTGGATAAATTTCATTCCGCTTTATTTGGTTTGTTCTGCCTCCCTGAATAATGTTCTATTAACTGGCCACGTTGCTTACACTTATTGCGCTTATCTTCGGTAATTTGTTGCGTTTGTATCATTTTAAGTAACTTGTGGACATTTCTTACTTATCACGGATTTGTTGCTAACCAAATTACTTCATATGGTAATTTAGCGAAGAGTTATGCCACCGTATCTGTATGCATCATTGGATTAATTTTATTTCAGCTTGTCGTTTAAAGTGAATGGCTGTTGTTTGATATCCCTGGTATGGTTGCGCTTGATGTGTATGTTGACAAGGTGCCTACCTGTCCATTACCCACTACATCGTTCATACTGGCTCCAGGAGACAGTTGGTCGTTGCTGGAGGGGACGGTTCTTGTGTCCGTGCTAGGCTCAAAGAGCGGTTCCACGCACTCAGTGTGGAGCGGACTACGGTCCAGCCACCGCCTTGTGTGCGCTTGATTCCCCAAATACAGCGTGCTTGTGTTTGCCTGTGAAGGAGTGTGGGCCGGCTCCGTTGATGAAACGTGGTTCCCATCCGCATGCCTCCCGGTCTTATTCCTTCGGGTTTACACTGGATATGGGGTATGTGGTTGGAGCTGTGGGTGGTGCAGCGCAAGCCATCCATGGTCCCTCTGTAGGCGCAGGCGTCCTGTGGCTTGCCACAGTGACAGGCAAATCCGAAACCGGATGCCGCCAACCAATTGTCTATGAATGTAGCTTGTATTTTTGAATGTGCCGCAGAATTTTCGACTGTTTGTTATTGGTAGGAATGTGAGAATATGCGATTGATGTCCGTGAGTTGGATACCATTTTCCGGATATCCAAGCCCAGTGACTTTATTTTGTGGCGAGTCGCTTCCACCAAGTCACAGTTTTGATAAGCAGACATTTGTGGCTTTTTATAGGGAGAACGCTTGCCGGGCAAAAACCCACCACGTCCTGGAACACTGCCGCCGAACTATTTGCTGGAACGGATTAAACCCGAACCACCCAGCTGGCACCACGAGGAGGTTTTTCGGCTAGCCAGCCACCATGGCTTTGCTCTCCACTTATGAACCCACTACCTCTGATGCTCCACCGAGTTACCTTTCACACTCTAACTCCGCACTTTGGTGCCTAAGACCTCAAATACCTGCGCATGCTGCTTGGCTATCGCTTATCTTTTCCTAAGCCTTCACTTACCCTTTTTGCTCCGGCTCATTATGGACCACCTACCTACGATGCTCCACCGAATTACCTCTCACAGTGTAACTCTGCACTTTTGTGCGTAAGACCTCAAGTATATGGCTATGGTGCATAAATATAATCTTACCTCGTGCTACTACTTCACTTATCCCTTTGACCCCGGCTTTCCTGTCCACTTATGGACCACCCACCTCTGATGCTCCACCGACTTACCTTCCACACTGTAGCGCCGAAATCTCGTGCGTAGAACCTGAAGTAACAGGCTATGTTGCCCACTTATATTCTTTTGCAAAACTGACAGTCATTTCTTATAACTTGCCCTATGAACCAAATCATCATCAAATATTCTCCTTTAATCCGGTTTCAACTATCGCATTTTCCTACAACCTTTATTACCTGTTTGGCTATGGCTTTTCTCTCCTCCTAGGCACCACCTATCAACGGTCCTACAACGACTTATCTTTCACACTGCTGCTCCGCACTTCTGCGCGTAAGACCTCAAGTAGCTGGCTATGATGCCTACCTAAAACCTTATCTCGTAATACTTCTTCACTTATCTCTTTGACCCTGGCCTTCCTCCCCACCTTTGGCCACCTACCTTGGATGCTCCACTGACTTACCTTCTACACTGTAGCTCCGCACTTAGGTGCGTAGGACCTCAAGTAGCGGACTATATTTCCCACTTATATCCTTATCGCAACGCTGTCATTGTTATTTCTATAACTGTTCCTTTATGAATCACGATATTCTCTCTGCATCTCGCTTCCATTCATCGCATATTCCTACTACTTCTCTTACCTGTTTGGCTCTAGCTTTTCTCTGCCGTTATGGACAACCTACCTACATGTTTCACCGACTTCTCTTTTACGCTGTAGCTCCGCACTTTTATACGTGGGACCTCAAGTAGCAGCCTATGTTTCCTACTTATATCCTTATCGCAAAACTGCCATAATATTTCCTTCCTCATAATTAACCTGACTCCCAGTATCGCCGTTTTCTGCCGTCTATTTGAAGTCCCTATCACGTTCCGCTGTTCCAGGTCCCTTATGGCTGGATTTGCAAACATATTCTCGCTACAGTTATAGTATATAAATCCCATTCTCCTCACAACTTTGACACTCCGCCTCACTCCTTCACCCAGCTGTTTCTCTAGCATCCGAGTACTGAACCGTTTACGTTATTATTTTCATAAGTCTCAAACCCGGCGTAGTACCTCCACTGACTCTTATACGGGTTCGAGCGATGGGCTCTACCACTGTCAACCCATTGCTCAACCTATATCTTGAGCGCATTTTGAACTTTACTATGTTCTGCTGATTCCCCTAACTCTTTTACGGGATAACGCCTGATAATCCCGGTTCCCACACAGGACAGATTTTGCGTACGCTAGTTCACTTCGGACAGCATTTGTCCCTCACATTCAGCAAATACCGGAGCTGGTGCTTGCACACGAAATTACGGTTATGATATCTAACCTATTCGGTCATTCCATTGCTTCTAACCAGCACAACGTTACCATAAATTTTATATTTATACATTAACATAATCCTGTTCAATTACCTTGGCAGTTTGCTCGGTCCGTTTTCTTTCCTCCCTTCTTCTAAAGGAAAACACTACCTGCACGCAACACCGCAGAGGACATACCTGCGATGCTCACCTGGACACGGCATCAACACAGAACATAGAAATCACTCGCACTTCGTAATCCTGATACAATAAAGGAACCCAGAAAACAAAGCAAATCAATAAAACTCACCTGAGTTATCCGACCGCAACAGCCCCAACCGCCTGCCATCGGCTCTGAAGGAGACTACCCAAACATGGAAAACAAATTGGTGAAACCGGACTGCGAATATCCGCGAAGCTAATCGGTCAGATGCAATCTTGTCCAGGTCATATCACCAACCGGCAGAGTTTCAGGACGTTGTGGGTTTACGACTGGCAAGCGTTTCCCCTACGATAAGCTACAAATGTCTGCTTAACAACACTGCGACGTGGCGGACGTGACTCGCCACTCAATAAAGTCACTGCCCCAGTCACCTATTGGCAAGTTGACCGACACCATATTTACAAATTCTATGCATATACCTGCTTTCGTACGAACAAGCCTACAAATTTGATTACTTACATGCCCCTGTTCTTGAATATTTTTGCAGTTTCTCCTTCATGTTTCACTCACCTGACTCGCCCTGTGCACACAACCTCCTCGGACTAGTTTTTCACCGACATACTCCACATTAGTGATCTGCTTCTTAGCTCTACATCTCACATTATGTGGACATAGACATCGTACAACTTTTAAGCCATATGGGCCCACACTACTTACTTCATCTGTACTACTCCCGCCCTTGATGCTGCTTATCATGCTACCACGTACAATATTACAATACGCTGATCATGCCCAAAAGGCATGCCTCGCTTTGGTGAGAAAAACATATTTATTTATTTAAATTTCAGGCTGGGTTTCTCCAGGAGTTATAGTAGGGTGGCAGGTCTAGTCTTATGTACACGTTCTGTCGCAGAGAAAATAATCAAGTCAGCTTCATAGACAACTACACCTTGAAAGTTTTTCAGAATTATTAACAGTAGGCATCCGAGCGTAGCAGGAGCATTGCACAATCAGGGCAGCATTATCAAATATGCTTACTCCTGCTTGTTCACACCGAATGACGTTTAAGGAGGATCCACCCCTGTACTGGGAAGCTGCCAGTATCCCGAGGGTAGAACTATCAACCATAACTTTGTATTGTAAGTTAGAAAGTTTTTCTCCATCTGTTTCCAGAAATGCATCCCTTATCGTCAGTCTGTATTTTTATCTGAAGTAGCTGCAGCATCGTTACGTTGCCTCCGCCTTTTCCGTCAACAGCCCGGCAGTTCGATCACCTTATGATCCTTTAGGTACTACCCCGGCCACCTATTTTTGTATCTCCGAGGCCCCTGAAGGCACACTGCCCTCTGGCTTTGCTGATGAACACCAGTAGAGTTTGGAAGTTGAATCGCAAACATGCGACTATTTACGGGGTCACGAAACAGAGCGAATCAGCGCAATAAGCAAAGGGCCAGTCTTAATACGTTGAGGTCCAGTATATGATTCACGCCAACCTCGGTTACAAGTATCACACTTCCTGGCTCCAGAGGAGTCGGTAAGTGCTTAAGAAGCACTTTTGTGGCAGGACCACCGAATTAAGCGGTAAAACCCTGGGATGCGACAGCACGTTTCGAATTTCCACGCAAACACGGATGGTCTCGTGCCATACAAAAATCATTCTAGCTCTGGTTCTCAACAGCTTCCAGCGGTCCCTCTGGGCAGGTTACTTAAAGTACAAGGACGAAAACAGTAACCGTTGAAAGCAAGAAGAGAGAGAAACACCGAAAGAAATAGTATACCGAGCTACTTGAGTATGTTAGAGCTCAAAATAGCAACGCTATGCAGAAATGGTGTGCTTTAACACATGAGGCCCAATAATCCGTCACAAATGAGAAAGTGCAACCTCTATAAGATGAGGTGATCATGCCTAACCAAAGCGGCATTCGTGGTATTTCCCACCTGAATGCGTTTCGCTAATTTTTTGGACACCTATTTCTCTATTATCAATAGAAGACATCTCTAGCTCATTAGTATAGGTGGCACATCCATTAAGATATATAACAAACTCAAAGTGCTGAAACTGATGATGTTTCTCCAGGGAACGATTGCGTTATTCTGGTCCAACACCACAGGCACTTGCATCCGACTCTCAGCTAAGAGAAATAGAGCTCTAAACTAACTACTTAATGCACAGTCGTGTGCTTTAGCACCTGTGGCCCACTAATCAGTCATGCTTGAGATGGCGCAACCCCCAAAAGAAGTGGTATTCGTGTCTAACCAAAGCGGAACATAAGGTGTTTCTCACCTGGACACATTTTGTGAATTTTCTCACATTAGTATTTTTATTATCACTGGAAGACCACCCTGGCTCATTAGTGTCAGTGATGCAACCATAATGACGTATAAAATAGCCTCAAAGAGTCGAAACTGGTAATATTTCTGTAGGAAATGTTTGCGTTATCCTAGTTCAGACGGGACAAATAAGTTTTATGTTCCCTTGTCTTATCCATATGGACTCAGCTCATGCGGCTTTGGTATAATTTTCGCATCCACATCGGAGCATTAAAAACGTTGAATTCCACATTCATAGTGGATTCTGCGGCCCAATATACTCTGAAAATCGCACATGGTCGCATTCTGGCTGTGGGCTAGCTACACCATATCCTGTGCTGTTCTACCTATATAATAATTCTTACAGCGGACCTAGTATTTCCCTAAAACCTTTCCGTCTGTTTTCCCAACTTTTACTACGTTTACTGAGCAAGTATGCGTTTCGGCCCACTGCGTCATCCCTCGCTACTGCAGCGAATTACACGTTATCTTAGGCATTCCCAGTTACTACTCCATATTCAAAACTTATTACGCCTAGCCGTCTTTTGTATTATTTCTTTCTTTTTTCTGTATCTGCTTCCAAAGCAGAACGTGAATTTAGCGGAGGCTCGAAAATGGCGCTATCCGCCGCCGACCGCTAAAATGCAAATATCTCCATAACCACTGCACCTAGCTTACTTATTTTACCTTTGCCGTAACCAGCGCCTAGGGTTTGCCCTAGACCGCCCATTGTTGTCCCGTTTTAGTTAACATTTCAGCTCCAAAACGGCGTTGATTCCGCTGTTTGGAGATTTACACTTTGAAATTCGCGCCAGGTTTGCGGTTCTGGTATGCTGTCTCTGGGCTATATATTGGCTCCATTTTCCAATATTAATGTATTTTCTAGTTAAGTGGGCGGGCCTTTCAGTCGCACTTTGCTAAGAAAGGCTAAATTGTTAGCCACTACTGTTATTTCTTTTGTTTCCACCCTCCATTTTACGATCTAATTTTCGCATGCTTATGCCTTTCTATGAGCCCACTACTAATGGTTGCTCGAAATGCGATGATGTGACCAAGGAAAATGGACCAACTTTCCTCTAGTGGTTCATTTTCTATCGAAAATAACACAATCCATTGACATAATAGATTGATAGTTTACTAATGGAATCAGGCACCTCATGGTTTGGCAGCGGTAGCCGGTGAAAAGCGCAGAATTCGTACATAAGCTACGCAGACCCGAACTACTGCCTTCAAAAATGTCGAGGCCTACGAAACGTTTGTATATATCCCTGCTTCACTGTTCGGAAAGATAAACACGATCAAAAGCAGTTGTTAACGATATTTCTTCTCCATGCATGAGCATGGATGTTATGTACAATTTGATCTGATCCCACGCAGGAACAACATCTGTCGCTTATCTTGAAATATACCTATATTTTTAGTTATATTTATATTTATAAAATAGCAACGAAAGGCAGAAGAGGAGTCAGTTAGAAAACCGAGAAATGTACAGGTGCACCGGACGAGAATCGAGCTAACGCGCAAAACCCCTAACAGTAGGTCATCTGCCAACCTGAATTGAAAGTAATTTTCTGCGCTATAAACTCGGCGCGACAGAAGAGTGTCCGTTGACCGTTAATCCTCTCAAAGAGTGGCGGATGCACCATATAATGTGAAACACCCGATAGGCTACCTTCGAATTGTCACTCAACTGAAGATCCAATGTATGGACGACAGTTAAATTAACCTGCTAATTAACAACAGGGACTTCACCACCGCGGACAACATATGGGGGGAGGATTATCAGCTCCTCTTCGAAGGATAGAGGACATCGCAAGATTTATGGGCATCAACTAAAAGGTACCCAAGTTCCAGGGCATATCCAAGGCCAATGGAATACTTCAGGACACCTGGGATATCCCCAAATTTCCAGAGTAGATGGTCGTCAAAAAACATTAGGGATGACACTGGTAGCTACCACAGCAGGTCATTTAAATAAATAAAAAATAAAAAATGGTATATTCTCGGTAAAAAGAGACACACCTGTAAAGGCGTGATCAAATATGCATACAAGCATAGCTTCTTTGGAATATTGAAACATTTCATTTTAAGGAAAGGTATAAACGAAAAGATGTAGTCCATATGAGTGAGAATACTGTCAGGTAATAGTTAGACCAAGGAACATGAGGGCGCTGTGGCGCGCAAAAATCAGTCATAACTGTTACGTCAAGATACAATTTGGGGGCAATTTTGCCATCCAGTGATCCATGAGCACACGAGCCCAAACAAGGTTTTGGTGCAATCAATGATCATTACGAAGTCCGTATGATCTGTGCTCCATCAAAGCATTCATCATAGTAAAATCAGTTGCACAGGTTGGATGTAGAAGGCTTAGGATTGCGCCAGTGTGAAATGTTTAGCTGTGACTTTATTTTGTGGCGAGTCACATCCGCCACGTTGCAGTGTTGTTAAGCGGACATTTGTGGCTTTTATAGGGAGAACGTTTTCCAGGCGAAAACCCACCATGTCCTGAAACACTGCCGTAGCTTCCGTTGAAAAGTAGTGCTAGTCGGCTATGCATCGTATAGACCTATTTTTCACTCTATTATTCGCATTTGGTTGACAGCCAAAATTTTCCTTGGTTGGCCGAATGGCTTAGTAATGATCTGGCGGTAGTCGTTGAAGCCAGTCAATGATGCAAAAGAGTCGCAGAGTTGAATGATAATGATGCAGGTGAGTAAACACACTGTTAATAGAGGCCAGCGTTTTCTGTTATATTCTTGTCCGGCTCGCAAACCGTGTCCAGCTATCCACGCTGGATTTGTCGTGGAAACGGTAAGTGAAGTGGGTTCTTGTGGCTGAATATATCCATAACCGGTAAAAATGCTATTCTCCGCAAATTGGATTCGGAATTCCTTCAACTTTAAGTGTAATTGTCTCCATGGCCAAGTGAAAACTCTATGAAAGGCCATCGGTAAAGCCACTTATACGAGCGCAACGCTGTCCGTGAAATGACATCAGAAAGCTCCAGATGACTGGAGAATCGGAATGTTTGAGGCAGTGAAGGTAATCACGTCAGAATTGTTTGTCTTCGGTTGTGGAACGGGGGATCCAGGTAAATATATTATTCTAGGTGAGTAAATTGTTCTGCTGTGAGTAAGAGGCGAGCTGAACCCATTTGTTTAGACCCCGTGAAGTTGGCGGCTCCAGAATGGCGGAAAGTGCTCCATTGGGAACGATGTGTGGGTTCTTCATCTCTCGGAGAAAGGATCAATCGTTCAAACCAGCTGGCTATTGAGGCTGGGTCGACCAGTCCCAGTGGATAAACCATCTTGTTTTGGCCGGTGTAACTGTGGAAATCTCGGGAAGAAACCGGCAACGGACAAGAGGCAGCCAAACAGAGAGACAGCGATGAAGCAAGAAGCACTAACCCAGACTGGTGGCGCGAAACGGTGCCTGTGATACGTGGCTGACTAGCCGAACAACCTCCTCGTGGTGTCAGCTAGGTGGTTCGGGTTTAACCCGTTCCAGCAGATAGTTCGGCGGCAATGTTCCAGGACGTGGTGGGTTACGCCTGGCGAGCGTTCTCCCTATAAAAGGCCACAAATGTCTGCTTAACAACACTGTGACGTGGCGGTCGTGACTCGCCAAAATAAAGTCACTGCCCCGTGGATATCCGGATAATTCTCTCCAACCCACAGACACCAATCTCCTACTCGCATATTGATGACAATATCAAACATTGAAGATTGTAGGAACACAACTACAAACACAAAATACACAGCTACATAAACATACACACACAATGACATACATACAAACCCCCTACACAAACACAAACTGCTATGGAAACATATCGGTGTTTTACACATTCTTGTTCATGCATCGTTATGTCAAAGTGCTCATGCCTGTAAAGGCGTGTCTCAACTTGTCGAGAATAAAAGATTTATTTATTTATTTATTTATGTAATTTGTTTAGTATACATGATTTGCAAGCGCGTTCTTTACATTACGTCGCTGGTGTGTTTCAGACTACAACTACTAGGTAGGAAGAAGGTTCTGCATGCTCAGGGTCAAGAGACCGATATAACAAAGCGTGTTGACAAAAGTTGAGCGAATAATACGATTGTTGGAGAGAAACAGGTATACCGATGATGATGACAGCAGTCCGAATACGAGAGGCATCTTAGGTAAAACTAAGGACAACTAGGTTGAGACCGAGTGCGAGAGCAACATAGGTAAAGCAACGTTCCAAAAGGAAAAGTAAAATCAAAGAATTGGCTAGGAGCAAATGAATGCTGACAGCAGTGCGAATAGTAATTCGTGAGGGTCATTACGCTAAAGCGCTCATAATTCCCTAGTCAAAAAGCCGACAGAATCTAGAGAAAAGGGTCGCTTAGGGCCAAAACTGCCGTGCGTTGGGAGTCCTTATCCCACCTACGGTCACACTAATAGGCAAATATGAACATATGGTAAAGAGCAAAAGCATATGAAGAGAGGTAATGTGAGCATAATAACGGAAGTACTATTCAAGAAACACTTACCAATGTTTCGCATGCCGCCAGTAATCAGGAGCGAGGTCGCAGCGGAGGAGACCTTACGCACGAGGATAGCTTGGTTAGGTGCAATGAGTGTAAGCCGTGGGAAGAAAAATGGTGCGCAATAACAGAGAAGGCCATGGTTAAGAGTAAAATAAAAGCAACAAGTGTCTAGACGTAAGTGGAAGAGAGCGAAGTCGTTGTCAGGCCCTGGTCGGAAATGGCACGGACATCTGGAAGTAGCATGAGTGCAGAGGACCGTTCAGATAAGAATAGTTCAGTCGGCACACGGAGATTGTGTCTTACAATTGTGTTGAGAATGTCTGTGGGGAGGACAGCGGAAATTGGCGGGTTGAAAATCAAAGAGGCTATAGTATACAGGGTTGATTAGGTCCGGCAAGCTTCACGAAGTAAGGAAGACCGATCAGACGGCACTTGATTAGTTGGTGCATTGAGATTGAGTCGAACAGATAAAATGTAAAGAAAATAGTGAGGATCAGCAGTAAGGGGTAGGAACGAGAGGAAAGAGGCTGTTTCGACATTGGATAAGCAAGTTCAGCAGATTCTTGAGGTAATGAAAGCTGCTTTGGGTTTGCAGAGTCTATACCGTTAACCTCCCGGTGGTTCGGAAGAGGTCACACAGAAGCAGACTAGTCCGATGAGACTACGTTAAGGAAGAGCACTGAGATTTGTTTGCCCGATCGAAGACAAAGAGCGCAGCGAGAAGATGACGGTCAGGATGAAAAAGGTTTACTGTTAAAGTGTGGAGAAGCCAACAACACTCTCGTGCCAAGGAGTATGAACCGTTCAGTTCTGAACAATCTCCGGTAATACCCCGGTAGTCTGAGAGAACTCAGAGAGCCGGAGACCGAACAGACGAGACTGGATTAGTCGACACATCCGGAGGCCTGGTAGTAGTCCCAGAGAACTTGGCTGATCAGCTGATGATAAATTACGACGGGGCACTGAGCGTTGGCCGTCCGATTGAAGAAGGATTAAGTGTGCAAGTTACTTATAGTAGTGCCCATATTAATAAAGGGTAAACAAGTCTAGCAGGCTGTTAACGTAGGCGAGACATAGCTTTGAGCCTACGGAGCCTAGACTGTTTAAATGGTGCTGGTCTGGAAAAGGTCAAAGAAGCAGACCGGTCAGATGAGACTAGGTTATTGCAGAGCACTGAGACTTGGCTGTCCGATTAAAGAAGAAATGAAAGTGGAGAGTGCCATAAGGAGAGGAGGCGGTCCGGATAGAAAGAGGTTTACTTATAAGGTGTGGAAAAGTCCATCAGGCTCAGGAGGTATTGGGGACAGAGCGTTCGGTCTTCCGAATAAATGCCGGTAAAGTCACAACAGTCTGAGTGAACTCGGAGAGCAGGAGACCGATCAGACGAGACTGGATTAGTCGGCAAATTGAGAATAACTCGTTCAGTTAAAGTTGGAAGATAAATAAAAGGTCAGCAGAGATGGAGAGGTTTGGGATGCAATAGGCTACATGAATATAATGTATGCAAGTCAGGCAGGCTCGCAATGTGAGAGAAGTTGTGTGTTGGTGATGCAGAGCCTAAAACTACATTTTGATAGTCAGAAAGCTGTCAAATAGTAGAACAAGGCAGGGCACTGAGAGCTGGCCCACCGGTTGAAGAAAAATAAAGACAGGGCGCTATAAGCGGAGGACAGAGTCCAGAGTAAACCTTTATGGATAAGAAATGCGACAGTTAACGTGGCTCTCGAGGTAATGGTGACGGAAAGTTCAGTCTTCCCAGCAAGGGCCGGCAACGTCACAGAAGTCGGAGCGAAGGAGACCAGTCAGACGAGACTGGATTAGTCGGCGCATTGTGACTGAGTCGTATAATTTACTTGTGAAGATAAGTGGAGTCAGTAAGATTGGACTGGTCAGAGCTAGAAGTGGTTATATTAACATAGGGCGAACAAGTCCAACAGGCTGTCGAGGTGAGGGAGCCACTGCTTTGGATCGACGGAGCCTAGACCTCTCTCATCCCGGTGGCCTGTTGGTAGTCTCAGAGCATTTGGCTGAGGAGTTTAGGCTAACTTAGGTCAGGGCGCTGAGAGTTGGCCGTCCGAGTGAAGAATGATTGAGTACAGACGGCGCTCAGTCATCTGAACGATGACCAGTAATGTCACAGCAGTCGGAGAAACGTCGGAGAGCAGGAGACCCATCAGACGAGACTTGATTTGTCAGCGCATTGTGATTGAAGCTATAATTCATTTGGGGAGAGAGCTGGAGTGGGTCAAGAGGTGGACAGGGTAAAGATGTATGTGGCTACAGTAATAAATTTTGAACAAGTTCAGCAGGCTGTCGTGGTGAGGGGTGCATTGCATTTAACCTAGAGACCCTGGAGCGTTAACAACACGGTAGTCTGGAAGAAGTCAAAGGGAAGCAGACTGGTCAGATGAGACTAGGTTTTGCAGGGCACTAAGAGTTGGCAGGCTGATTGAAGAAGGATTGAAACCAGAGGACGCAGCAGCAAATGACAGGATCGGGTTGGAAAAGGTTTACTGCTGGGGCTTGGAGAAGCCAACGATGCTCGCGTCTTAAGAGCAAAGAGAGCGATTAGGAGAGGAAAAAGGTTGGGATAGGAAGTAGTTTACTGATAAGGTGTGGGAAAGACATTGAGGCACTCGTGTTAAGGAGTATAGAGTGTTCCGAGTATTGGCCATTGAATTCACAGTGGTCGTAGAGCAGGAGGCCGATCAGGTAAGATTAAATTAGTCGACGCGTTGAGGTTGATGCGTGTAGTTTAGGTGGGAAGACAAATAGGGAGGGGCAGCAGAAATGGACAGGAATAAACTACAGTAATAAAGTGTAAGCGATTCCAGCAGACTATCAAAGTGTAGTAGACTTAACAGTTACTGCAGATCCCCGACCGTTTGCTACTCGCTAGTCATGGATGCAGTCAGAGACTGGTCAAATGAGACTGGGTCATGCAGGGCACTGAGTTTGCCGTCCGATTGCAAAAGAAATGAAAGCAAAGAGCGCGATAAGGAGCGGACAGTTTCTGGATGAAGAGAGCTTTATTAGTGCTCGTTGAAAAATTTGTATGAATGTCTATATGTGATGGGGGCCATTCTCCCAGAGCTTGTCCTCGGGGATGCAGATTCCCAGGATCTCTGCTACTTTGAGGACGTTTAATGGTCTGTTTATGACCGTGGAGAATTGCGTGATACTACCAGATACCTGACGGCTTCCGGTAGCTTATTCCATACGTGCGCATATCTATAGAGGAAGAAGTTTGAACGTATGGAGCAACGTGGGTTGGGTAGTGAGAATGAGTGTGCCTTTTGGCGTACAGGATAACGTGCAGCGCCAAGCGGCTGAAAAAAATAGCGACACTTGAGTCCGAGATTTCGATTAGCTTATATAGGAAAACAAGCTTGGTTTTAAGTCGTCACGGCCAAAGCGATTCTAAACCAAGCTGCTTGCAGCGGCCTTGATAGTTGAGCGCAGATGCTCCTAAAAGATGCTTAGTGAACGAACGCTGGACTTTCTCAATAACCATCCTGTCACTTTTACGTGAGTTAGTAAAAACCATTGAGCAGTACTCTACTATAGGCCGGGCACACAACTTATAGAGCATGAGTCGAGACCCTAACAAACACATTGACTTCAGTATACAGTCAATGATAGACCTGGCTTTCGCAGAGCTATAGCTCGCTTGTTCCGCAAAATTCAAAGAGCTGGAATAGTGTACACCGAGGTCGCGCACAGTGAAGATGTTATCAAGTGGTGTACCATTAAGAGTTAATAGTTTGGGGGTATAGAGCACCGGTAGAAAAGGACGTTACATTTCGTTGGTGAGAAGTCTAGTTTCCATAGATCACACTATGTTTCAAGAGCACCGAAATCGCTTTGCATGCTATAGGCGCCATTACGTAGACAGCTAAGAACAAATGAGAAAATAACTTTTACGTCGTCGGCAAAAGGTACGGCGTGCCGTGTTCGAAGACCTGGAATACACCATTAATGTACAGAAAAAACAGCAGCGGACCCAGGACGCTGCCTTGGAATACTCCGCTGGTTACGGACGCCTTGTTGGATGAGATGTCTACCAGTTGCACTGATGCGTTCGGTTGGAAAGATAAGAAGAAAACCATGAAAGGAGGTAGCTGGAGACACCGTATGCTGCTAGTTTAGTCAGTAAACTTTTGTGTGGGACTCGAGCAAACGCTTTATTCATGTCCAGGAAGATAATGACCAGTGCCTGACCTAGGTCCATGGAGTGTCACGTGGTTTAAGAATGCAAACTGGCAGTTTTGACAGGAATTAGTCCGCAGGAACCCGCGTTGGGACCTATTGATAAGGTTGCGTTGCGACAGAAAGCGGAGCATCGCGTCCTTTATTATTCTTTTCATGAGTCGAGACGCAATAGTTGCGCGACTAAAAGGATGATAATTGTCTATATTTTGGCGACAGCTGCGGTTGTGTCGTGGTATGACGATTGCGCGCTTCCAATTAAACGGGTAGTGACCACTCTTCATTGAGAAGGTGAAGACACTGGGGAGAAGGATTGGAGTGTCCGCACATCCGAGTATTAAACTGGAAGAAGGCACACCGTCAAGACCTGTGTAGTGTGACAATTTCAACGTGCAAGGTGCTCGCTTGATATTTCATAAGTCAAAGTCAATAGTACGAATTTGATCTTCAATAAACTTGGGGATCTTATTTGGCCATGCCAAGTCATTGCTAGTGAAGGAGTTACAGAAATGTTTGTTAAGGAATTCGCAGAGATCAACCGCACCATTGATCATACTTTTATCAAGAGGCAAAATGGTAGTAATCGGGATATCTTTGCTGCCACCCCACTGCTTCATTAGTCGAATAGGAGACTGCCTGGTTTTTAGTATAAAGCGCTGCATACTCTACTAATGTACGCGCATTACTTTGTGCACTTCTGCAGTCGGCTAGTAATTCGTTCATACGGATGATTAGGTGAAAGCTTTTGGTTTTGATATAGCAAGAGCGAATATTTTTGAGCCTGCTGGTCAGTTGGCGTGTGGAGACGTAGTCAAGCGTTTGACGCTTTCTGATCTTCCTCTGTTTTGGAGTAATGGCATCTAAGTAGTTGGCGAAAATGTTGTAAAGCACGCTGGTCGCAGTATCTATGTTGTCGGAGAGGAAGGAGTCGTCCCCGGGGTGATGATGGGAGAAGGGAGGAGAAGATGTCCCAGTTGATGCGCTGGAGGGGCCGAAATACTTCATACTTTGTGACTGCATGTTGACGGGATTTAGTGAGCGCGAAGGATAGCTTCACCACCTTGTAGTCCTTGCCCGGTATGTTGTCTAACACGCTGGCGCATGCGTGCGAGATCCCGTTAGTGAATATAAGGTCCAATGTGTTCGATTGTCGGTACATTCACATGCTGTGTTCATTTATGAGTGGAAATAGTGTCAACAAGTGCCCTGTACTTAGGTGGGGCCGACTGTCTGAGCTACGAAACATGAGACATATTGAAGTCTCCAGCAATGATCTTATAGAGTGCAGGGAGAAATGAGACTTCCTGAAAGCCTGGCCAGTTTGTTAGCCCTAGCACAAGAGGAGTGCGGTGGGTTGTATAAACAGCCTATCAAGAGGTCCAGATGACCTCTAACAGCCTGAGTCCAGACTGAATCTTCAGAGTTGCCAAGAGATATAGCGTGGAAAGATGATGCGTAAAACTCGTCCTTGACGTATATGAGGCATCCGCCACCACGTTTACTGGCACAACCATTACAGCAAGTGGTGTACCCTGGAATGTGGATCGATGCGTCAGAAGCGTCGGCCGAGTGCCATGTTTCTGTTATCCACACCATATGCGGGCTTGACAGAAGGATGAAGAGACCTAGAAAGTGCATTTAATTTCTAATAGATCATACATTGAGGAGGAGGAAAGTGTACGAGTCGTATTCGCAGCGTCCCGTCATCGGGTCGCCAGATTCCGTAGTAGGGTCGTAACAAGACAGTGGTGTAGGCGTTTCCGATGCACTGTTATCTACAGTTCCCGGGTTGCATGCATCAGGCGATGTGGCAGCAAGTACTGGTACTACTTGTATGGGGACAACTCCAACAGGTGTAGCAGTCAGCAGCCGTTGGCGAGGGAGGGGTGTGTGCTTCAAGGATGTGACGTGGCGGGCCGTGTCCCGGCAAGTTCGAAAAGAAAGGGGTTGTAACGGGCTGGAAAGATTTGGGCAGCTCTATCTGCATTTGCAAACATTGACATGGTGCCCAGGATGTGGGGCAACAAAGGCGCGGAATGGTGTGGATATAGGGGCTGTCCCTTAGGTATGTTCAAGACAGAAGCTGGAGCCGGAGTGAAAGGGGAGTGTGAGTAGACAGCATCAGGGCGAGAAGAAGATGGGTAGGTGTTAGTTACTTTGCTAGCGACCTGATGAAGAAATGGGTAGTGTGGGAATTGGTAACTGGCAAGGCAGGGTGTCTGAATTGGCATAACGTTGGATTGTTCAGGAGAACGTTCGTAGTTAGAATGATTAGAGGTTACCAACTGTGGGTCGGTAGAAAGCAGCCATGAAGTTGAGACCGGCTGTAGACTGTTGTTTGCAGAAGGTGCGAAAGTTGTGCTAGATGGAACTGCAGAGGCTGAGATGTATAAGGCGGTTCGTGTCCCACATTGCCCCATAATAAAGGGGTAGAATTCGTGGGGCAAAGGTAAACTGCCCTGGATTAGGGGCGTATTTGGTCTGGTTTGTACGGTCATCTTGCGTAGACGACAGTGGCGCAGGTAGGTAACTCGCCTTATTAAGTAAACCATTCGGTTGCGTCCGACTACGCTTCGTCCGCGACATACGGAGCTCATGTGATCGCAAGTAAGCGGTGTTGCAACTAGAAACGACTTGTTTAGCAAGTTATTTTGCCGGCGCGATTGGTGTATGTAAAACGGTATGGAGATATGGCGAAGAGGCGCTGCTTACACTTTTAAGGTTGCGGCCGCGATCGAACCCTGTGATGTGTGGTTTTTCAAGTAGATAAGGCTTGTGATGCGAGAAGATGCGTTGAGGCGTTACCACATTCATAAATGAAAGTAATTTCTGCGGCGATCTACGCTCCTGTTCATCTGCACTGTGATTACTGGCTTTGACGGTGTAATGGTACCTCACGGGCTTTGATAGTCGTGCTTTGTGACCCTCTCTGTTGTTAGGTTGGCGTGTGTTTTTCAATGTTCTCTGAGTTGGAAGCCAAGTACAACTCTTGGATCCGTTGTTGCCATTAACCAACAGAACGGAAGAATCGGGCTTCTTAAGTAGATAAGGTTTCCGGTGTGGGATGCGTTGGGGCGTTACTACATTCCTAAATGGAGGTGATGGCTGCGTGGATCTGCGCTTCAATGCTTCTGCGTTGTGAATATTGGCAACGGCGTTGTTCTTGTGGGTTAAGAGCCATGCTTTAGGGCGTTTACTGTTGTTGGGTTGACGTGAGTTGTTCGAGGCTCTTGGGGTTTCAGAGCTATTGCGACTATTAAGCTGCTTGTTGTCATTAGGCATTAAACCACAGAATCAGGCTTATAAGTCTGGCCTACAAGGCCAATAGTAGACTTAACACTCATTTCCGAGTTGCTATGGGACGTAGCATTTGCAGTATCAACGGCACTAGCGGAGAGTGAGTGTGAAAAAACCTGTTCATTGCAGGCTGAAAGCAGCGTCCTGTTATGGTGGGTTTCTCGATGAGAGGGTGTTGCTGCTTAGGGTCGGTGACAGCAGGCAGTGGAGTAGCCAATTTAGATACCCAGTTAAGAATACGATTAGATGGTTGACCAGGTGCGGTGTCAGTGTCATTCATGTCTGAGTAGCTATAAGTCATATCGCTAGTAGAATCGATGGTTATAGCTGCCAGTGCAGACGAAGATCCCTCATTGCCTTTAGTCCAAGGCAAGCTTCGCGCTGTTGCAGGTTTCGCATTCGAAGTGAGATTTGTTTTGGAGACAAGTCGAGGTCTATGGTTGGCACGATGGTCGGTTGGGCCGAAGGTTTTGCAGATGAGTCAATAAGAGCATTGCGCTTGCCCTCTGGCTTGATTAACGACAGTAGGGATCTTTGAAGAGGGTTTTGTCAGGCTTAATGATAATCGGCCCAAGGTTTGCCCCAGTGGGCACAGTCAGCCTAGGGCCTATAAATGCTTTAAAAAAATATAAATATTAATATATTTCTAGACAAGCGCTAGATGCTGTTCCTGCGTGAGAGCAGATCAAATTGTACATAACATCCATGCTCATGCATGGAGAAGAAATATCGTTAACAACTGCTTTTGATCGTGTTTATCTTTCCGAACAGTAAAGCAGGGATAAATACAAACGTTTCGTAGGCCTCGACATTTTTGAAGGCAGTAGTTTGGGTCTCCGTAGCTTATGTACGAATGCTGCGCTTTTCACCGGCTACCGCTGCCAAACCTTTAGGTGCCTGGTTCCATTAGTAAACTAACAATTAGAGAAAATTTGATCCATTTTCTTTGGTCACAGCACCGCATTTTAAGCATTCATTAGTAGTGGGCTCATGGAAAGGAATAAGCAAGCGAAAATTAGATCGTAAAATGGAGGGTGGAAACAAAGGAAATAACAGTAGTGGCTAACAATTTAGCCTTTCTTAGAAAAGTGCGACTGAAAGGCCCGCCCACTTAACTAGAAAATACACTAATATTGGAAAATGGAGCCAATATATAGCCCAGAAACAGCATACCAGAATCGCAAACCTGGCGCGAATTTCAAAGTGTAAATCTCCAAACAGCGGAATCAACGCCGTTTTGGAGCCGAAATGTTAACTAAAACGGGACAACAATGGGCGGTCTAGGACAAACCCTAGGCGCTGGTTACGGCAAAGGTAAAATAAGTAAGCTAGGTGCAGTGGTTATGGAGATATTTGCATTTTAGCGGTCGGCGGCGGATAGCGCCATTTTCGAGCCTCCGCTAAATTCACGTTCTGCTTTGCAAGCAGATACAGAAAAAAGAAAGAAATAATACACAAAAACGGCTAGACGTAATAAGTTTTGAATATGGAGTAGTAACTGAGAATGCCTAAGATAACGTGTAATTCGCTGCAGTAGCGAGGGATGACGCAGTGGGCCGAAACGCATACTTTCTCAGTAAACGTAGTAAAAGTTGGGAAAACAGACGGAAAGGTTTTAGGGAAATACTAGGTACGCTGTAAGAATTATTATATAGGTAGAACAGCACAGGATATGGTGTAGCTAGCCCACAGCCAGAATGCGACCATGTGCGATTTTCAGAGTATATTGGGCCGCAGAATCCACTATGAATGTGGAATTCAACGTTTTTAATGCTCCGATGTGGATGCGAAAATTATACCAAAGCCGCATGAGCTGAGTCCATATGGATAAGACAAGGGAACATAAAACTTATTTGCCCCGTCTGAACTAGGATAACGCAAACATTTCCTACAGAAATATTACCAGTTTCGACTCTTTGAGGCTATTTTATACTTCATTATGGTTGTATCACTGACACTAATGAGCCACTCATGAGTAAGTTGTGGAGTAGGGAAAGGCAAAACTATGGGGCAAGTGAGAGTTTTACCGGCCTTGCGTACCCGCCTGCACACACAGAAATCTAGTGGTGTGTTGCATTCACTTAAAAGAGATCGCTTCACTTTTTAAAGTGGCAAGAGATCAGGTACGTTGAATATGGCGGCGTTCTGGGAACGACGTACACGTTTCGTTACGTCGTCGCTAAGTATTGCCAATAACTCTCTAGCGGCCTTCAGTTCATTTGGATTATCAGTTTTCATTAATCCCGACAGAACCGACAGCGGTTTGAGGTTCTCCAAAGTTGCAGTCATCGTAAGCAGCTCATTTTTAAGCATGCTAAGCTCATTTTCTAATTGGTGCGTTTTGACTTGAGCTGCACTAAGTGGGTCATCAAGCATGACCCTGCAATTCTTTTACCACGGATGAATATGCTGAGGGTGCTCTCGTTGCTGCTGTTTGCCCTGCTCTCTTTGAGGAAAGAGAGGGTTTACAACGTTTAGCACGCATTGGTCAGGTGTAAACAAAGAATGCCAAAGCAATAGACAGCGTGAAACGCGTAAAAATTGGTAAGGCACGAAAAAAGATCGAGAGTTGCAAAAGTGGGGATAGAGGTAGTATAGAATACATTGTGCTGCTGATTAGTAACACAAAAAGAACGACAAAGTGCTTATACGCAATTTTCGAAAAGCTGAACAGCAACGCGAAAAATACGCACCATTTCAAATTCGCGTTTCAAATTCGCGAACAACAATGGCCTCAATACCGAGACCTAGGGGACGCCACCAAGGATAGCTTGTCTAACCAGAAGAGTGCTTATAATGCTGGACCCTAGCGGTGCGCAGTACGCAACCTCAGATAGTAAGCTCAGTGCCCCAGCGAAAATCAAATCTAATGTGATTGGTATTTGATTTTTGGAGGCTCAGTGGGGAAGTCCACGAACTGGTGCAAAGTCACTTGGTGAGTCAGCTCACGATAGTCGGCACCGAATGTTCCTGACGCCGAAGCACAAGCAAGCTCAGCTCAAAGAACTTACAGCGGGTTGAAAGCCACCCGAACTAAAACCTTATTCTCGGCTGTGTGCGAATAATGTCAATTATCTCCCCGGAGGAATTTGCATGACGCTGTATACTAATATATCTGTAAACTGGGTAGGGCAGGACACATAACAGCTGCTAGAGCTTCACCAGTCTGATAGGACGACAGAAATATGCAGGTTCTCAATACAGCTATTTTACTGCACCGAAAAGCGCAACCCCTCCGCTTAGACGACCCACAAACGATCCGTTCTAAACAGTTCGTAACCTGGTAAACTTACCCACTGACCGATCAGTAATAAATAAATAAATAAATCTTTTATTCTCAACAAGGTGGGGCAAGTTTTACAGGCATGATCGTTTTGACATAACGATGCATGATCAAGAATGTGCAAAAATCCGACATGTTTGCCATAGCAGTTTGTGTGTAGGGGGTTTGTATGTATGCTATTGTGTGTGTGTATGTGTAGTGCCCCATGCTGAGGCTGATGTTGCATTCTTGATGCTTCTTCACCGCAGTTGGGCTAAACCAATTTACACTTAAACTAGGCCTCTTTAAGCTGCATAAATTTCATTCCAGTTTATTTGGTTTGTTTTGCCTATCTGGATAGTCCTCTATTAGCTGGCCACGTTGTTTACGCTACTTGCGCTTATCTTCGGTTATTTTGTTGCGTTTGTAGCATTTTTGAGTAACTGGTGGACATTCTTTTTCCTATCGCGGATTCATTGCTAACCAAATTTCTTCATATGCTAAGTTAGCGAAGAGTTATGCCACCGTATCTGCACATTATTGGATTTATTTCATTTATCGTTTCAGGTGATTGGTTGTTGCTTGATATCCCCGATGTGGCTGCGCTTGATGTGCATGTTGACAAGGTGCCTACCTGTCTATTACCCACTACCTCGTCCATACTGGCTCTAGGATCCAGTTGGTCGTTGCTAGAGGGGACGGGGTGCACGGTTCTTGTGGCCGTGCTAGGCTCAAAGAGCGGTTCCGTGCACTCAGTGTGGAGCGGACTACGGTCCAGCCACCGCCATGTGTGCGCTTGATTCCCCAAATACAGTGTGCTTGTGTTTGCCTGTGAAGGAGTGTGGGCCGGCTCCGTTGATGAAACGTGGCTCCAATCCACATGCCTCCCGGTCTTATTCCTTCGGGTTTACACTGGATATGGGGTGTGTGGTTGGAGCTGTGGGTGGTGCAGCGCAAGCCACCCATGGTCCCTCTGTAGGCGCAGGCGTCCTGTGGCTGGCCACAGTGACAGGCAAATCCGAAACCGGATGCCGCCAAGCATGTGTATGTAGCTGGGTATTTTGTGCTTGTAGTTGTGCTACTACAATCTTCAAGGTTTGAAATAGTCATCAATATGCGAGTAGGAGATTGGTGTCCGTGGTTTGGATAGAATTATCCGGATATTCACGGGGCAGTAACTTTATTTAGTGGCGAGCCACGACCGCCACGTCACAGTGTTGTTAAGCAGACATTTGTAGCCTTTTATAGGGAGAACGCTTACCAGGCGTAACCCACCACGTCCTGGAACACTGCCGCCGAACTATTTGCTGGAACGGGTTAAACCCGAACCACCCAGCTGACACCACGAGGAGGTTGTTCGGCTAGCCAGCATATGTCACTACTTACTGTGTTCTATTGATTCCCTTAACTCATTCTCCGGTTAACAACGCCTAATGCTCCCAGTTTGCACACAGGACAACTGTTTCGTACGCTAGGCCAATATAAACAGCGTTTGGCCCTTGCATACAAAAAATATCGGGTCCCTTACTTGCTAGGAAAACAACGGATATGACGTATAAGATGTTCGGCACTTCCAGTGCTTTCACCAATCACAACGTTACCAAAGCTTTTATATTTATACATTAACAAAATCCTGTTCAATTTCCTTGGCAGGCTGCTCGGTCCGTTTTTCTTTTCTCCCTTGTGTTAAATGATAACACTACCTGCACAGAACACATTTGAGGACATACCTGCGATGCTCACCTTGACAAGGAATCAACACAGCAGTAAATCATCTGCACTTGGCAATCTTCACACACTAAAGGAACCCAGTAACCTAATCAGATCAATTCCAAAACCTGAGTCGTCCGACTTCAACAGCTCCATCTACTTTCGGTCGACGCCGAAGAAGACAACCACGCAACCATAGGAAACAACTTGGCGAAACCTGACTGCGAATATCCGCGAGGATAATCGGTTAGATGTACTCTTGTCAAGGTCATATAATCAGTCGGCAGTGTTTCGGGACGTGGTGGGTTTTCGCCTGGCAAGCGTTTTTCCTACAAAAAGCCACAAATGACTGTTTAACAGCACTGCGACTTAGCGGATGTGACTCGCCACTCAACCACGCATTCGCAAGTTGACCAATACCACATTTCACAAATGTTGTGCATATATTTGCTCTCGTAGGACTACGCCTACCAATTTGAGCAGTGACATGCCACTATTCTTAAAGTATTGTTGCAGTTTTTCCTCATGCTTCACTCCTCCGACCCGCACTGCGCACAAGACCTCATCGGACTAGTTCCTCATCAACTTACTCCACAATAATTATCTGATACTTGTCTCTACGTCACTCATTCTGTGAAGATAGACTTCATACGACATTTGGACAATGTGTGCCCACACTACTGACTCCGTTTGTACTACTCGCGTCCTTGGTTCTGCTAACCATGCTATGTAAAATTTTGCAATATGCTGATCATGTCCAAAAAGGCGTGCGTCGCTTTGCCGATAATAAAGTATTTAGTTATTTAGTTGGCTAACCACGGTTCAGTGAAAGCAAGTGGGTCGCGAGAAGACTTGGCTACAAGCAGACCTAACTCGTGCACCTTGTTCCTTAGGCCACTCACGGCGCTAAGTACTATCTCAAGGAAGTCTGCACAACAAGCCGTGGGTCGTACGCCATCATGATGGTTCTGATAGGGTAAAAAATACCTTCCAGCTGGCAACCTAAAAACCCATCGGATAAAGGCCCACCAGCCGCCAACCTAAATTTGAGGTCGTTGGCAGCCTCCTACAACCTTAAGCTATATGCCAGTTGAAGCTCTGACTGAACGCTGCTGCCACTACACTTAATCTGAATGCAAACCGGTAATGAGTTGCGTACCTGTGGTTTAGACGAAACCACGCACAGTATTCGTGGTCGCAGATTTGCCGTACCGATAAGGATGCTCCCTAAACTGGTTAATTTGCGGACCGTGACCCAGGGAATCCAAGTGGAAGCAGGGCGGTGAAGCACAGTTTGCGCCAAGGTTTGCCTAATTGGAAATATTGTAATGCCTCGAAAAGGCACTACGGATTCCATAATACATGTAGCAACGTTGTAACATCTATGCCTATAAAATTTGTCAACAGTTGCCCTGAGCAGGCCAATTGCCGTTTACCTCTCTCAGACCTCGAAGTGCTGAAGGCGCAACTTCGCTTACCGGTGCAAGTAACAGGAAGCTCGTAATGCGAAGCCTGTATCGTCCTTGGAAGCTGACGTGATCTGACTTGACACTTCCGTCCATAACTTGCACGTCCATATTACATGAATTTATACCAACCGCCTTCTGGCAGCTTCCTACCATTCCTCTGCTTATAACCAGCAGCATTTAACCCTGTGCATCTACAATAGGCGCTTGTACTTTCTATTTGAAATCCATGCAAAGGACGCTCCAACTACTTAAGAGTCTCGTATCCGCCAGTGAATATACAAAGGAGTTGCTGGATCTTCCTCTGTGGCGGAACTGCTAAATGGTGCGAAAATATAACCTTTCGATTGCTCCTACGAATAAACCGTGAGGGAGTTAATTATTTTGCATGGCTGAGATAGCATTCTATTTCGCGCTACTTACCCTAGCAGTTGCTATAACTCAGTACCATCAGCAAGTACGTCAGTGTGTTCAAGCTGACTGTACCAAGCAGGCACAACGAATACCCCTTCTATCGCCTACCATAAGACGGTAGCTCCAGTTGCACGCTTTGGACATTACGTCCTGAAATTCTTCTTTGAGAACAGTATTTGAATAACGCTGCACAAAAGGTTGACTGTAACTTTTCTTGTGTCTCAAACGGGCTTGAAACGCCCAGTATATCAACGTTTGAATATCTTGCGCGGTTTTTGAAACGTTGTTCTTGCTCGGGTTTTGTAAAACTCGGGTTGGTCTCCTACGCGATGAAGCTGACAAAGGAGTTTTTCTTCTTCTATCCACCTGCCCATGAGTCAATGAAGCTGAAGTTTGCAGCTTTCCCTTGTGCATACCCACTGGGCACAGCTTCGTGAGTTCCCTAATGGCACACGTTCAGTTTCTATCAGGATAGTTGAGTTTGCCATCGACGGGCTATTATCCTCCTGGACAGCCGATACTGTCTGGTTTGCTTAATCGCGCAAGGCTCTGTATTCCATTTAGATGTTAACAGTCTATCTATACGACCATTTCTTTTAGTACAGCGTTCAAACGACACTTTCGGTACAATCATTGTTGCGCATTGTACATCATTTGTCTCCACTCTAAATGTTATAATATGGGAATTTAGGAATGTCTATTTCCACGCCTGTCCTTTGCGGCCTTGGTTGTCTCTCACCCCCCCTTTCTCCGAGGTCCGGAACTTCTTGGGGACCTAGGATTGAACTGAGAAACAAAGCTTTCGCCCGAGACAGGATATAACAACCCACAAGGACCTACAAAGAATATGGCTGTACACCAAAGAGGTACAACTGCACTCACGACCACGACCGTCGTCCAGCAATGATAACCGGACACCGTGTCTTCACACGCCTGAAAAGTATACATAAACTGGAAAAATCAAGACGCAAGAAGCGGACGTTTTGCTCACCTGGACACTCACAAAGACGATTCTTCGTGAAACTCCCATCCACGATTGACCTCAGCCATTATGGCGGCCCTGACCAAGCTACCTGATCAACCAACAGAGGAACCTGGCAGTCATTTGACTGCAAATAACTGAGTGGGAGGTCAGTCGGCAAGCTGCTGTGCCAGTTGTACACTAGTGTACAAACGGGTATCTGACAGTGTTCCAGGACGTGGTGAGTTTTCGCCCGGCAGGCATTCTCCCTAGAAAAAGCCACAAATATCCGCTTAACAAAATTGCGACGTGGCGGATATGACTCGTCACTGAATAAAGTCACTGCCCACAACTACACACTGGCAAGTCGACCAGAATCATAATTTAATATTTTCCTGACACGTTCAAGAATGAGGTACCCCTGCCTACATGTATCCTTTTCACTGCACATATAGCGTCCTGACTGCTTACACTACGCACGCTAGAACCCAACGTTTCTTCATTCATTGACGACTTTATTCTTTATGATTAATTTCACAATTTCCAAAGCCTCTACACCTTTCGGCTTACTGCTGTTTACACACATAGCAACGTGTTTGTTGCGAGACCTAATTGCATGTAAATGTTGATCATGCCTGGTTTGGTGTGTCGCGACAAATTCGAGAATAAACTATGTATTTAGTTTTTATTTGTTTACCATCAACCTAATACCTTTACGGGGTACATCTGTCTTCATATGCCACTTCAGTGTTAAATACCGCATTACACGGTGGTGAAACTTCCCCAGCGCAGAATGGAAAACCGGATTAAGGTTAGTGCTTACGCTGGAGTATCGTCGTCGGTGATACAACCTCTGATTCATCCCTCATCACGGTCCTTAGAAGCGATTGTGATTGCATTCTTTGTAAGCATTTCATTCAGGTTCTATCGTTATCCAAAAGGCGATATAGATCAACTTTAAGAATAAACTAGAATAAGTAAATGGTATTTCCCAAGTTTATTGAAACATGATATACATTTGCAGGTAACGTTCAGAAACTTACGGAACTGCAAGGTTCTATGAATTGTTGCACGCGGTCCACGGCTGTGACCATTGCCGGCCAACAACGGCAGCAGGTAACTCAGCTTCCTCCGTCAAATACATTGGTAGAGGAACTGCAGTCCTGCAATATACTATTGCAGGACGCAACCCGCGGGTAACAATTGATAGGATACTTTCATATGTCGCATCTGTATGCAGCACATTTATCTGGATGGTGGGCTCGGGGACACCATGTCCTAGACCGTACGCCTCATGATGCAACTTTCTTAACGCGGCCATTGATGACGGAGATAATTTACTCCATTTCATGCAACGAACAAGGATTCCGGCAAACGATGTTTTTCACTGAAATGCAAGGTAAGCGACTTCATTGCTGTTTTATCCCTGCCATAGCTGCTGCGTTAGATATATTCTCCGGCAGCATTGTCTCATCGGCTGACCTAACACAGTATGTAAGAAAATACCAGAAAACTATTCCTGGCAACGCATGGCGCTCCTCGGACAAAGCTTGTACAATAAGCCGGCGGGTATTTACTGGTGGATTACTTATTAACATCCCTTAAGTAAGGTTTTCTGAATAGTGGAAGTGGATTCCCCAGACGACCGCTTAGTATAAGCCCGACGGTTTCAAACCGTACACTGACCTCTGTTGTTACTATTAATTTGCATTCCTTTAATTTACCCATTGCGATGTGACGCTAAACGGACTTCTCACTGGGCAAAGTTCGGTTTCTGTTCCTGAAATCGTTATGACAATTGGGACGAAAATCCCGAGGTAGCACGGTTACACGTGGGGCTGGACCATGTGCCCGTGTTCGACACGGTTTCTTTCATTCCTTAGCAGAGGAATGTGCACCATGGTGCTACGCTTTCCCCTGTCGTTCACTGCATTACTCCGCATGCGAAAAATGTCATGTGGGCGCTAAGCTATTATTCCAAGGTTGATGGCATTGGCAAGCAGTGGTGAAACCTTCTTTACATAGGATTGTTAATGGGATGGGGAGGTAAGGATGTGGGAGCATGCTCCTATGGACGAGCGCGTAGGTTGGTAGCCGCTAGGTAGCAGCTAGGTGCGGTGTACAGGTGTACCGCTAAGTGCGTGCGTAGTGTCGTGATGCGTGCACGTCCATTGGACTACGCCGCTCAAATCAAACGGCAATGATCATTCATGCTCCGCTGGTGTGTCTGTCGTCCATCGTTTAACTTAGCTTTCCGATTGTACACGATGAAAAGTCCTTCATTGTGTACTTAATGGGACTCGGTGAAAGGACCGATTTCGCCTTCCAAATGTTTAGCAAATTCCTTAACTATGTATTCTGGTCCATGATATCCCATTAAAACTTTGTCACCTATGTTCGCCTTCAAATTCCCTTTGTTGTACTAGCAAATGGGGCTAGTTTGACTCCGCCCACACAGTCGCAATCCTCTAGCTAAGATTGCACCAACGTCGCTTCTCGCCACCTAAGACAGTAAACCTGTTTCACTTGAATAAACCGCTATCACGCACTATAAGAACACTTGAGTGAGTGTTGGCGAATTCGTGGACGTTGAACAAACTGTGGCCCGATCAATTAAGACTACCTTTTGGACCAAGCAGCATTCCACACCAAGGTGTTGTCATATTACTTCTTACTCTTGTTACTAGTTATTGATTGGTCTTGAATCATATGCTCACTTAGCGGCTGTTGGTCGAAAGTGCGGTTGCTGCCGATTGGCTTGTGTGAAGGATTTAAGCGTCCTAACTGGTTACGCGTTGATTTCGTCCATACATCCGTTCATTCTCCTGAGTTCCTGTTCTGCTTTTACGGTCATAATAACTGGCGTCTCGGGCTGCCAAGGTTTCTAGACAACATAGTTCTACGCAATCCTGGGCAGATCCTGTCATTGCCCCAACGTCAGAAGGTTGGAAGGGTTAGAAAATTACGTTCCCGGATTACATGTCGGTTCCGCCTATCTTGAACTCCTCAGCGACGTTAGAGCCAGGGGGTACTTTGAAGCTTCTTCTGCTGCCACGCTGTCCTGATGGTCGACGTATATTTTACGCCCTGCATATTTGCGAGAAGCCGCTCCTGAAGGATGCATTCCGGGCTCTCGCTAAGCATTGGGGAGTACGTATGCACACATCCACTTTCCGCTACAAAATCACCCAGATGAAGCAAACACCCAGCGAACATCTGGAAAACCTCATGCCCCGTCACGTCGCTTCTGTGCGATCATGTGACGATGACGGTGTTCCCAGGATGAAACTGGGATTAACGCTCCTTTTACAGCCACTGATCTCCGGCCTGTTCGAGTCTTGGAGCAAAGCAAGTCTGTTACTGGAATACACTGACAATCTCTTCTGGGATCGGGCCTGCGACATAGCTCGCACAAAGCTCGAAGTTAGTGAGCAAAGTAAAATTTTCTATTCACGGTTTCATCTACTGAGATCGACCGCTTGAACGCTTCACCGCCTCCAAGGATATCCCCAAGCTGTAGCCAAACAGCGCGCACATAGTCAAGTACGTCCAGGCAGAAACGCCATGTATCGGAACTGAGGTCGATCCGGACATCATGCTAGAGTTTGCCGATCCCGCACCATGTCACGTGTTAATCCCTCTACCAGTAACTGTACGGCCTCCTAGACAAAGGTAAATGTTCGATTGCTTGTTCTGCTAAGGAGCCTAAATTTCCTTCCCCAGATATTCGCACTAAGTTTTCTGAAGTGTATAGCAAAAGCATTCGTTTAGCTATGGAACTAGATTCTGCGTCACCCATTGCAATACTTCCATACAACTTATACAAACAGTTTTTGCTATCCTAATCCTGTGCATCAATCAGTGTATACTTGTGATAGCTACGCAACCGGTCCAGTGCAAATTCGTGCTTTCGTTGCAGTTCCATCATTACTTAAAGTGTGTAAAAAGTGTACAGGTGAAATGTGTTTCTAAGACTGACAGTAACTCGTTGCTGGAACGGAACGCTATGGCTTGCTTAACTGTGTCGCCCATCGTCCACCGAAGGACAATTGGCGATGTCAGTCACAGTCCAATTCATTCTAGCCACCTAAACCTTTTCCCTTGGGATATTGTCAAAGTTCCAAAGACGAGGAACCGCATTCGTCTGAAGGCAACTTACAGGCCATTAATTATTTGGTAACCTAGACCCGTACCCTTGGCAAAAGGTGAAACTTTGTCAAAAGCTTTAAAACAGCTGGTCGACGACTACTTGATAGAGCCTATACAGTACTCTGAGTGGGTTCCACTTGTTGCAGAGCAAAATCAAAATGTATCTAGACGCGTGTGTACTGATTTGCGAAGGGTGAACAAGCACCTAATTTTTAATACATTTTGTCATCTCACTTCGCGCGATGCCCTGGATGTGAAACTTCCGAACCAATATATCTATGGAACGGTTACTTTCCTTTAAACGCAATTACCATGCGTGGCTTCGTAACCTGTGGTTGCTCTGTTTGGTAGCAGGCTTGTGACACCAGAGAAATTTATCTGACAGGCCACTGCGAGTGTGATTACGCTCTGACATCTTTTTCTCGTGCATTCGGAGGGCCTTTCACTTTGTGTTGCTTGCAAAAGTAGTATTTGATGGATATGAACTAAGTTGACGCACATTTGTGCGCATGTAAAGTAACGTACCAATTGGACATGTGCCTATTGGTTTGCAAGCGAAGCTTCGTAAAGGTATACGCTTTCCACTGTGGTGAAAGCGATGGGCATGCCAGCTGTGGCTTCTAGAAGGGCCTGTTTTACGACGGCGCCAAATGAGTTACGCACCTTACCCACTGAGTTCATAGTGCGGACGACGAAAGGCATAAAGTGTTTAAACAAGCAAACATGCGGTCGAACATATTATAACGTTACCGTTCAAAGGTTTAACAGCCTCTTGAAGCTTTGGCAAAATTTGTTTGTCCACTGTCGCGTGTGGGGCGGTAATCTGCGTTCCTTTGAGAAATACGCAAACTCTAACTTTCTGGTTCTTCTTTATGCGGTTCCTGCTGAGGCAAAGATTGAGGAAGGTTCTCAGATAAAGCTGATCGTATTACATAAATTGCAATCATAACCTACCTGTTCCTGGTTGGGCAGCAGGATATGAGATGGGATAAACCTTACGGAAGATAGTTAAAGGAAATTACGGGCGGATGAATCACTGCATGTTGCACCAACCCTTCGTGTCCTTCATTGCCACTGCACTAGCCACGGCTGCGTTAATGAGCGTCGTTAATGTGCTCGACCTATTGAATTGATGCACGTGCGCAAGCCCAGCGCAAGCGGCAGCCGTCGACCTTGGCTTTGTCATCCACCGAAGCCTTCTTTCTTCTTCGAAAATCAGTCGTTTTAGACGGCGGCTGTGAAAGCTGATGCCCATGAGACTGGAAGCGTACGCGCAACGCTTAGGAGGCGCTATGATTAAAACGGTATCATACTTGACTTTAGTATCCGTTTGCCGTTCGAATGCCTGTTCTAGGAAGCATGCCTAAACGAATTCATATGCGCCCTACATATCATGATAAACCATGCTGGTGGTGCGGGCAACGCTGGCTCTTTGTTTCCTGCCCGTCAACTTAAGATACCTATTAGCCCAGACAGATTGGCGATACTGGTAGTGTGATACACTTGGAAGAAGTGTGGTCACGCCATTCGCCTGTAAGCACGTGCTACTGTTAGTGCTCACCTCACCGACACCGTTGTGGTTAAAGTGAACTACGTAGTATAATGGTCCTGAAAGTACGCCTAACATGTACCCTGCTGTAAACGAAACCATAGCTAAATATGGGTAAATTTAACAGTGGACGAATTGTATAATATCCGCGGATACCGAGTACTTATTTATTAGCTAAACTCTAAGTCATAGTGGTAGGTCATGTATATAACTCTTTTCTGCAGGCACAGCACATAATACATATTAGGGTGATTCCCACTGCACCCATAGTAGGTGTCCGGGATGAGGTGTGCAAACGGCTACAAACCGGCCATCAGTTGTCCAAGAGAGTGTGTACTAGAGGGACAATCACGGTGCAGTCGAGGGTAATAAACAAAACGCATTTACACATTATGTTCGCTATGGAATACATAAGCAAGTGGGTGCCAGCTGGGTGGTTCGGGTTTTACCCGTTCCAGCAAATAGTTCGGCGGCAGTGTTCCAGGACGTGGTGGGTTTTCGCCTGGCAAGCGTTCTCCCTATAAAAAGCCACAAATGTCTGCTTAACAACACTGTGACGTGGCGGATGTGACTCGCCACAAACTAAAGTCACTGGCCCGTGGATGTCCGGAAAGTGCTATCCAACCCACAGCCATCAATCGCTTATACTCACATTCCTGAGGATAACAACCAGTCAAAAAAGCTGTGGCATATTCAAAGACACAAGCTACATTCATGCACAAGTACATACATATATACACCCATACACGCTGGATATCCGGAAAGTGCTATCCAACCCGCAGGCATCAATGGCTTATGCTCACATTCCTAAGGATAACAAACAGTCAAAATGCTGCGGCATATTCAGAGACACAAGCTGCATTCATACAAAATTACATACGTATATACACCCGTACATTTACATACATTGTTATGCCATACATGTACCTTTTGTACATTTTTGATCACACTATGATAGCTAAACATGATCATGCCTGTAAAGGTGTGCCTCGCCTTATCGAGAATAAAAATTTATTTATTTATTTATTTATTTGTCTATTTATTAAGTCACTGGACCGAAGTTTATGCACGTAGAGGTCCGGAATTCCCGAAACCGCCTGATACGTCATGAATGCTGTGTCCCCCGCAACTTTGCGTATGCTGCGTATTAAAAATGACTTGCTGGAAACATTGAACACGTTGTCCGGAGACTTAGCGGAATAGAACTCTCCGTTGCCTAGAAAACTACGTTGCCGTGCGCTAAACACGAAGTGTAAACCGGCAACACTTCTGACCGGTGCAAGGTGGCATAATGACAAATTGATGCCTTACATATAACCTCGTGTTAATTGTGCAGCTGGATTTACGGTGTTGCGCAACATTTATTTTAGCAAATAGGTATGCGACACAAACGATAAAGCAGAGAATTGGTCCAAAGATCCGTGATTGCCGACATCCTGCCCAAAATGCGTCAGCGAGTGTAAACTAACTATCACCTCATTCACACCATACAAGTCGAAGTAGCCCTCAACGAACACTTGTAACGCTGACTCAACGAAGTAACATTGAGTGCGATGAAGTGTCGGGTGGCATAATACATAAATGCCCATGAGTAGATCAATGAAATTCTTGTAGTATGCGTCTGACAATACATTCCGTAGCGCTGTTGGTCCAGCGTACAGTAAGAATTGACTACGTTTGGTAGACTTACAAGAGCGAAACCAGCGAACGCCTCCACAAGATCTGGTGAAGTCACGTGGGCACCGCGCTTGGTTCGCCTCCAACAATTCCGGTAATTGCCTGGTTTATCTCGGCGGCACTTCTGCGGAACAGGGGCCAATAGCCACAAGTATATCATAATAAGCGTTTCATCTAGGCGTATGCAGTGCATGTAGTCATTTGGGAATGCGCTTAGCACATCTCTAGGGAAGCACTGGAAAGGGGATGGCTCACAGCGGCTAGCACGCCGGAACGTTTCATCCGTACGAAGCCGGCGATTAATCCGTGGAATTGTGGCCCAAAGGATTATATACCCACTACGTTGCCAGCACTTGTCACAACTGTTGTATCCTTGCGCCATTTAGGTCTGTTAACGAATGCCCGTGCAGAGGGATCGCATGTTACACCAGAGAGGTAAACTTCCGCTGCACATGAATTTCCAGGAAACTTTACCCCGACCTCACGTAATGCCATTAGCGCTTACATTAAGACAGACAAGGATTGACACACATCCAGAGGGTTTAACTATAGCACGATATAACCAACGGCAAATGGAGGAGAAATGAAAAGTGAAATGCTTCTATACAGTAGTAGCCACGTCTGCACTCGAGTCGAACTGACTGGGGAGAATCCGTCTATAAATAAATATAGGTATGTTTCTAGGCAAGCGCTAGATGCTGTTCCTGCGTGGGATCAGATCAAGTTGTACATAACATCCATGCTCATGCATGGAGAGGAAATATCGTTAACAACTACTTTTGATCGTGTTTATCTTTCCGAACAGTAGAGCAGGGATAAATACAAACGTTTCGTAGGCCTCGACATTTTTGAAGGCAGTAGTTCGGGTCTCCGTAGCTTATGTACGAATTCTGCGCTTTTCACCGGCTACCGCTGCCAAACCTTGAGGTGCCTGATTCCATTAGTAAACTATCAATCTATTATGCCAATGGATTGTGTTATTTTCGATGGTAAATGAACCACTAGAGGAAATTTGATCCATTTTCCTTGGTCACATCACCGCATTTCGAGCATCCACTGGTAGCGGGCTCATGGAAAGGAATAAGCAAGCCAAAATTAGATCGTAAAAGTGGTAGGAAACAAGGGAAATAACAGTAGTGGCTAACAATTTAGCCTTTCTTAGAAAAGTGCGAATGAAAGGCCCACCCAATTAACTAGAAAATACACTAATATGCAGTTGTACTTGCACCTCCTGTGGTGGGCTAACATTTTGGTACTGGCACTCTGTCACCTAAACAACGGGCACACCAAAGTGACTGTATGTCCCGGATTCCAATTTGGTGCTTCCCGTGTAGGGCGCAGTCTTCATCAAGGTTCGATAGTCCTTTCGGCAGGTTAGGAGGAAATAGCCGCAGAATAGACAGTAACTTATTACCAGCTGACACCGAGATACGGCAATTGATAATCCACTGTCGGAGGTAAGTGTGCAGTGTTTTGTTCTTTATGTCGAATATTCCGAAGACAACCACCTGTGGCAGACGATATTGCATATCGAACACTGCAGAACCTACACACGTGTATAAATTGTAGTCGCAATCTCACTTTCGGGAATGATACTGGTACATGGGTTCACCTCGGCGTTCTCAGAGATATCACCGGCAGCATGAGCAAATGCGTTATGCTGGTCCAAAACTTATATTATAACCAACCCATATATAACCGGATTCCATGGGATTCACTGTCACATCAATCGTGCCCGGGTGCATGCTCTGCAGTTGGTCAACGCCTTGTGTGTAAACAGGCTGCTGCGCTTCTGCCTCCTTACGCCATTTGTATAACGTTACCAGGCTAGGTACCAAGTATGAGCACAGGCGATAATTTCTCCTCATATCATGCGCCTAGTACGCTTGTGGTAACCATGCATGCTTTACAATGGATAACCCATTAATAAAAGACCAACCCCGAAATCCCAGAATGCAGCAACCAAGTAGGAAGCAGCCAAAGCGACACCAAGCAATCACGATCTCAAAAACCTAATGGCCAACAGATATGCATTATAGCAAAGGAAAGTTATTTTCACACACCCTTATTCCCGTTAATACTAATTTGCGTACTTCGTGTCACCTCTCATAAAAGCACGGGATCTGGGATTGGACCGAGAAAGAGTTTTTGACCGGGACAGGACATAACCCACAAGGGCCTACAAAGAACATGGTTGTACAACAAATGGATATAACTGCACTGACTACCACGACCGTTGTTCAGTATCGATTGTTGGGTACGAGGCCTTCACACTGCTGAAATGTATACATAAACCTGAAAGATCCAGACGTAAGAAACTGACATTTTGCTCACCTGGACACTCACAAAGACGAATCTTCGTGAAGGTCGCACTCTCCATGGGCCTCAGCCATTATGGCCGCCCTGACCAAAGATACCTGATCAACTAACAAAGGAAATTGGAAGTCAGTTGACTGCGGATAACCGAGGGTGAAATCAGCCGACAAGCTGCTCTGCCAGTTGTACATTAGTGTACAAACTGATTTCGAACAGCGTTCCAGGACGTGGTGGGTTTTCGCCCGGCAGGCATTCTCCCTAGAAAAAGCCACAAATATCCGCTTAACAAGATTGCGACGTGGCGGATATGACTCGTCGCTGAATAAAGTCACTGCCCACAACTATACACTGGCAAGTCGACCAGAATCATAATTTAATATTTTCCTGACACGTTCAAGAGTAAGATACTCCCTGCCTACACGTATCGTTTTCACTACACATGTAATGCCCAGCCTGTTTACACTACGCACGCTAGTACCCAAAGTGTCGTCATGCATTGACGATGGCCCAAGCGTCTTTGACGCTTACTGGTAATTTTTCCGGTTGTTCCCAGTTTTAATCCCGTTTTACACCCTGTTTTTGCCTTTTTATTGCGGTCGTTTTCCTATTGTATACGTGTTGTTATTCTAATCTGTTTTCCACATGAACATGGCTGTCTCGCTAAACACCGAGACGGATGGACCTATGGGGTCCTCGTTTGATGAGTCTACTGCAGCTTGCGGACAGGTTAACTGTTCAGAGCCAGTAACAGATGCATCTGGTGGTATGCAGTGTGACGTCTGCTGCCGCTGGTATCACGAAAGCTGTACCGGCCTACAAGCTGACCAGTACCAAATGCTATCATCAAGCGTCCACTTTCTTTTCAGCTGCGCTGAATGCTGCGCTAAAAGATCGACGCGCCCGGCTGTCACCGGTGCTAAACTTTCAGCGTTGGCTTCAAGGTTGGCAGATGTTGAGTTGGCGATAGCTAAACTCGCCTCTATTGCGTCGCTCGATACGAAAATGGATTTAATTTTAAAATCCCTAAATATTTCGTTTGAAGACACAGCAATAGCCGGCAACATTGCTGACGATCCATCCACTGGAGTCTGTCACTCGATCATAAAGTCGCACATCCTACCGGCCAATCCAGGTAGCATTGCTGGCGGTCCTCATGATCCGATCAAAGTGAAGAAAAATAGGGTGCGGAAATACCAAAAGCCCTCTGCTAAACCCAGAGAAATAGTTGCCACGGCATCGAAAGAGATGCCGTCTTTGACAGTCGTAAAGTCGTCTGAAGATTGCACACAGAACTTTCCACAGACGCTGACTGTCTCGGCCGCCAGTGAACCAGCCTGTTCTGACGAAATGCTGGTAACTGCTCAATGCGATACAAAGTCAACGGCCCCTGCTCCAGTGAGCCAAAAGAAGAAGCGGACAAGATCTGCTCGTAAAACTTCGAAGGGGCTTGAAGACCCTGGAACCAGTAAGACGCCGGCAATAGAGCGGAAAACCTACGCTACCGTTGCTTCGGCGTCGTTTGGGAAGCCAGCGACAGTCCCACCGCCAGTGGTGAAAACAGCTGGTATAGGTGTCGAATCAAAGGCACGTGGGGTAAACACTCCCCGTCGTGCCGACTCTTTCACGGATAGTAGCGTTATATTCCGTAACGTTACTGAATCTGAGGCTGTTCTCCCAAGGGAACGCATCTTGGATGACATCAAGTGGCTGAAACTGTGTGTCAGCAAGCTGCTTCCACCTGGTTTCCCTGGTGTCACTGTCAGAAAGCTGACCAGATTGGGGAACGTTCCTATCGCTACGCCAAATCCACGACCCCGACTACTTCGCGTAGTCCTTTCTACCCCGGAGGAACGCAAATCGTTACTGCGATTTGCATTCAAACTTAAGGGTAGTGGTGTCAGCGTTCAGCCGGACCTCCCACTGGCAGATAGGTTGAAGTTAAAGGAGGCTATCAAAGACCTCAAAACTAGACGGGCGGCTGGTGAACAAGGCCTCCGTCTGGTGGGTTTTCAGGTGGTCAGCCGGAAATTACTTTCCGCCCTATCAGAACCAATCCTGATGGCGCACGACCCAGGGATGGTCGTGCCGACTTCCTTGAGGTAGTACTTAGCAACGTGCGTAGCCTAAGGAACAAGGTGCACGAGTTGGGTCTACTTGTAGACAAATCTCGTCCCGACATACTTGCTTTCACTGAGACGTGGTTGTCTCCGGATATCACGGACGGTGAGGTATATTTACCTGGCTACGCGCTGCTTAGAACTGATCGCTCCGTTGGTCGCCAAGGCGGAGGCGTTGTACTGTATGTGAGCTGTAACTTAGATGTGTTGAGGACTTGCACATTCCAGTCGTCGGATCAGACTGTTGAAGCCCTATCGGCTGTTTTGTGCACTTCCTCTACCCAGTTTACAGTTATAGTGGTATACAGAAGTCCTGGAAGTTCCTCCAGGGGGATACTTGACTTTATTCGCACTCAGTCTGCGAATAAGTGTTTAGTTCTAGGGGATTTCAACCTCCCGGAAGTCTGTTGGGCCGATCTTTCTTGCAATTCGGCATTAGGAACATTCGGTGCAGACTTCCTTGAACTGACTCTCCAAGTGCCTTTGCACCAGTTCGTTGACTTTCCCACTAGGTATATGGACAACCAAATGCCATCTACTTTGGATTTGGTTTTCGCTAAGTCCCTGGACTTCGTGACTGACGTTTCATGCGGTGCACCTCTAGGGTCCAGCGATCACGCATGCATATCCTTTCGATGTGCTCTTTCAAGGCACCAAGAGACCGCTGTTGAATTACTTCCGAATATTTGGCGGGCGGACTTTAGTGCAATGCGAACTAAGGCTTCAGTTCTGAACTGTGAGATTTCGATGGCTGACTCTGTCCAGTTAGCCTGGGATAAATTTAAGGCATACCTTACGGAGGTTTCCGCACCCTATATTCCACTCATTAGGAAAAGAGGGTTAAGGGCACAGCCTCCATGGATAGATACCACAGGCAAGTACCTACTCAAGAAGCGGTCTAGATGCTGGCGAACCTACCAAGCAGCTCCATCAGCCAGTACCTATGATAGTTATCGAGAGAATAGAAATAAATGTAAGCAACATCTCAGAACTGCTCGTCTCCAATACGAGCAGGGTTTAGCGGACTCGGCCGCAGCTAATCCCAAGAAGTTTTTTGCTTACGTTAAAAGACGCAGCGGGGCAAAATTGTCTATACCAGCTTTATTGCGAGCAGACGGGACCCCTGCGCAAACTGACTATGACAAGGCTTGTATACTGAGTGATCAGTATACTGCGGTCTTTGCTCGGGAGACCTCTTTACCGCAGGTTGAATTGGTTTCAAGAGTTCCAGAGGATTCTTGCTTAGCTGAATTTAGCATAACGGAGACTCAGGTCTTCGAGCTACTGCAAGGCATTAATCCCTCTAAAGCTTCCGGTCCTGATTCAATTCATCCGAAGCTGTTGCATGAACTGGCCACTGAGCTGAGTGGTCCGCTCACGTGCGTATTTTCAATATCGCTGGACAGCTGCAGCCTACCTTCGGAATGGAAGGAGGCAATCATCTGTCCGATTTTTAAGGGCGGTGACAGCGCTCTACCCGCGAACTACCGGCCTGTCAGTTTGACAAGCGTAGTAGTCAAGTTGTTCGAGAAGCTGATAAGGGATTCAGTGGAGAACCACCTGAATCGATTCAACCTTCTCAGTGTTGCACAACATGGATTCCGCAAAGGATTTTCATGTCAGACTAATTTACTTGTAGCTCGTGAAAGCTGGGCCGAAGCGGTAGACAGTGGCCACGCTGTAGACGTGCTATTCGTAGATTTTTCGAAAGCTTTTGACACTGTTCCACATCTTCGGCTCTCACTAAAGTTGAGATCTTACGGGATATCTGGTCGCGCCCTTCAATGGGTGTCTGCCTTCCTTGAGGGGAGGGAACAGTGCGTACGGGTGGGGCGTAGCCTTTCGCTCAGGCAAGCTGTCCTTAGTGGCGTTCCGCAGGGCTCGGTATTGGGGCCATTGTTGTTCGCGATCTATGTAAATGACTTGCCGGGAGAGCTAGGGGTGTCATCATTAATGTTTGCTGACGACCTTAAGCTCTGGAATATTGTGGATATCCCGGGAGGTCCTGAGGCAATTCAGCGTGCCTTGGATAGACTCTGGGAATGGTCTATCTTATGGTTGATGCCCATAAATAGGGCCAAGTGCTCTGTTCTCCGAATCGGAGCTGCAAATCCTCCCACCCGATATGTTCTCGGCGGTGGTGAACTCCCTGTTGTCACTCAGCAGGTTGATTTAGGAGTCGTACACGCATCAGCACTTCATTCTGGAGACAACTGGAAGAAGGCTGCTTGTCGAGGGTTTCGTATGATGTGGATTATCCGCCGCTCTTTCGGAATCTTAACGGCCAAGTTGTTTGTGAAGCTATTTTCGGCATTCGTCCGACCCCACCTGGAATATTGTATTCAGGCTTGTCCACCATGTCTTAACCGAGACAAAATGGACTTGGAGAGGGTGTTACGAGTGGGCACTCGGTTAGTGCAGGGTCTACGGGGACAGACGTATCCTGAACGCTTGCTCAGTTTGGGTATGTACTCCATGCACTACCGAAGGATAAGAGGGGACCTGATTCTCACTTATCGTATTTTGACGGGTAAGATTGGCCCGGACTTGTCAGGGCTTTTTAGTCCCGCTACGTTACCTAGTCTCCGCGGTCACCCACTGAAACTGCATAAACCACGGTCTGATAGGATTAGGACGGAAACTCGTCTATCGCGCCGAGTTATAGATCGCTGGAATTCTCTTCCAGATCACGTGGTTAGGGAACCTACGGTTAAGGGTTTTGCGCGCCAGCTCGATGCTCTTGGGTGGCAACAGCAAACCTTTCCTTTTTCCTAGCTGACTCACCTTCATTTTTCAGTTCTTTTTTTATTGACTCAAATATCTTGGTATTCCACTTGCTTAGCTCTTACCACTTTCTCTTTTGCCTCCTGCGTTTACTTTTTTCTCTTTCTTACTTCACGTAACCGACCCAGCAGGGACTGCTAGGGCAGGATACGTGGGCATTAATTGGTTGGACAGGGTGTGATGCGGTCTTTGTTTTAGGTCCATCAGTATTTCAAAGTTCGCGAACTCCTGGTTCAACGACCCGCCGAAGAAGGAACACTCACGGGATCTATCCTATCGTTCCAGTCCCGCTTGAACTTGAACTCAAGCGCCTAATACCCTTGCTTTAAAATCGGCAACTCACTTATGTAATACCAACAACGAAATCCCCGCAGTATGACACCAAGTAGAGAGCCCTCAAAGCGACGGCAATCAGCAGCGCGCCCGAAACGGTAATGGCCGATATACATGCATTTTAACAAATGTAATTTAATCCTTCACCTACCAGTATTCCCGTTGATAACAAATTGTATAAGCCACTTCACTTTGACCAGAAGCGCGACAAGGTTTTTTACTAATAATTTCTTCCAGACACTTTTTGCTGTGATTCAAAAAATCGTGGCGGAAACACGATTCCACAATGAATTACCACAATTTTTCGTTGCTCTTTGCTGGGTGAGATTCTTCAATGTAAGTTGCTTCAACACGTCAAGTACAAGTGGAAGTTCGGGTGAGACCGGAACGATGGGATATCCTGTAAGTGTTCCAGCTTGAGTGGATCGTTTAGGCTGGAATTGGGGAAATGCTCAGTTATTGATGGATCCAAAACGGAACACCCTTGTCGCACTGTGGCCGGCCAGTTAATGCCCACGTTTTCTGACTTTGCAATCCTTGCTGTGGCAGGCATGTGAAGTATGCGGATAACGACGTCCTGTTGAGCGTTCTGGTTCATTGAAGTATTTTGATCCAAAGAAGACGTATCAAGCTCGTTTTGGTGACTCAGCTGTTTACTGTTTGGACTTCAGCTGCTATGACGTCCAATGCTTGTCATGTTTTAATGGAGTTACTTCGCGCTCCAAAGCCTTTCAGTACACCAGCTGCGGTGGGCGGACCCACATAGCTTGATGTGGAGTCGAATATGAGTTGTACGAATTT
>OX104063.1:261692017-261788312 GCA_944474145.2 Dicrocoelium dendriticum | reverse complement strand
TGAGAACTGGAGAAAAGTTAACGTGGCAAAGTGGTATCAGAAGAATTTCAGCTTAATCGGAAGGACGAGTAATTTCAAGACCATCACGCCAGCGGCGCTCTTTTATGTTTTGTATAGGTTTGAGTTCTTCACAGCAAATTGTCAGGTACACACATGGAATACTGCCTCCCAGGACCTTGTTTACTATTGCCTTAGTCAGGGACAGGTATGTACAGTAGGCGAGTGAGCGAGCAGTAGGGGCAACACGCAAAATAGCTCATGGACCACTAAACCAGCTTCTCTTACCCAAGAAATGAGCTACTTATGAGCTGGGAATGTTCTCCAATACCATTGCCATCATCGCCATCATAGGAGGACGAATGTGCATGACCTATCGCCATAGTTACCAGGTTTAAAGAGACGGACCACGATTTATTTAGACATTTTATCCCAACCGACTTCGGCGTAATGTAACCATCTCGGAGGTCCACTGGATGGTCGCATAACAACACAAACCTAGTAGATCGGATGGAGTCCTGGCTGAGGGGGCTTTCCGTGTAGCACTCAGACACCGACGTGGAGGCATAGGAGGAAGAATGCACAACCCGGGAGAACTTGGTTATTGGCACCACAACGGGTGAATAAGATGGTTTCGAACAACCAGGAACACCGACTGACACTCGTGGCATTCAACTTTTCACTTTTTATTTATTTTAAAAATTAAACCCCTCCCCCGCTCTCATCCCTTCACTTCCCAGCTTATTCGCCTTATTACATTATTAAATCTAGTATGTTTTGCTCCTTGATGCTCTTATTACTTCGTATTTCGGTTTCTTGTCTCACATGACTGGTGCGGCGGGGACTGTCAATGAAGGTCGCGTGGGTATTGATTGGTTGACCTTGGTGTGCTTTACGGGCGCTGACCTGAATCTTCTGGATTCCAGTTAACGCGGACGTATGATGCCATGGATCGGCGACGCGCCAAAGAAGGAACTTTTACGGCGATTTATCTTACTGTTCCAGTCCCACTTGAACTTTATGTGAGCCTCAAACTTGAGGTCTTGAAGAGTTTGCATATTTCAGTCGGATGACAAAACTGTTGAAGCCATGTCGGCTGTGATTAGCACATCCTCGGCTCAGTGTACAGTTGTATTTGTGTATAGAAGCCTTGGGAGCGTATCCAAAGAGGTAATTAACTTTATTCGCTCTCTGTCTGCCAACCAGTTTCTGGTCTTGGGTGACTCCAACCTCCCGGAGATTTGCTGGGCTGATCTTTCTTGCGGGTCAGAGTCCGGCAAATTCGACGCTGATCTGTTTGTGCTTACGCTCCAAGTGCCGTTGCATACGTTCCTTGACCTCCCCACTAGGTACATGGACGCCCAAGTAGGTCTATTTTAGAACTTGGATTTGCTAAGTCACTCGATTTTGTTTGTGACATTACCAACGGACCTGCACTGGGATCCAGTGCTCATGTTTGTTTGCTCTTCATTTGTACTCTCACTAGACACTAACAGAGTACTGCTGAGCCTCTCCCGAACATGTGGCACGCAGGCTATCAATCAATGCGAGCCAAGACTTCGGGTTTCCATCGTGAGATGTCAGGCGAAGTTACTGTCCGGCTTGACCGGAATACATTTTAGCCCTGCCTCAAAGATGCTCTGCTCCCTTTAGCCCAGTCACAACGAGAAAGGAGGCACGAGCACATCTGCCCTGGACAGATTTCACTGGCAGGCATCTGCTCACAAAGATGTCTAAATGTTGGCGGACTTACCGAGATGCTCCGTCCACCGATACGTGTGGCGGGTACCATTAGGCTAGAACTAGGTGTCAACAATACCTAATAAATCCTCGGCTCAATTTCGAGAATGGGTTGGGGACGAAGCTTTAGTGCATCCAGAAAGATTCTTCGCATATGTCCAAAGGCGCTGCGGTTCGAACATGTCAATTCCAGTATTAATGCATGATGGCGGCACTCATGCTCAGACGGAGGATGACAAGGCCTGAGTACTTAGTGGACAATATGCAGCAGCGTTTGTAAGGGATATCTCGTTGACAGACGTTGAGCCCAGAGGGTTCGCGCCTATCTGAATTTGTTGTTTTTGCGGAAACGGAAGTCCGTAGGCTGAACTCTTCTAAGGTTTCTGTGCCTGGTTTAATTCATCCGAAACTGTTACGTCAGTTGGCTGCAGACCTAAGTGAACCACTCACTATGGTATTTCAGACATCGCTTAACAGCTGTGTATTACTTTCCGAATGGAAGGAAGCTGGCATCGGTCCCGTCTTCAAAAGTGTGGAAAGGTGTTTGTCTGCAAATTACACGCCAGTTAGTCCGACGAGTGTAGTAGCCAAACTCCTCGGGAAACTGGTAAGAAATGCCTTATAGAGTCACCTGAGTGGCTTTAATCTACTTAGCAATGTACTACAGGGATGCCGGACGGGATTTTCGTGTCCGACGAATCTACTGGTGGCTACCGAATGTTGGGCGCATGCAGGGGATAACGGCCACGCACTGGAAGTGCTTTTCGTCGGATTTTCGAAGGCATTGGACAAAGTACCCCGTTGAGGCTCTTACAAAAGCTTACCGTCTACGGGGTATCTGGTCGCGCCCTAAATTGGGGGACTGCCTTTTTGGATGGTAGAGAATAGTGTGTACGGGTAGGCCTTGGCCTATCGTTTAGGCAGTTTGTCCTCAGTGGCGTGCCGCAGGATACGGTCCTTGGACCTCTGCTCTTCTCTATCTGTGTGAATGACCCACCCAAGGAGCTTGAGGTACCAGCGCTGCTAGTTGCTGATGACTTGAAGCTGTGGAACATTGTCGATGTTCTCGGGGTTCCAAAGCTATGCAGCCAGCCTTGGATAAGCTTTGGGACTGGCCTACCTTATGGTTATTGTCCATAACTCAGGCAAACTGCTCCGCTATTCGAATTTGGGGAAGTTGTCCTCCTGCGAAGTACTTAGTCGGTGGGGTCGGACTCCCCGTGTATCTATCCAGGTAGCTCTAAGCGTCCTACACTCTTCGGCTTTACACGCCGGCGATAACTGAAAGAAGGCCGCAAGCACCTGTTTCCGCAGGTTGCAGTTTATATGACGTGCTTTCGGAGTCTTGACGGGCGACAGCTTTACGACACTTTTCTCGGCTTTCGTTTGGCCTCAGCTGGAATGCTGCATCCAGGCTCGTCCGCCCTGCCTCGTCCGGGACAAAATGGAGCTAGGGAAGGTTGTACGGGTTAGTACTAGGTTAGTTGCGGGATTACGGGGACGGATGTACCCCGGGCTTCTACTTAGTTTGGGAATTCATTTAACGCACTACCGAAGGCTTAGACGAGAACTAATCCTAACCTACCGCATCTTAACTGGGAAGGTTGGTCCAGAGTTATCTTGGCTATTCAGTCCCGGTAGATGGCCTGTTCTACACGGTCATTCTTTGAAGCTGGCCAACCCGCGGTCCGATCGGATTAGGACGGAATTCGGCTGTTAGGCCGAGTCATCGAGCCTTGCAACCTGCTTCTGGTAAGTGTTATCAGGGAATCTACGGGTAAGGGGTTTGAGGGGCAATTTGCCGCCCTTTGGTGACAACACGAACCATTTCCCTTTTCCTGACTAACTCTCCTCTTCATACTTCGATTTTCTCTTCTCTACTTTTCTTTATGCCTTGGTATTATTTTCTTATTTCAAGTGAACTTTCTTATTCTGTACCTTCGATTTCTATGCCTATCCTTTTTACTTCACGTGATTGCCACAGCAGGGAATGATAGGGCAGGAAACGTGGGTATTACCTGGTTGGTCAGGGCGCGATATGGTTTTCCGTTTTAGATCCATCAATAACTCTGAGCACTTCATCAATTCCTGGCTTAACGATCCACTCAAGCTGGAACACTCACGAGATTCTCCCATCGTACCGCCAACCCAAACTTGCACTTGAACTTGAATACCGTGTTCAGACATGGGCACACTGCCTGCAGAAAGTTATTTCTGTATTAGAATGTGCAAAGACGCCACAAGAATGATAGAAGGCCAGCACGTGTTACCGTATGAACCTCGGTGAGCTGACTTGGTTTGTTCCCAATCCTGTTGATTAACAATAGTCACGGCGTGCTTGTCATGTTTCATCGTTCGCGATTTTCTTCACTGAAATTCTAGTTTGAGAGCAGTAGTTTAATAACACTGCACAGCAACTTTGGCTTTTCTCACTTTACTTGTGATCCGAAAGGTCTTGGAAGTGTCAAATTACCGGACAACTGGGTCGCGGCCTGCCTATCGTGTTTCATCTTTCGAGCTCCTCTTCGGCGAATACCTTGTTCGGAAAGTAGTTGAATAACGCTGCAGAAAACTTTGACTTTTGACAGTTTTCGGTGCTTCAAAAGAACTCCGAAGCCCTAACATACTCGTATCTTGTGGGTGGCTTCATTGTCACGACGCAGTCTCCGCGGTGTCTCCCTACGACTTAGGGCTGGCTACTCCCTGCATACGCTGAAACCTCCTTCAGCTGCAGGAAAACGCTTGTGTGGACACTGTCTTGCTTGAAAAGTGCCTCATATTGGGTGCCCCCGGTGAGTACAAATCGGTGCGTTCACTTCTCTTACGGTATTAGACGACTTTGCTCTCGCTGTCTGCATTGTAGGCCTGCGCAAGCCGGTTCTCACCTTTTCGTTGTTCTTACGTTTTCTTCATTGCTGTCTGGATGATTAGAAAAGTTGTGGGTGTGCTTTCGGGTCTCAAAACAGCCGGTCCAGTTTGTCTATGCGGCTTAGAGAGATGCACTATGCCTGTAACCGACTTGTCGGGTGGTATGCAATGCGATCTTTGCGGTAAATGGTGCCATGAGGCATGCACCGGTTTGCGCTGCTCAGTACGCACTCTTGGCAAACAATGAAGGGTACCTTTATATGGCTGTGAAGATTGTTTTATGCCTAAAGCTCAGCGCTTTGTAACCGCGAAGGATTGCTGCGATTCGCTCGTTTCCAGACTGACAAATATGCAAAGGGTGCTGTCTTTGCTGTCGACGACTTTGGATGGGAAGGTGGAAGGTTTAGTAGATCGTCTGACACCATCCGCTGTTCTCGACCAGGTGAACTTAGCGGATAGTAGCACGCAAACGGATTCCGCCGACCTAACACCCTATTTAGCAACTGATTGTGAGCAAGTTGGCGCTTAACAGTTGGAAAGAGCACGTGATTCCACAGCTAGTGACGAAATATTGCAGACGTGTCAGCGAAGCGTAAGCGGAGCAAGAAGAAGAAATCTGTAAGCTTGCAAAATGCGGTAGTCTCGGCGTGTACACTGGATCAGGTAAGCACGTCACTTGCAGAGCCTTCAGTAATGAGTCCTTCGGCGTCTCCTCCAACAGCCTCTTCCTATGCAGCTAGTGCATCAAAGCAACCGGCCACCCAGTCGCAGGATTCTGTGACTGTAGCGCGTGGAATAGGCACACCCGCCCCAGCGACTCTTACACTGATAGCAGTGTTATCTTTAGGGTTGGCACGGATTCCACCGCCGCTCTTCCAAAGCAGCGAATGCTTGATGACTCACAATGGTTTAAGCTTTGCTTTTCTAAACTACTACCGCCCGGGTTTCTTGGCGTGCCTGTACGGAAACTCATTAGGATTGGGTCTGTGTGGGTCGATGTTTCGGGCCTCAAACCCGCTTTACTTAACGTCGTTCTTTCAACACCGGACGAGCGTGATACGCTTCTGCCATTCGCTTTTAAACTCATGGGTTCTGCTTCAGTATTCATCCTGACCTCCCATTGACTGATAGGTTGAAATTGAAGGCCGCCATAAAGGACCTCAAATCCCGTCGCTATGTGGGTGAAACGGGTCTTCGTCTGGTGGGTTTTCGGGTGGTGAGCCAAATGTCTACTTCCGCCCTTTCAGAGCCCGTTCTGGTGGAACCTGATCGCCGGCTCACGATCCCAATTTCCTCAAAGTGGTCCACAGCAACCTGCGTAGGCTGCGGAACAAGATGTGAGAGATTGGTACACTTGTAGAAAGTTCCCGGCCAGAAGTAGTTGACTTTACTGAGACCATGTTGTCCTCCGATAACCTGCACAGTGAAGTGTGTTTGCCTGGCTATACCCTTCTGCGAGCTGATCGCGCCTCATGCTGTCGCGGAGGTGGAGTTGCTTTGTACGTCAGGTCCACGTTGACTATTTCACGCACATATTCCTCCAGTTCCCCTGATGTAACTGCGGAGGCTCTTGCCGTGGAGGTTTGCGCTTCTTTCGCGCAATTCAAAATTGTGTTAGTATACAGAAGCCCCGAAAGTGCGTCAAGCAAGCGCATCGATTTCATTCGTACTCATGCGACAAATAGACGTCTGGGCATGTCTGGTTATGGGTGATTTTAATGTTTCCGAGGTTAGTTGGCGCAATTGCTGCACAGCGGCGTCTGGACGTTTTTCTAACGATCGCCTTGCCCTATCCTTACAGGCATCTTTTCATCAGGTTGTACCAAGGCAAACTAAGTTCATGGAGGGCCAAAACCCTTCCATTTTAGTCCTCATCTTTGCGAAATCGATAAATATTTTACGAGATGTAGTGAATGATTCCCCTTGGGCTCTAGGGATCACATCTGCCTATTATTCAAATGCTCTTTAAGTCGGGGACATGAAGAGTGTATTGTCAGGATGCCAAATATGTGGGGGCTGAGTTTCGAGCCATCAGGGACAAGGCTGCAAATCAACCCTGTATCGTTTCAGAGGATAATATCGTCCAGGTTGCCTGGGACAACCTTAAATCCTTTCTTTGCAAGATTTCCCTCCCCACATTTCAATCTCAGCGATGAATAAAGTGGGGGCAATACACCTTGGTTTGACTCTGAGGCGCGCGGGACGCTCATTAGGCCATCCAGGTGTTGAAGGGCTTACGTATCGGCTTCCTCAAAAAGTGCCTATCATCGCTACCGAGGCGTGCGACATGCATGTAAACCGCATCTGCGAGCCGCACGCTTGAGCCATGAACTTGCGCTGGCTAGATTCGCATCAACAAACCCGAAACGGTTCTTTGGCTATGTCAAGCGGAGATGCAATACAAATTCGCCTATCCCTGTGCTGTTTGGACCTGACGACACTGAAATATCAACCGATCAGGCCAAGGCATGTTTACTTGCGGAATAGTATGTTAGGTCATTTGTTCATGAATCTCCGTTACCTAATAACGAATTACAGGCAAAGATTCCAGTAGCTTCCTTTCTGATGGACATTTCCATCTCGGAAGCACAGGTACTCAAGCTCCTGCGTGACCAGAATCCCACTAAAGCTGCCGGGATAGTTGCCTTCCGTCCCAAGCTTTTGTACAAGCAGGCTGCGTTGATGTGTAAACCGATTAACTGTATTTTTGAGAAGTCTCTTCGTAGCTGCTCCCTACCTGCTGACTGGAGTGATGCTAGTGTGTGCCCTATTTTCAAAAAGGGTGATAAGCACTTAACATTATAGAGCGGTTAGCCTAATAGGTGTACTAGTGGAAGTATTAGAGCAACTGGTAAAAGATGCTCTGGAGAAGCGCGTAGCTAAGTTCAACTCGTCTCAACCTGGGTTCCGCAGAGGCCACTTCTATTTGACTAACAGGTTGGTAGCCCGAGAGTGCTGGGTTGAGTCTGTGGATCAAGGACAGGCGGTGGAGGTTTGTTCATCGACTTTTCTAAAACCTTTGACACCGTACCGCATTGCCGTCTTTTGTTTAAACTAGTATCCTACGGCGTCTCAGGCCGTATTAAAGTAGATTTCGGCTTTCCTAGAAAGAAGGCAGATGAGCTTTCCAGTTGGTTCCGGGCTGTCTTTCAGACAAGCCGTCCTGAGTGGTGTTCCTCAGGGGTCGGTTCTCGGATCTCTACTGTTTGCATTGTTTGTCGCTGACCATCCCGAGAAGCTTAAGGTACCATCGCTTATGTTTGCAGATGACTTACAAGTTTGGAATACAGTGAGCGATTCTGTTAGGCCCAAGGCTTTGCAGACAGCTCTCGACAAGATTTGGGAGTGGTCACAATTGTGGCAGCTGCCAGTTAAGATTGCAGTGTTCGGTCTTGCGCATAAAATCAAGCAGTTTCACAACTCCTTACGTACTTGGCGGAAATGTAGTGCGTAAGTGATTGAACAAACCGACTTGGGTATTTCGCTATCCTCTGACTTCAAATCCAGCGAGAACTGGACAAATGCTACCCGCAAGGGTTTCCGAATGCTGCGGATAATCCTCAGATCGTTTGACATTATAACAAATAAAATTTTTGTTACCTTGTTCTCAGTCTTTGTCAGGTCATACTTGGAGTTCTGCGTGCAGGCCTGTCCTCCATGCTTGGTACGCGACAAGATGACACTTGAAGGAGTGCTAAGGGTTGGTACCAAAATGGTACAAGGATGGAGGCGTCTCGTATCCAGCTAGGCCGCGCAGGTTGCAGAGGTTTTCGCTGTACTATAGGCGCCTTCGGGGAGACCTGATTTTTGCGTACCGTATATTGACCAGCAAGGTTGGGCCTGATCTAACTAGACTGTTCCATCCGGCTCAGATACCACCTCTTCGTGGTCCCCTTCTGAAGCAGCATAAGCCCAGATCTGATCACGTTAGAGCTGACTTTCGTCTATCACGCAAGGTCATCGACTCCTGGAACGCACTACCCAGCGAAGTAGTGTTAGCACCAACGGTTAATGAGTTTGAACATCGACTCGACGCACTTGGGTTGCAGTTTCAAACCTTTCCGTTTGGTCCAAAACTTCTACACCCGTTTACTTGGCTTCTCACAGCTGTTACTATACTTATCTTATCCACACATTCTCTCCTGTACTACAATCATCATTATTTTGTTTTTGTAGAGCCTCCTCTTTTAGCCTTTATTCTATTCACGTGGCCGGTGCAGCGGGGACAACCAGTGCATTCCGCGTGGGCATTGGTTGATTGACAGTTATGTGATTCGCGTGTATTGATTTGCCTCTTCGCGGTTTCAAATCGCTCTCGCAAACTCCATCCTGGTTCAAGGACGCATTGAAGAAAGAACACATATGGGAATTTTCCTACCGTTCCCGTCCAAACTGAATTTGAACTTGCACGAGTCTTTACCGTGATGACTAACTTTAATCCCTTCAAATCAGCCGGTCCTGACGATGTACATCCGGCAATAGTCAAGCCACTAGCTGACATCCTTCAACATCCTGTTCTGGAGCTGTTCAACTTGTCGCTCCAGGAATGCAAGTTGCCACGAGACTGGAAGGAAGCAGCCATAGTTGCAATTCACAAGGGTGGCTCCAAATCGGAGCCCCTTAACTACAGACCCATCAGTCTAACCTGTGTTCTGCTCAAGTGTTTAGAGAAGCTTATAAGAAACCGGATTTGTGAGCATTTGGTGGAACACTGTCTACTTAGAGCAGAGCAGCATGGTTTCATTAAAAAGAAGTCGTGCCTCACTAATCTACTGTGCTTCCTCGATGAGATTACTCGATGTCTTGACGACGGGATTCCGATAGAGGTCTGCTATCTTGACTTTAGCAAGGCTTTCGACTCAGTAAATCACCGTTTCCTACTTGAAAAATTAGCATGGTTCGGAGTACATCCTAGACTTCTGTCTTGGGTGTCAGAATTCTTATGTGGGAGAACGTTTCGAGTTAGAATCGGTTATGTGAGTTCTAGTGTGGGCGTGGCCTACAGTGGAGTACCCCAAGGATCGGTGCTAGGTCCACTTTTGTTTCTTATGTTTATAAACGACTTGGCTCCTCTTATTGAAGACCCCTGTTATATCTTTGCGGATGACTTGAAGCTAGTCAGCAGGGGCAACCGTGCAACACTGGCCAAGGATATCATCAGTGTGGTAAACTGGTCGAAGCAATGGGACTTGCCCTTGAATGCAAGCAAGTGCCAAATTCTGACCACTAGTAGAGACGTACTTGCAGTTCAGACTTCCTTTGGACCCTTCCCCTTACAATGCACTACCCAGGCACGCGATTTAGGAGTCATCATGACGAGCAGCTTCAAGCCTTCGATGCAATGTCGATACGCCGCCGACAAAGCGCGACGAGAATTGTTTCGCCTCAGGAGGGCTCTGTGTAAAACCAAGCCAGAAGTGTTCCTGCCACTATACAAAGCAGTGGTTAGGCCACACTTAGAGTATTGTGTTCAAGCTTGGTCGCCCTATCTCCGTGATGATGTTCTTTGCCTGGAAAAGATACAAAGGCTAGCAACCAGGATGGTTGAAGATCAACGGGGGAAGCCGTATGAAGATCGCCTAAAGAGCCTGGGGTTGTTTTCCCTTGAACGGCGTAGACTGAGAGGCGATCTGATAGAAACATTTAAGATCATGAAGGGCTTCAGTGCCATCGTGCCCTCTGATTTATTTGAGCTGGCTGATTCTGAACGCTTGCGTGGACATCGCTTGAAGCTCAAACAACAGTGAGCTAGACTGAACGTCAGGGCTAAGTTCTTCTCAAATCGTGTAGTGCGCAACTGGAATAAGTTGCCTTCGGAACTAATGGATTGTGAGACTGTGGTTGCCTTCAAAGCAGGCCTAGACAGGTGCTGGCCGCGTATTTTTCCGGAATTAATATAATCCTATCCATTTTATTCGCATTGTTATCCGATGTTGATCTTGTAAAAGCAAAGATTGCTCTCGCTTTTGCTTCATTTCTTTTTGCAGAGGCAAGGAGAGGCGATCAAAAGTCGAAGTGTCGGGGGCTCTGGTTCGCTTACCGGTACAAGAAGCTGGACGCTCGTTAGGCGGAAGCCTGTATCGTCCACGGATTTTGACCTGACCTGACCTGCACCAGCTGCGAATAGCGTCGTCCTTTCTAGAAGTGATCTGAGAGCTGATGGCTCATTGTTCATTGAGTTCATTGAGTTGTAGAGAGCAGGAGGGAAATCCCTTGTCAGCCCCATCGATTCCGTATCATACTGGGTTTGATGCGTGTCGTTGCGTTACGACGTTCCTCGAGGGTTCGTCGTAATTGCAGTGACAGCCGCAAGATTCCAGCATTTTCAGCGAATGTTTGTCTAGCAGCCGCTTGAAACTTTCCTCGGATGGAGCGTCTGCAATTGCTTCCGGTAAGCTGTTCCAGTCATTCACCACTCTAGTGGATAGGGTGACGTCCTTGCGAATTTTGTGTCTTCTTTGCTTAAAGAGCTTCCATGTTGGTCGTCAAGGCGGTGTTGTGCTGTATGTTAGTTGTAATCTATCCGTTGAGGACCTGTACATTCCAGTCGTCAGATCTGATTGTTGAATCCCAATCGGCTGTTTGCACTCCCTCTACCCAGTTTGCAGTTGTAATGATATACTGGAAGTTCTTCCAAATGTATGAGTTTGTTGAGTTGTAGAGAGCAGGAGGGAAATCCCTTGTCAGCCCCATCGATTCCGTATCATGCTGGGTTTGATGCCTGTCGTTGCATTGCGACGTTCCTCGAGGGTTCTTCGCAGTTACAGTGACAGCCGCAAGATTCCAGCATTCTCAGCGAATGTTGGTCTAGCAGCCGCTTGAAAATTTCCTCGGATGGAGCGTCTGCAATTTCTTCCGGTAGGCTATTCCAATCATTCACCACTCTAGTGGATAGGGTGACGTCCATGCGAATTCTGTCTTCTTTGCTTAAACAGTTTCCATGTGTGACCTCGTGTGGAACAGTCAGTGTTGGGCCGGAAGAATTGCTGCAACTCACTCCCAAGTTCCCCTCGGAGGATGCGCCTAGTGTAGATGAGATCACCCCGGCGACGGCAGAGCTCGAGGGTGAACAGATCTAGTTGTTGGCGTCGAATGGGGTACGGGAGATCACGAAGCCCCAGAACAGCTTTCGATGCACGTCTCTGAACCTTTTCCAGCAGAGCACATTCAAACTTCGGAAGCGGATGGCTAGCTGGAAGGCCATATTCTAAGACGACGGACGAACGAAGTAAACAATGGTCGAAAAATCTCAGGAGTCATTTGAGCGAATGATCTTCTTAAGGTACCTACCAATCTCCTTCCAGTGGCCACCTTCAACATTTTCTGCGTCGTTCTAAGGTCAGGAGCCTCGATAACCCCGAGATCTCTCTCGTGGGTGGTAGTTCTGAGGAGAAACCCACCAATGTGATATGCATCGTACGGTTCAGTGCTACCCATTGGGAGAACAGCGTATTTATTTCGGTTTACTGGCAGTTCCCACTTGATAAACCATTCATGTAGCTGGTCTAGAGCCCCTTGTAATCTATCCGCATCCTCAATGCTGGATACTGTTGACCATAGCTTGAGGTCATCGGCTTAGATCAAGCAGTCGGTTTGAAGTGCAGTCGGCAGATCGTTAATGTACAGTTTGAAGAGCTCCGGTCCAAGCACTGATCCTTGGGGAATGCCACTAGTTATAGGCACTGGAGCAGAGAGGGTTTGGTTCACTTGTACGCGCATTGTCCTACCTCTTAAGAAATCGTCAATCCAGGGGAGAAGATTACCTGAAATGCCAATTCCCTGGACTTTATATAGCAGGCGTACGTGTGGAACCTTATCAAAGGCTTTGCTGAAGTCAATGAATATTACGTCAACCTGTTTTCGGGCATCTTTGGCTTCTGCCCATGTTTCCCTGGCGATGTGTAAGTTAGAGATGCATGAGCGTGCTCTCCGGAAGCCATGTTGAGCAGGTGAGATGAGGTTAAGATTCACACAGTGTAGCTGGAGGGCGCACTTGACTATTCGTTCCATGGTTTTGCACACGACTGAGGTCAGACATATTGACCGGTAGTTGGCTGGGTCTTGTTGGTTTCCCCCCTTGTATTTGGGCACTACGGTACCTGCTTTCCAGCCTGTGGGTAGGCAGCGGACTTCGAGTGATTGCCGAAACACTTGGCAGAGAGGGGCGGCGACGTACTCAGCTATCGTTCTGAGGAAGCTGGGATGCAATCCGTCCGGGCCTGGGGAGGAGTTCGGGTCCAGTTCGAGGAGTAGCTTAGTGACTACTTCGGGGTTAATTTCAACTTGATCCATGGGGAAGTAGTGTGCAGGCAAACAGTTGTTGAGCAGTAGTGACTCCACTGAGTAGGCCGAAGAATATTGCGCAGCCAATAGGTTTGCTTTTTCATCATCGCCGTAGAGAACGGTACCTTCCTTAGAAGAGGATAGAGCAGGGATTCCACTACCAGTTTTGGCATTTCGCTTCAAGTAGGCAAAAAGTTTCTTGGGACAGTTTTGGGATTCCATGGCCAGTCCATGTTCATATTGTAGTCTTTCGTCTCGTTTTCTCAGCGTGCATAGGTTTCTGACAGTTTTGTACTCTAAGTAGCTTGATGTCAGTCCTGTGCTCTTGAAATGATCCCATAGTTTTCGTCGCTTTTTCATTAGGGATCTTACTTTTTTATCAATCCATGGGGGTCCTTTGGATGGTGACCTGCTCTTGCAGTTTGGAACAAACTGTTCACTGAGCCGCATCATCATAGATTGCAGGCGTTCCCATGCGTCATCAAGTTCCAAGGATTGTGGAATACTCCAGTCCATGTTACTTGCAGTAGTTCTTAATCTGGGCTAGTCGGTGCGCTAGCAATTTCGGCGCAGTGTCCGCTGCTCGTGGATTGTGAGGCGTCGTGTCCACGAAAAGGAGACTGTACAGTGATCACTCTTCCCAAGAGGTTGAAGAATCGTTAGATCTGAAACATCGGATGGTGCCGAAGTGAGAACCAGGTCGAGAATGTTTGGTGTCTGACCAGGGACTATCCGCGTTGGTGTCAAGACATGCTGTGTCAGGTTGCACTCGTGAACGGTATCCAGGATATCAACTTCAAAGGAGTCAGGTGAGAGATCACTGTGAAGAAGGTCCCAGATTATTTATTTATTCACAGTCTGTTAACAGATATTTTGCCGTCAGAACCATGGCAGAAGAAAAAAAGTGGAGATAGGAACACGAAATGCACTCAGTCCGCGAATAACTGTTTAATTCTAGGGAATTTCAACCTTCCGGAAATCTGTTGGGCCGACCTTTCTTGCAATTCGGCGTCAGGAACATTCGGTGTAGACTTTCTTGAGCTGACTCCAGGTGCCTTTGCACCAGTTCGTGGAGTTCCCCACTAGGTATATAGACAACCAAATACCAACTAGATCTGCTTTTCGTTGTCCCTGGACTTCGTGACTGACGTTTCGTACGGTGCACCTCTAGGGTCCAACGATCACGCATGCATATCCCTCACTGTGCTCTTTCAAAGCACCAACTGATCGCCGTTGAATTACTTCCGAATATTTGGCGGGCGGACTTTAGTGCAATGCGAGCAAAGGCTTCAGTTCGGAACTGTTAGATCTTGATGGCCGACTCTGTCCAGTCAGCCTGGGATAAATTTCAGGCATACCTTTCGGAGGTTTCTACTCCCTATATTTCACTCATGAGGAAAAGTGGGTTACGGGCACAGCTGTAACGAACGAGCGAAACTAGTTTGGCGCGTGGTCGAATTTGAATCGTTGGTTTGACGGCACCTTTTCCCTCTGCCTTTCAGAACGTCATTCCTGCGCAATTACTGCAGAACAAGAACCTGAGGAGAACCGTTAACTAGCCTACGTGTTGCGTAATAGGCGTTCCGTCTCAACCCTTGGAGTTCTCCCTTGTCTGAATGTTTGAACTGGCGACCATGCCAGGATCAAGGAATAATGGCGAAGACCACTAACCCATCCAACGGAGAAATTCGATCACTGATCTCCGATCCGGGTGTAAGGATTGCTTTTGCTTTGGAATCTTTGTCGGACGCCATGCAGGTGACAATGAACCTGACATCAGCCCCTTACACACCCCCGTTCCCAATTCGGGAAAATTTTTTACCGGGCACGCCATATCTCCGATAGGAAAAACAAGTGCAAATGTACATCAAGCACTTCCCGGCTCCACGACGCGATACTGTTATTATGGGCCTACTGGCAGGCGAGGCATTTAGTAAAGTTGTGGATAGTAAGGTGTTGAATGGAGAGATCACCATGGAAACGTTCGCCGCCCTTCGCGGTCTCTTAGATCGGCCCGGCCTGCCCGACGAAGTGTGCAGAGCTTTTCATGCCCGGTATCAAAGACCGGGGGGAAACCGTAGAAACATGGTCGCGAACTGCGGAGGATGGCAGTAACTGCCTATGCAGATGAAACGCACGAACAACAGGACAAACTCAATTTGGGGCAGTTGCTCAAAGGCATCCAAACTTCCTCGGTAAAAAGTGAGTTTCGTTTACGCCGCCCTACTTGTCTCCAGGCAGCCCTAGAAGTGTCGGACCAATTGGAGCAAATGGATGCGTCAATGGGCCCTATGGAACAATGTTGTGCACTGAAGGGGTGCAGTCACGCTAACTTCAAGTCACCAGAACGAAGGAATTAGGATCGTGTTTTCTATCGAGGGGTTTACTCGCGACCGCCGGTACAATCGAAGTTCCGAAGGCCCCGCCCTCCTCTACCAAGAAGATGAAATTACCCACCAAGCAGTGGCAGCCGAAATCTTCAAGGTGAGTGCGACTGTGTGAAGTCAGTTTTCATTCAGGATGTCACATGCACAACGACCGCATTCTTATTAACGGTAGAGCTAATCATAGCAGGAGTGCCACTGGTAGGTCTAATTGACACAGGGGCATGCAGGAGCTTAGTCCGAGCCAATATAACCAAGTTGCTGACAGATTGTGTGTAGATGCCATGCCGCTGTCGTATGACCGCTGCTAATGGGGAACCCCTGTCTGTTCAGGAATCTATCACGGCTCAGATACACATTGCTAATGAGAAGTTCCACCACGAGTTTATTGTCGCTGATACCATTCCATTTGACTAGAGTGGACAGCCTATCCACAATTTGTCAAAACATTTGGGTCGTTGGGCTGAGCATTTTGAAAACAATTTAATCAGCTAGAATTGTTCGATTCTTCGCCGGCCAGTTATCGCCCTGCTCCGTGGGCTGTCCCTTTGGATTCACCCTCGCTCAAATGTCGAACGTGAGATAGGACTGTCGAAGTTGAACAAAGCCGCGGGACCAGATGATCTTCCTCCAGCCCTCTTCAAATTCGGAGACTCTACTCTCGTTGATGCTTTACATGAATTACTAGTGAAACTGTGAGAGCAAGAGACTGTCCCAACCGACTGGGGCCGCTCCGTTATTGTTCCCATCTTCAAAGGAGGCTCGCGTTCGGAATACGGCAACCATAGCGAAATCAGTCTGATCTCCATCGCCTCCATAATCCTTCACAGACTGACTGGCGCTCGTGAAAGCCAGGTTCGTGAGGAGCAAGCCGGGTTTCGTCGGGGTCGTGACTGCATCGACCACATCTTCACCTTGCGTCGGTCTTTGGAGCACCGTCACACATATTGACGGCCCACCGTAGTTGTGTTCCTCGACATCGAAGGTGCCTTCGATTCGGTTGATCGATGTGCCCTTTGGAATTGTCTACTCAGGAAAGGTGTGCCCGAGAAATATATAAATATTATCCAAACATAATACGCGCGTAGGACGGGCAGAGTGAGGGCTTACGGCAAGCTGTCGTCGCCCTTTAATATCTCCAGTGGTGTGAGACAAGGATGCCCGCTGTCACCTTTCCTCTTCAACTTCCCTATTGACGAAGTCATGGAGATTGCATTTACAGGACATGACTTAGAAGGTGTGGAGCTATTCCCAGGAGAACGACTTCTTGACTTGTAGTATGCAGACGACGTTGCCTTCATCTGTGACAGCTCCCAGACGTGCCAAGCCGCGCTGGACAGATTAGCACTGGCTGTCAGCCGCTTCGGGCTTTGCTTTGCACCATCGAAATGCAAAGCGTTCCTCCAAGGTTGGCAGGGATCGCCTCCTTCGCTGACCCTTGGTGGGGATCAGCTAGAAGTCGTTCGGAAATTCAACTACCTGGGAAGTTGTATCAGCGCCCTTGGGATCGAAGACGAGATCACGAGCCGTATAACAATAGCTCGAAGTGCGCATGCCAGCCCACCGGCTTCCACGACGTGCGTTGTTTGCTCACCGGGGATGTGGATGGAAAAAGAGGAGGGGTGGCCAAGCGATGACTTGGTCCAGAGGAATGAAGGCCCTCACTTCGGAGCTGGCCTCGGTTGGAGCGTCACAGCTCCCTGGTTGGGGTCCAAAAGACCGTGTACACGTTTGGCTAGATACACTTGCTGACATGGCAAGGAGCCGACCTCAGTGGCGTTCGTGCTGTGAGTTTCTTTGTCCCTCCCCATCCCTTTTAGCCTCTCCTCCACCTACGATCTCATTTCTTAGCGTAAAACAATTTTTCTTTTTGCCTAGTAGCCGGCTGGTAGCTTGCCGGAACGATGCCTATCCGTTGCTGATAGCTTAGCTGGCATACAACTGTTGTATTTATTTTCCTTTTCCTTTAGGTATTGCGGCACAGTAGCTGAGGTGTTTCCCACCTCTAGCTGACGTGTATAATGGTGATGAATCATTGGAGTGAATTTATTGAGGCGTTTGAGATGTCACTTGGATTTAGACAAATGTCAGTTGATCACCGACAGTTGCGTTGTATTGCGCAGACGTGGCTACGCCGACACTTGAAACGTTTACGATTTGTGGGATACCCTCTGATGAGAAACACCGGGTAGACACGCTTATCCGCTCACTCGAACTGCCAACGGACGAGCGAAAGTTGGAAAACAAAAAGGTGTTGCTAGCACACTCCGATGCATTCGCCTGGCAGACTGGAGACCTGGGCCGCACCAACGTCGTGAAACACCTAATCAACACTGGGAATAGGACCCCGATTAAGACTAACCGAAGATGGATCCCAGTGCACTGGCAAGGCGAGTTGCAAAAGCTCATAGACGAGATGTTGAAGAAGGTTATACGACCCTCCACTCCTCCACGGGCAGCCCGTCGTCTTGGTGAAGAAGAAAGACGGTGGTTTTAGGCTGTGTGTTGATTATAGGCGGCTAAACGAAGTCACGCGGAAAGATGCTTATCCACTGTCCAGAATTGATTACCTTCTCGACGCGCTCGGAGAGTCGGCTTATTTCAGCACGTTAGATTTGGTGTCTGGTTATTGGCAAGTGGAGGTCGACGAGAGTGACCGAGCGAAGGCAGCCTTTGTAGTCCCTTCAGGCCTTTATGAGTTTCAAACAATGCCTTTCGGATTATCGGACGCTCCTGCAACGTTTCAACGCCTTATGCAGAAAGGGTTTCACGATTTACTTCCCCACAAGTGTCTCGTCTATCTGGACGATGTCATCGTACATGGCAGAACGAAGGATGAACATCTATGCAATTTAGCCGAAGTGCTAACGTGTCTAATCAATGTAGACTTGAAATTCCAACCAAAAAATGTCAATACAAGAAGTTACCTATCTCGGGCACATCATCTCTAGGGCAGGCATCCGGACAGGTCCTCGCAAGACAGATCAAGCAAAGGCGTGACCAGTCCCCACTAATGTCGTGGGCTGGCGTCGTACTACCGTCGATTCATCAAAGGGTTCTCGGAAGTCGCAGCCCCTTTAAACGCGCTGTTGCAGAATGGTCACAGTTTCGATTGGACTGTCAAATGTCAAGCGGGCTTCGATCGATTGCGCGAGTCTCTGTGTACCGCCCCTGTGTTAATCTTCCCCGACTTGTTACCACACGCTGGGGAGTTTATTTTGGACACGGATGTCAGCGATCAGGCCATTGGAGCGGTTTTGTCACAAAAAAGGCGGGATGGCATAGAGAGAATGGTTTCATACAGTAATAGAAGTTTTACGTCATGAGAACGGAGTTACTATACGACAAGGAAAGGAAGGTTGGCACTGGTGTTTTTCATAAAACAATATCGGCACTACCTGTTAGGAAGAAAATTCGTAGTACGGACTGATCATCAATCACTCAGGTGGTTGCGGAACTTCACGGACCCTGAGGAGCAGATTACTCGATGGCAATAGCAGCTACAGGAGTATGAGTTCGAATGTCACCATCGGCCTGGGAAACAACAAGGTAACGCGGACGCGCTATCGAGGATTCCTTCTTGAGATCAAGGAAATTGTTCTTCCCGCATTGCGCAACACGTAACGTTAGTCAACCTACAAAAAGCCGAGTATGGTCGTTAGCATGACGCACAGGCTTCGGACCCAGACATATCACTCATCTGCCACAAGCGGCGCTCGAGAAAGGACAAACCAGCTCCGAAAGCAATGGAAGGGAAAAGCTACGAAGCTCGGTGCTTGTGGGCTATGTGGGATAAGCTCGCCATCGAAGAGGGTGTGTTAATCTTCGATTTCGGCTCGACTTATCTGAGGAGGATCGTAGTTCCATAGGCGTTAGTCACGGAAGTGCTGTTTAAACTGCACCAATAGCTGGGACACTGGTATCCATACACTCGAATCGGCGGCGCGCTGGCGATTGTGGTGGCCGCATCAACGAAGAGACGTTATCAACTGCCAAAATTGCGAAAGATGCGCGACGTTCAAAAATCCGCGTATCGTTTAAAGGGCACCATTACAATCCATGACAACGGCTTACCCGAACGAAATAGTTGGAGTAGACCTCCTTGGTCTGCTACCGGAAATGCCGAGGGAATCGCTACATCCTAGTCATGGTAGACTACTTCACTAAATGTGTGAAGCCGTGCCAATCTCACAGTCTGATACTCTCACTGTGGCAACAGCGATGACTAACCACTGGGTTTACCAATGGGGAGCGCCTGGGCAACTGCCTTTTGATAGGGGATCATGTTTCGAAAGCTCACTGGTCCAGCCGTCGCAACGAGACTGGACCTTAACGTGGTGCGACGGTTTGCGTACCTCATTGACCCATTGAGCTATACTGGGTGATGACTCCGAGCATCTTGTGAGCTACTCCTACCACGTTGGTCAATGGTGAGAGGTCAGACAAACTCAGTCTCCTGGTCCTCCAGGTTGGGAGTTTGAAATGAGATGGCGTCCATTTATGTAAAACTAAATCACTGCCACCCCGCTGCCTTGCGGACAGGCTTTTGAGCCAAAGGCTTTGGATGAGGACCCTAATCGTCCTCCTGTCTAGGTCTGGGCGCCCTGGCAGTATCTCAGCTCACATACAACCATGACATTTTCTTCAAACATAAATTTCATCCTGCATCGGCCGTCGCGCAGATGATCAAGGGTCGCCTTATCTGCTGCATACAGCAGGGCGGATAAGCGAAAACGTGCTACTGCTGGCGCCTCCCTTCTTTCTTTTCCACCTTTTTCTCTTACTCCCATCCCGGCCCCCATTACCAGCCTTCCTTCTATAATTCCCAGTTTAATTGACAGCAACCGAAGTGCTACTGGAGTAGAACCATCTGCAGCCACCATCCCACAGCACCTATCGGACGCCTATCGACAAGAGTCCCTTATAAGGCCACGCTGTCCCGTTTCCATGACGACATTCAACGTCCGCACTCTAAGACAAACAGGTCAGCAGGCTGCACTCGCACGCACCTTGGACACACTGGGTGTTGATGTGTGTTGTGTGTCCGAAACTAGGATTAATGACCCTAACGGGGTTATTGAATTGACTGCACCCGGCTTATCCTCTCGTTATTGGTTGCACGCATCCGGAGACGCGGATGCAGCACTCACGGGTCAAGCTGGTGTAGGTATTATTCTCAGCTCCAAGGCTGTCATCGTTGGTTGATTGGATTCCGGTGAACAGCCGTTTATGTGCAGCCCGTTTGACGACATCAGCTAAGGTGAATTCGCGAAGTAGAACAAAACGCTATTTGTTTGTGATTTCCGTTTATGCTCCCACCGACTGCAGTTCTAATGCAGTCAAGGACACTTTCTATCACGAACTGAACGCGCTACTACGCAGTGTTACTAGTTCAGATATTATAGTACTTGCAGAGGATATGAACGCACAAGTAGGGCGTCTGAGCTCTTCAGAAGCTCAGCTGGGTGGTAAGTAAGGACTTAACTCCGAACGGACTGACAACGGTGAGCGTCTGCTGCAACTGTGTGCGGAGCACCAGTTGTTTCTTAGTAGCACTGCTTTTAGACAAGGTGGGCGCCGAAGTTCCACTTGACGTCCACCTGTAGTTGGCCAGCGATGGACCCAAATTGACCACATAGCCATAAGTTGCAGGTGGCGTGGTTCCATCCTAGATTGCCGCTCGTACTGGAGTACCTGTGTCGACTCTGATCATGCCTTGATACGCTGCCGTTTCTCCATGAACTTTACCGGAAGGCGCACAACGCGTCCCCTACGCTTAGCAACGGAGAAATTGTCCCAGGCCTCGGTCAGGCAAGGCTATCAAGAAGCACTGCATACCGAACTCTCGCTGTCTTGTCCTAATGACACTGAACTTCAGTGGAATAGGATCTCGGCCGCCATGCACGATGCAGGAGCATCTGCTTGTGGCACTATCAGTCGTCACCGCACCAGTCACTGGATATCCGAGAGGTCCGTGAACCTGTTGGAAGCTAGAAGACGCCTCCCGACTGGTTCTGAACACAATGTGACCAGACGGGCTATTGGGCGTGAACTAAAGCAGAGCCTACGTGCTGACAAGGAAGCCTGGTGGACCAGTCGGGCTCAAGAAATGGAGGAGGCAGAAGCAGTAGGCAATTACCGGAAGCTCTTCCAGCTAATCCGCACCACTGGTCCCAGAAAACCAGGCGTCAGTGAGACAATCAGAGACAGCGCGGGTGCGCTGATACACAATAAGGAGCGCCGTATGGCTCGTTGGGCTGAACATTTTGAAGATCAGTTCAGCTGGCCCCCTGCTCCCGGACCTCTTCCTACTCAGGTATATATATATATATATATATATATATATATATATATATATATATATATATATATATTTGCAAAAGTCTGCTAACAGACATAATGCCATCAGAAACCATGGGATTCAAACGATAGTACAGAAACAGTACAATAAAACACAACACAACAATGTCCATGGTTTTTTCAGAGGGCGAGATACTACCCGGTTCCCCAAGCCGAAGTAGGGTGTTGACTTAGGGGACATCACCCCGAGCCTTTGGCTGAATAGCCTGCCCGCAAGGCAGCGGAGCGAATTCAGGGAATCGCGCCCATTGGGAGCCGGTGACTGATTGCTCAGTTCATACGCCTTTCGTTTGTTCCTTTGTCAAACAGGGGCCCAATGCTCCCCAGAAGTACAGCATAAGGCTGCTGGAATACAATGCTTCGCCAGGTTGAAGCAAGGGGCAGTGACTTTATTTAGTGGCGAGTCACGTCCGCCACGTCACAGTGTTGTTAAACGGACATATGTGGCTTTTTATAGGGAGAACGCTTGCCAGGCGAAAACCCACCACGTCCTGGAACACTGCCGCCGAACCATTTGCTGGAACGGGAAAATCCCGAACCACCCAGCTGGCACCACGAGGTTGTTCGGCAAGCCATGGACGGTTAGTTTAGAGCCTCCGTCGGAGACCGAGGTCCGAAACGTGATCACAGCCCTCAATCGTTTTCGCGCCGCTGGCCCGGATTCCCTCCCACTTGCACTATTTAAGGATGGAGGTGAGGTCCTCTGCAGGGCACTGACCTCCCTATTCGAACGTATCTAGAACGAAGAGTGTGCCGGCTAATTGGAGCGAATCGATTATAGTGGCAATAGACAAGAAGGGCAGTCGCACAGACTGTTCTAAGCACAGGTGTATTAGCCTAACCCCAGTTGTGACAAAATTACTGGCCTCGATTATCGTTCGTCGCCTCACTGCAGAACGGGAATCTCGGATTAGGGAAGAGCAGGCCGGTTTTCGCCCAGGACGTGGCTGTATAGATCATATATTTACCTTGCGGCAGGTGCTAGAGCAGTGCCACGCATACCGCAGACCGACAATAACTGTGTTCCTCGATTTCAAGAGTGCGTTCGATTCAGTCGATCGATCGATTCTGTTCGAATTACTTGCGCGGAAAGGTGTTCCCACGAAATATGTGAACATCCTTCGTGCTCTATACTCGAACACTACAGGCCGCGTCAGAGTCTATGGTGTCCTATCGGATAGCTTTTCGACTACAAGTGGCGTTCGTCAGGGTTGTCCGATTTCCCCCTTTTTGTTCAAATTCGTCGTGGATTCTATCATGGAGTGTTACCTTGCGGAATCCAATGATGTAGGCGTTGAAGTGCTGCCTGGTGAAAGGTTAGTTGACCTAGATTATGCGGACGATATCGTCTTGCTTTTCGAAGGTGTTGGGGCGGCACGATCAACCCTGAATAGCCTGTCCATAGTGGTCCAATTATTTGGTATGCACTTCGCACCTTCAAAGTGCAAAGTGTTGCTGCAGGACCACCAGCCACTTGCTGACCCCTTGACGCTTGCTAACGAGGAACTCGAGGTAGTTGATCATTTCACTTATCTTGGCAGCTGCATCAGCAATGATGGGCGCATAGAAACTGACGTGAGCTGACGCATTGCAAAGGCCAGAGCTGCCTTCTTGAACCTGCGTCATCTTTGGCGACAGAAGGGAGTTTCCCTCCGTCTGAAAGGCCGTGTATACAAGGCCACAGTGAGGGCCGTTCTGCTCTATGGTAGTGAAACTTGGCCCCTCCGGTCTGAAGATCTGAGGCGCCTTCAACTCTTTGATGATCGTTGTTTGCGAAGCATTGCTGGTGTCGGATGGCACCAACGTATCCCCAACGATGATGTGCGTAGGCGAGTACTAGGTAGTGATAATCATGCTAGCTCCCTAGAACAACAGATAGCAATGAATAAGTTGCGTTGGCTCGGGCACGTGCTACGTATGCCTGGTCACCGCTTACCTAGGAGGGCCTTGTTCAGTCTCCCTGATGTAGGATGGCGCAAGGTTCGAGGTGGACAGAAGTTGACTTGGCAGCGAGAAATGAAGTCACTGACAACCAAGCTGGGTGCCGTTGGTCCGTCTCGCCTTCCGGGTTGGAGTCCACGTGATCCACCTTGTGCTTGGCTCGAGACTTTGCAGGACATGGCTCGTAGTAGACACCAGTGGCGCGTCTGCTGCCGTCTCCTAATCGGATTGTCTGTTTAAAGTGTGTTTGGTGCTGAGTTATCTGCGGGGTAATGGCTGATTATGACGCGTGGCAGTGAAAGCCGCAAGGAAGCTGTCTCGCCGATACCGCCTTATGTTTGCACGATAGCCAGCTGTTTGTGACGGTATGTTGTCTACACAAGGTGTAGGCGCCTTGACCCTGAATGTTTGCTTAGGGCATTAAGGTTTTCAGGTAAGTCCCCCTTTCTCTCCCTCTTCTTATTTATTTCATAGGTCCTCATGGTTGTATGGCAGCGAAATATCAGTTCCAATGGCTGATGTACTGCTGTTGATGATGATGATCACTGGTCCAGGAGATGTGCAGAGCACTCGGTATCGATAAAACGCGAACAACGGCTTACCATCCACAAGGGAACGGACAGGTTGAACGCACGAATCGGTCGTTGAAGTCACTCTTAAAGGCGTTCGTGGACCAGAACATCTATGAGTGATATACGTTGTTGCATAGACGCTTATTGGCCTATCACAGTACGGTCCACTCTTCTGCCGGGCAAACACCGTCGTTTATATGGACGGGTAAAAAAGTTCGGCTGTCCTCGGATGTCCGATTACCGATATCACAACAAGTGTACACATCGGTTGCAGAATACGTCAGTAAGCTTCTTGACTCCGTTCGACGCACACATGAAGCCTCACGCATTCACTTGGCGAACGCTTAACGGCGACAGAAGGAATACTACGACAAGAAGGTTTTCGGTGTCCCGTTGAAAGTAGGCGACCTCGTATATTTGCATTAGGCACCAGTATCAGGAATACCAGCGAAGCTGCATCGTGAGTAGGCAGGCCCCTACGTGGTAGACCGAATAATATCTGATCTGACTTGTGTGATTAGGGACCCAAAGAACTCAGTCGGGCAGTACATGGTCGTACACTTTAATCGGCTTAAATCTTTCCAAATCGAGCCTGAGCATTCGGATGAGGAGCACCAAAATGAGCCACCGGCAGAAGTAGCCACCAAAGTTGAAGCACCAGCTCAAGGGGGCTTTGGCGTTTCAACGGGGACGTTGCCTACATAGAAGGGGTGCGGTGTAACGAACGAGCGAAACTAGTTTGGCGCGTGGTCGAATTTGAATCGTTGGTTTGACGGCACCTTTTCCCTCTGCCTTTCAGAACGTCATTCCTGTGCAATTACTGTAGAACAAGAACCTGAGGAGAACAGTTACCTAGCCTACGTGTTGCGTAATAGGCGTTCCGTCTCAATCCTTGGAGTTCTCCCTTGTCTATATGTTATACAGCCTCCATGGATAGATACCACAGGCAAGTACCTACTCAAGAAATGGCCTAGATGCTGGCGAGCCTACGAAGCAGCTCCATCTACCAGTACTTGTGGTAGTTATCGAAAGGTTAAAAATAAATGTAAGCAACAACTCGACTGTTCGTCTCCAGTACGAGCAGGGTTTAGCGGACTGGGCCGCAGCTAGTCCCAAGAGGTTTTTGCTTACGTTAAAAGAGGCAGCCGGGCAAAACACTATACCAGTGTTATTGCGAGCAGACGGGACCCGTGCGCAAACTGAGTATGCCAGATATCCATTTTTAGTGATCAGTATACTGGGGTTTTTTGCTCGGGAGATCTCTTTACCACATGTTGAATTGGTTCCAAGAGTTCCAGAGGAATCTTGCTTAGCAGAGTTTAACAACGAAGACTCAGGTCTTCGAGCTACTGCAAGACATTAATCTCTCTAAAGCTTCCAGTCCTGATTCAATTTATCCGAATCTGTTGCATGAGTTGGTCCCTGAGCTGTGTGGTCCTCTCATGCGTGTTTTCAATATCGCTTGCCAGCTGCGTCCTAGCTTCGGAATGGAAGGAGGCAATCATCTGTCCGATGTTTAAGGGCAGTGACAGTGCTCTGCCCGCGAACTACCGGCCTGTCAGTTTGACAAACATCGTAGTCAAGTTGTTTGAAAAGCTGAGAAGGGATTCAGTGGAGAATCATCTGAATAGATTTAACCTTAGTGTTGCACAACATGGATTCCGCAAAAGATTTTCGTGTCAGACTGATCTGCTTGTAGCTCGTGAGAACTTGGCCGAAGCGGTAGACAGTGGCCACACTGTGAACGTGCTATTCATGAACTTTTCGAAAGCTTTGACACTGTTCCTCATCTTAGCATCTCACTAAAGTTGAGCTCTTACGATATATCTGGTCAAGCCCTTAAATAGTGTTTGTTTTCCCTGAAGAACGGAACAGTGCGCACTGGCTGTCAATCGTTTTGTGCTATGCTTTACTCCATCGAAATGCAAAGTACTTCTCTAAGATTGGCAGGGACCCAACCTTGCGCTAACGCTTGGTGGTGATCTGCTAAAAGTCGTTCAGGAATTCAAGTACCTTGGCAGCTATATTAGCACCCGTGAGATTGAAGATGAGGTAACGAACCGTATAGCAAAAGTTCGAGGTGCTTTTGCCAGTCTCCGACACCTGTGGCGCAGACGCGACATTACTCTCGCCCTGAAGGGAAGAGTTTACCACGCAGCCGTCCGTTCAACTCTCCTTTATGGTTGTGAAACCTGGCCCATCAGGTCGACTGACATGAAGTGGCTCGTCATATTCTGCTGCTTTCGCAGCGTTGTGTTGTGAGTTCCTTTGTCCATCCCCTCCTGCTTAGCATCCCCCTCCAATCACGATCTCACTTGTTAGGCATAATATGACTCTCTTACGGCAGCCAGCTGTTAGCTCTCCGGAACGATGTCCATCCGTTACTGGGGACTCAGCGGGCGTGCCACCGTTTGTTTTCCTTTTCTTGTCTTTTATATTGCGGCACAATAGCTGAGGTGTTTTCTACCTCCAGCTAACGTGTAATGATGATGATGACGGTGGGGCGTAACCTTTCGCTCAGACAAGCTGTCCTTAGTGGCATCCCGCCGGGTTCGATATTGTTCGCGATCTATGTAAATGACTTGCCCGAGGAGCTAAGAGTGTCATCACTAATGTTTGTTGACGACCTTAAACTCTAGAATATTATGGATATCCCATGGGGTTCCGAGGAAATTCAGGGTACCTTGGTTAGGCTCTGGGAATGATCTACCTTATTTTTGATACCCATAAATCGGGCCAAGTGCTCTGTCCTCCGAATCGGAACTGCTAATCCTCCCATCCAATATGTTGGCGGCGGTGAAATCCCTGTTGCCACGACAATTAGACGAATGCTGCTTGTCGGGGGTTTCGTATAACGTGGTTTATCCACCGTTCTTTCGGGGTCTTAACGACCAATTTGTTTGTATTGCTATTCTTGGCATTCGTCCGACCCCACCTAGAGTATTATATCCAGAATTGTCCACCATGTATTATCCGAGATAAAATGGACCTGGAGAGAGTGTTACCAATGGGTATTACGTTAGTGCAGGGTCTACGGGGACAGACGTATCCTGAACGCTTGCTTAGTTTCGGTATGTACTCCATGCACTACCGAAGGATAAGGAGACTTGATTTTCAATTATCGTATTTCTCGACGGGCAAAATCGGTGCGGACTTGTCAGGGCTATTTAGTCCCGTTAAGTTACCTAATATCCGCCGTCACCCACTGATACTGCATAAACCAGTCTGATAGGATTAGGACGGAAACTCGTCTGTCGCGCCGAGTTATAGATCGCTGGAATTCGCTTCCAGATCATGGGGTTAGGGAAACTACGTTAAAGGGTTTTACGCGTCCGCTCGATGCTCTTGGGTGGCGACACCAAACCTTTCCTTTTTTCCTAACTGCTTCACCTTCATTTTTAGTTGTTTTTTAATGACTCAAATATCTTGGTATTCTACTTTTCCAGCTCTTTCCACTCTCTTCTTACCTTCTGAGTTTAACGTTTTCTCTTTCTTACTTCACGTAATCGGTCCAGCAGGGACTGCTAGGGCAGGATACGTGGGCATTAATTGGTTGGACAGGGTATTATGCAGTCTTTATTTTAGGTCTATCGGTATTTCAAAGTTTGCGAACTGGTTCAACGACCCGCTAAAGAAGTAACATTCACGGGATAATCCTATCGTTTCAGTCCCACTTGAACTCTTGAGGTAATTGCCTTCTATTTACCGAGTGCGAAGAGCTATCCGAGTAGTACGTGTTGACTCTTGTTGTCTCTACAGACCTTGATCCAAGCTTAGCTATGACCTCGCTTTCCAACTCCATACCGTGCTCTGAGTGTGACGAATGGATTCATATTGCCTGCTGCGACATTTGTCCTGAACTTTATGAATCTCTGCAACGATACACTACTTCGGCTATCACTGTTCCCTATAGCCGCTGCCGTACTTCATTGAATAGTCGATGCCTTCACGCCGGACTGCCACTCCTGAGCCCTCCGACGAAGTTTGAAACTTCCACTGTCTTAGACTCTTGTTTCCTTACATTTCCCGTCCACACCTAATTCTGGCTTCGCTACCCCCACGGGTAAACGAAGCCGAGTCCTATCTGTTTCCCAGTTGGAGCCTTTGACACCCGTCTTGTCCTGTGAGCCCACGACTGAGACATACGTAGTCGTGGTGGAAAAACCTTCCACTGTTCCAATTGATCGGAGCCAAACTGTGTTTTATGTTCAGGCAAAGTCTATGTCCACACCCAAGAAAACTGCTTCCCAGTCCCACATGAAATCTGTTCTCGACGAAGTCTACAAGTTGGAAAAGTTGATCAAAGACAGTGCGTCACTACAGCCGCGCTCTATCACCCTTGTGAACGATGTCTTATCATTGTGAACGCTCCAGAATCCACCAAAGACACCACTGCAGAAAGGATGCTGAACGACCAAAGGTTTTTTGAGCGGATGATTTCCATTTTATTCTATGAAGGTGAATTGGGGATACACATAATCTCTGCCTTCTGCTTGGGCAGGAAACAAAAGGATCCTTCTAAGGTACGCCCCCCCCCCCAAAGTCGTATGCCAAAGTGAAGAGAAATGCCGACGCATCCTCCAGCGAACCCCACGTTTGAAAGGTGAGTCTTTTTACGTCTTGAGAGATCTTTCTCCGGAAGATCGGATCAAAATGAAAACAGCCTTTGACGAACTCCGGTCCAGCCGAGTGAATGGTGAGACAGACCTCCACATCGTGGATTTTCGCATAATCCGGAGAACCCCGAGAACCCGTTGTAGGCCAATTCTCCTCAACGTAGGACTGCGTGTACTTTTCGCCAGTGTACGCAGTCTGCAAAATAAACTTATTGAGGTCGACTGCCACCGAGACCAAAACTACCCCCAAGATGGTGTTCGCTTGGTGGAAGGCGGCCAACCCGTTTGTTAAACTCCCCGGCAAGAATGACTATATTATTCCTTTTGGAGGAACGCAGAAGTTCATGTAGCTGCCGGTAAAAGCTATCCTTGACTGCATCCGGGCTGCAGTCTGTAAGGGCGTAGGCGGAGACGACAAACAAGGCACGCTTAACGTCTCGACGCCTGCTTACGTTACACGAACCTCGTAGTCTGACAACAAAGTACATCAGTCCCAGAGTCTGTCCAGGGCATGCTAAATGGCCTCAGAACTCCCAGGGGCGTCTACAACATTCCACAGCTTAAGGTCATCAGCAAACAATAACGATGATGCCCCAAGCTCCCCAGGAAGATCGTTTACGTTGATAGAGAACAGCATCGGTCCAAGGACCGAGCCCTGTGGGGCACCGCTTAGGACCGCTTGCTTAAAGGATAAGTTGTGATCCACGCGTACACACTGCTCTCTTCTCTGCAAGAATGCAGGTACCCAGTGCAATTTACGGCCAGATACACCCTAGGAGCGCAGTTTTTGTGATAACCTGAAGTATCTTGTCAAGTACTTTCGAGAAGTCGACGAAATTATGATCATTATACAAGCTAGCTTCAGGTAGAAAACACCTCAGCTATGGTGCCGCAGTACAAAAGAAAAGAAATAGGTGAAACCGACACGACGGCTGAGTCACCATTAGCGGATAGACATCGTTCCGGAGAGCTTACAGCTGGCTGTTATGTTGCAAAAAGTTATATAATGCCTAGTAAATGAGATCGTGTTTGGAGGCGGAGACTGAGCGCTTGGGTAAGAGACAAAGAAACTCACGACACAAACCCCATTGAAATCGGCTCTTAGCCATCTCAACAAATGTATCTATGTGTCTTCATAGTCCCCAACCAGGGAGCCGAGACGCTCCAGCCGAGGCCAACATCGAAGTAAGAGCCTTCATTCCTCTTGCCAAGTCATCGCTTGGCAACCTCTCCTCTTCTTCCATCTTCAACCCAGCGCGTGATGCGGGCGTCGGTGGGCTAGCATGCGCAAAACGTGGTCCAACCATCAGAGCCTGGTGCGTGAAATAACGGTACTGAGCGGTTCGATTCTTCTTCCTACGCCATAAACAAGGCGTCGAACACGCCATTGCTCACACGGAGTTTCCGCCAGGTATGAGCCCAACTGCGAAGGCACCGGTGGTCGGCTGAACTTTTGAGCGACTTCTATCTGATCCCCACCAAAGGTCCGTGCCGGAGGCGGTCCCTGTCAATCTTGAAGGAAAGCTTTGCACTTCGAGGGTGCAAAGCATAGCCCAAAACGGTTGACATCCAGTGCTAATCTGTCCAGTGCTGTTTGGCACGTTTGTGAGCTGTCACAGATGAGGGCAATGTCGTCTGCATGCTCCAAGCCAAAAAGTCGTTCACCAGGTTGAGAATGATCCAGGTGCATATCGACTTCGTCACGTACGCGTATCTGATCCTCCTCTCCGGATATGATTGTTCATGCTGGATTGTCGTTAATTTTTTTCGTGCTCGAGCGGTTGGTCGCCCATGGGGCCAGTTCTCGGATGAATACCGTCTCCTCTCTCCCTTTTCGAAAATCAAATATGTGCGTATTGAGGGTTACACTCGATAAGTTCCATCTGTTCTACAAGAAGATCGAACTTAGAGGACCGGACATTCTTCATCAGAACGGAATCTGGTGAAGACAGCCAGGTGGAAATAGAATAACCAGATGAAGACCTACGATTATGTTTGGAAAACCTCTCGGGGGAATCACGTTTATTGCAACGCATGGAAGCGATCGAATCGAATGTAGTGCATCGGGTAGAACGATCTCTCTTTGCTTACCTGGGAGATTATGGACACGTAATTTGAAAGAAACGGCTCTCCACGGTGTTCCATTAACGCGTTCGACTTGCCCATTAGCTGTTGTTCAAATTGCCGCTATACCTTTGTTATAAAAAAAGTCGCGCAGTTCACGAGACATAAAATAGGAACATGTATCTGAATGAATGTAGGCTGACATACTAAACATCTAAGATAGCTGTCAGAAGCAGCTTATCACCTTGTTGGATGTCAAATCTAAACATGTGAAAACGAATGGAATACGAGAAAACTCGTCCACAATAGTTAACATATAACGATTTCGAGATTTCCAGGGAAGCGAGCCTTTAACATCAACATTGTGGCGTTCAAAATGCTGAGCTGCTTTAACCAGCTGTCCCAAAGGGGGTTGAAGAAACCTCAGTTTCAACTCATAACAAACGGCATAACTCAAAATCATGGATTTGATTTCAGTCACAGAATACGCTAGGTTTTGGCGCGGACAAAATGTCATGCGAGTTATGCCCAGGTGATACAAAGAATCACGGAATTGTTTTGGCTCGAACTGCCGGATGAGCTACTGCAGCAGTTACGCGAGTGTGTCGGCTCCATGTTTGAACTTACCAGGTCGATATATGACATCGTAGTGAAATGGCGCAAGTTCAAGTCTCCAGCGCTGTATTTTGTCGTTTTTCGATTTTTTTCTGTTTCATACCGTTGTACATGAAAGCCAAAGAATGTTGATCTGTGACTAGCTTGTAGTGATTACCAAGTAGTGGGTGCCGCCATTTTCGCACTGCTTCTTTTCCCACCGAGGAATAGCGCTTCTCAATGGAAGATGACGTACGAGAAAAGAAAGCTATCGGCCTTCCGTTTTGGTTTAATGTAGCTGAGATAGCTACATCAGAAGCATCCGTTTCAACTACTAACGGCACGTGAAGATTGGCAGTAGCAAATACTGCGCTCTTCAGTTCCTCCTTCAAGTCGTCAAAGACTTGGACAGATGATGGCATGGGAAATTGTGTGTTGTGAGCGAGTGGGCCAATTTTATCAGAGTGGTGTGGTATCCATTGGAAGGTGTAAGCGAACATCCTTGACATTCTCCATTGAGTCTTGATGTCGGTGGGAGGAGGCAATCCTTGCAAAGGCTTCAACCGCTCGGGATCCGGTTTAAGTATTCCTTTCGAAAATTCATACCCTTGGCTCCGAACACACTTTGTGTCATTGAAAGTGATGCCGTACTTTTAAGCGACGCTCAGAAAGCCATCTAGATTTTGTTGATGTTCGATGGAGTCTTTTCCACAGACCGTAATGTTGTCATTGTAGGCAAACGTATCGACCAACTTTTTTTGGAGATTATTTCGTCAATGTTACTTTGAGAATAAGAGACGCCATTGGTTACTCCAAAAGATATGCGGCAGAATTGGTAGAGCTTGCCACATGCCTCCAAAGCCGTGTACAGACGTACTTCAGGTTTGATAGTGTTAGGAGGGGCACCTCCTAACGAATGGATCAGTGAACCCAAATGATGTGCATGGCTGGACGCTAAACGCGTGCGTCCGTCTGTCGTAATTATTGATTGATAATTTGGATTCTGTGATCCTGTGACCTCGAGTGCCCCACACGTCCTGTTGCTGTATTTTTTGAGACCTACTGTTACGTAAATAACCATCTTATCACAAAGCTCAATTTTTCTGTTTTCGTCTGGCTTAACAACTGACGACGGAGTTGGGATGTTTTGATTGGATACGACGAACTTTGTCGTTTTCAATGGAGCAACTTACCGCAATACTTCAACATCAACAGAAGCAATTTGAAGAGAGCCAGACACGATTGCTCAAAAATATCGTTCAGCGTTTTGCGGTTCAAACAAGACCAACTAATGAAAAGCAGCAATTATTAGCGGATGCGATTACGAACAGCATTTGTACGTTCCAGTATGACCCGGATGCCGGCCTAACTTTCTGATCTTGGTTTAGAACATACGACGACGTTTTCCGGTCCGAATTCACTGGTGCTGACAACGGATGGAAGTGCAGACTGATTTTGCGGAAGCTGGGAACCAGGGAGCATGACAAGTTTCTCAGTTATATTTTTCAAAATGCCCCGAAGCTTTTACTTTTGACCAACTTGTACCTCTGCTAAATGACATTTTTGGTGAACAGTCTTCCTTATTCAGCGTCCGATACAACTTCATAAAGCTCATTAAGTGCGCGTCAGACAATTTCGTAACTTACGGCAGTACCGTCAATCATCATTGCGAGCGTTTCAGGCTAAAAGAAAAGTCAGACGACCAGTTCAAGGCCTTAATTTTTGTTTGTGGTCTCCAAGCCCCCGAGGATGCCGAAATACGCATGAGGCTTCTTAATAAAATTGAGCGGGACCAGTCTATTAATCTCATGTCCATCACTTCCGGATGCCAGAGGTTAACCAACTTGAAGTACGATACGAACATGGTTGCCCAAGGCCACAGTCCATGTCCCATGGATGTGTTAGCGGCATCAAACCAGCGCGGGAGTACAGCGACGGTCCAAAACTCATTGAAGTCAAACAGACCATTATCCGCATACTGGCAATGTGGTGAACGGTGTTTTGTCAAATTCTGCCTGTTCAAGAAGCATTTTTTTCAGAAATGCAACAAACGGGAGCACAAGGAGGATCATTGTCGTGCAACCATTTTCAACAAGACCACTTACACCAAACCTGCTAAGATGTTTGTACCCACATTGTTTACAAAACAACGACCACAAATTTATCCTGTCTTTGCTACCTTCGATACAGGGATCGCAAAACGCGGATTCGTAACACTGGTTGTGAACCAGGTGCCCGTACGCTTCCAAGGTGACACTGCCTCAAACATCGCGCTCATTTCCGAGATAACTTGGGAGAAATCGGTGAGCCACCTGTTTAAAGAACAACTCTGATTGCAACCAACGCTTCAGGATGACCGCTGGACTTGGCCAGTGAGACCTATTATCCTGTAATGTTCAAAGATTGTCAGTTCATAGGGGTATGCTACATAATGAGACATTCTGATCTAAACTTACTCGATTTCTATTGGATTGAGACTATGAAACTGCTTGATGTTCCCTTGAATTCCATGTGCGACAAAGTAAGCGACGCATCTGCAGAGTGGATGGAGTCTCTACAGCAGGTGTTTCAGGATGGTTTGGGATTGTGCACGAAAACCAAGGCCAATCTTTCCCTGCGGTCAGAAGCAAAGCCAGTCTTCCGACCGAAGAGACCAGTCCCATATGCAGTGGTTTCAATCGTCGACCAAGAATTTGACAGACTACAGTCAACCGGAGTTATCAAACTGACGAGTTTCTCTTCCTGGGCAGCCCCCATTGTGATTGTCAAGAAACCAAACGGAAAGATACGCTTATGTGCAGAGTACTCTACTGGTCTGAATGCCGCTTTAGAAAACAACAAATACCCTCTACCTCTCCCTGAGGAGCTTTTACACGTCTGAACGGTGTCAAGTGTTTTGTCAAACTGAACTTATCAGATGCATATCTCCAGATTGAAATCTTAGAAGAATCGCTAACGCTTAACACTCGCAGTGGACTATTCCGGTATAAACGCCTACCATTTGGCGTTAAGTCGGCCCCGGCAATATTTCAGCAGATCATGGATACGATGCTACAGGGAATACCTTATGCCACTGCATACCTGGATGATATCATTATCATGGGATCTAACCAGGAAGAAGTACACCAACGAACGGAACTCGTGCTTGACAGAATAAAGGAGTATGCTTTTCGCCTACGAATGGATAAGTGTGCTTTTCATGACCTCCATTAAATACCTCGGCTTTATCATTGACCAAAATGGACGAAGACGTGATCCATCAAACATCAAGGCGATCAAGAAAACGCATACGCCGAAAGACGTAGCGACGCTGAGATCATTCCTGGATATGGTAAGTTATTACGGTACCTACCTGCCGTCCATGCAGGACCTACGCGGATCATTAAACCGGTTGCTGATGAATGACGTCTCGTGGGTCTGGACTAAAGAATGTCAGGAAGCCTTCGACAGCATCAAATTGTCACTAAGCTCAGAACTAATGCTAACGCATTACGATCCAAAACTGCCAATTGTGGTGGCATCGGATGCATCCAGCTATGGGGTTGTATCAGTCGTCTCCCACATTTTCCCAGATGTGTCTGAGAAGCCAGTCGCTCATGCCACTTGTTCACTGACAGCAGCAGAAAGAAAGTGTAGTCAAATTGAAATGGAGGCTCTCGCTATTGTATTCGCAGTGAAACATTTCCACAAAATGTTATATGGCCGTCGCTTTACCTTATTAACGGACCACAAACTGCTTCTTGCTATATTCGGCTCGAAGAAACGAATTCCTGTAGATATGGCCAGTCGTCTGCAGAGATGGGCAACAACTTTGCTGGGGTACGATTTCAACATCAAGTACCGGTTGACGAGCTACATTTCTCAGGCCGATGCGCGATCACGGTTGTTAGACGAACAACACCAACCAGAAGATATTGTCGTTGCAAATGTCTCAATCGAAACGGAAGTTAACCGTGTAGTCTCGGATACTGTGAACCAGATTCCAATATCTTTCAGTCAGATTCGAGACGCCACCTTACGGGACCCGCTGCTGTCACAGGTGAACACGTTTTACCACTCACTTTGGCCTCAAAATTTTTCCGACGCACAGCCAAAACAATTGTTTTAGAGACTAAATGCACTATCGGTCGTCGAAGACTGTATCTTGTTTGGTGAACGTGTCCTCATCCCAGCCAAACTTCAATTTAAAGTCTTACATCAATTTCATACTGGACACCCCGGTTCCAACAGAATGAAAGCTCTAGCGAGGAGTTATGTGTACTGGCCGTTTATGGATTCTCAAATTGAGGAATTAACTCGTTCCTGTTCAAATTGTGCCCTAGCAGCAAAATCGCCACGGGAATGCGAACTGTTCTCCTAACCAAAGCCCACGAAACCATGGGTCAAAGTTCGGCCTTGATTTCGCAGGACCAATCAAAGGACAGAACTACCTACTTATCATCGATGCATACAGCAAATGACCCGAGATCTTCCAAATGTCGCACACGTCAACCTCGGCTACGATTACAGTCCTCAGGGAAGTATTCAGTCGGTTCGGTTTTTCGAAACAGTAGTATCCGACAATGGATCCCAGTTTCCCTCTTCACATTTTGCTGGATTCTATGCGTACACGGCATGCAGCGTTTGCGCTCGCCTCCTTATCATCCACAGTCAAATAGGCAAACTGAACGATTTGTGAACACTTTCAAGAGGGTTCTACTCAAAGCGGAATCATCATCATCATCATCATACACGTTAGCTAGAGGTGGGGAACACCTCAGCTACTGTGCCGCGGAAGGAGACGGACCAATCCAAGAGGTCCTACAAACTTTTCTGTTTACCTACAGGATTACGCCCAATCCACAGACGCCTGAAGGGAAGTCCCCAGCAGGATAACTCCTGCTCAGAAGTCCTCGAACGAAATTTGATCTAATAAGGCCGCCGGATAGACCCAAACCTGAAAGAAACTGGATAATGGATCACCAGTACAACGGAAGGCATCGCGCTACACCACGACACTTCGAAGTTGGACAGAAAGTGTTAGCAAAGGACTATCGGAACAACCAAATCTCTTGGACACCTGGAATGGTTGTAAAAAGTATGACCATGCCTGTTATGAAGTGGCCGTAAGCGATGACAGATGGATCCGCCACATCAGTCAACTCAGGAGCTACATCTCATTTGACAGAAGAGAAGATGCTTTAACTACGCCTCTTGATTTAGTTCTGAACGAGTTCAAACTGCCAAAAACAGAGGCTACTCAACAAGATAGACCTATCAGTCTGACAACCTATCCTTCACCCGATTATCGACCCAAACGATGGCCTGATCGTTGCCGAGTTCCTGTCACGCCGCTCCAGGTTAACCCCAAGCTGAAGTCATGACAGTGAACTTCAAACAGGGAGGTGTTAGGAGGGGCACCTCCTAACGAATGGATCAGTGAAACCAAATGATGTGCATGGCTGAACGCTAAACGCGTGCGTCCATCTGCCATAATTATTGCTTGATAATTTGGATTCTGTGTTCATGTGACCTCGAGTGCCTTGCACGTCCTGTTGCTGTATTTTTTGAGACTTACTGTTACCTAAATAACCATCTTATTACACAGCTCTGTTTTCCTCTGGCTTAACAGATAGGAATTTGATGGTAAGCGCTTTTTAAGTCTAAGGTACTGAATGTTTCAAAAGTAACAGTATTCTGGACCATTTCGTCCAATTCAGGAGGTGGGTATGCATCAAGGTGTGTAAATCAGTTTGTTGTTTTACTGTACTCTACGACCATTCGTCGTTCATGTCTTTCGTTAGTAGTGACCAGTATCTGAGCTATCCATGGTGAAACGGGTGGCTCGATTATGATTTTCTGTTGGAGATGGCGTATTTTGGAACGAATGAAAACCTCGTCCTCGGGACTGTATCATCTGCACTTTGTCGCTATTGGTTTGCACTCCGACGCGAGGTTACGGAAGAGTGGCCGGGCTTCAACGTTAGCACCAGTGAAACTGCAAGCACACAGGGGTGGTTTCTTGCCACCGAACGGAATCTCCAGTTTCTCATGTAATTGAAGAAGCTCGTATTCGAGAAGGACATCTGAACACAGATTATGTACCCCAGAATGTCTGACGTTGTGGTAGACGTAACTTTGACGTTGCGATACCCAACGGTACACGTCTGCAGTTGGTTTGAAGCCATACGTATGCGCGCGCGAGACGAATTAATCTTCCAGTTCGCTTTCTGAGCAACAACAACAGAGACGTTGCTTTCGGAGCTGCCAGTATCAATTAGCGCTTCCAGATCGGAACCATTAACTTGTATATTGGTGATAGCCCGCGTTAAGCAAGCAGGAGCACATGCAATCGTAGAGTGAAAAATTAATGAAGTTGCCTGGGAAGTATTCTTTTTGGATGAGCTACATAGGCGAACTTTCCTAGAGTGTCCCTTCTTCCCACAGCCCGTGTGAACTGCTTCCCGAGCCGGATATTTGATTCGTGGATGTCGAGTAAAATCGCTAAAGTAACACCTTTCGTTGGACGCAACGAAAACATATGGTGGTAGTGAAGATGGTGGTTTGGCAGTTTTGGTAGGTGACTCGAATCTTGGACACTGATGCGCACGATGGGGAAGTTACGGCATTTTGGTAAGACTGTGTGTGTTAGTGTGTCATTTCCAAAGACCTCGCTAAGTCGAATGCAGTTTGAAAATTTAACGCACCGTGTTCCAGTAATCGTTATCAAATCTGAGTAGAAACTATCCTCGTGATGAAGGCGTCGCGAATGGCGCCACCACGATTTTGCTGCGCGCTAACTCTCTGAACGTTGCAGTCCTTAGCAAGGACTTTGAGCCTCAGAACGCATTGGTCTAAGTTAGATCCGTTTTCTTGTTTGCACGTAGCTAAAATGAGGCGCGGGAAAACTTTATTTTTAAGCTTGATATATACGCTTTCTAGTGCCTGTATAGCTTCGCTGAAGTTGGCGCTGTCAGCAATATACTCGAAAACTTATGGGGCTATGTAGTTTACCATGCTTTTCCATTTATCATGATTTTGAGTTCCAATAGACTCCAATAAAGTATGGTACCCGTGCATCCACTGCTTCTGCGCATCTGAAACATTAGGATCAGCGCCGAAACATTCCGGCCTGAGAAAACCCTCCATGAAGATTGATTCACAGAGGAATAAATTGTAGTATAATTGAGAAGTCAGAGACAGATCAGAGAATGAGGAATCGAAACCTGGGAAATCAGGGTTTATTCGTCTGTGAATGGAGACAAGAGCTAAAAGTGTAACGGATAGGAAAAGTGTAGTGACATTGACAAATGCAAAGATGAATACTATCTCACGTTGATATGTTTCTTTGGTTCTGACAACATTAAACTCTACCAAGAAATTCGAACAGCGTTGCCTGATGAAGGTGTGTAGTGGCAAAAGACGACTGAGTCTGTGGCCAAGCTTCCTTAGTGTTGAAGCTACTATAACCTGCGATGTGGATTACCGGAGGGGGTTACTGATGGGAATCCGAAGCATTATCAGATAAACTGGTACTGTATGTTGCAGGCCAGTTTACTTTAGAGCTGCGCGACGACCGATACAGGCTTGCACTAGTTTATGAAGATTTCATGCTTACAAGTGGATTGAGACACTGTCAGAACCTTGGTACAACATCTGTTGGGGTACTCGTCTATGGCCTTTTGCTTAGACGTCTCATCGCGAGGCAAAGGGACTACGGCATTCGTCTGCAAGACTGACCATTTCCCGATAACAGGTTGCTACTCACCTTAACTCTCAAACCAGTGGTGTACGCAAACCACACACACGCACTATACACGTTAGCTAGAGGTGGGAGACACCTCAGCTACTGTGCTGCAATATCTAAAAGAAAAATAGGGAATAAAATGCAACAGGTGCAAGCCAGCTGAGCTACCGGTAACGGATGGGCATCGTTCCGGTAAGCTACCAGCCGGCTGCTGTGCACCAAAAAAAATATTATTATGCAAAATTATATAAGGCTAAATAATGAGATCGTGTTTGAAGGGGAGGCTAAGAGCGATGGGGTGGGACAAAGAAACTCACAGCACGAACGCCACTGATCCCTTCTCCTAGCCATATCAACAAGTGTATCCAGCCAAAGGTGTTCATCGTCTTTCGGACCCTAACCAGGGAGCCGAGACGCTCCAAACGAGGTCAGCTCAGAAGTGAGGGCCTTCATTCCTCTCGATCAAGTCATCGCTTGGCCACCTCCTATTTTTCCATCCACACCCCCGGCGCGCAAACAACACGTCGCGGGAGTCGGTGGGCTGACGCGTAACACGTGGCCGAGCCATCGGAACCTGGTGCGTGAAATATCGGTGCTGAGCGGTTCATTGCCTTTGCCGTACACAAGTCGTCGAACACGCTCGTTGCTAACTCGGTGTTCCCACCAGATGTGAGCTAAATTACGAAGGCACCGGTGGTCGAACGTAACTAGCCTCTTTAGGTCCGTTGATCTAAGGGGCCAGGTTTCACAACCGTACAGTAGGGTCGGAGGTACGGCTGCAATGTACACTCTACCCTTCAGGGCGAGAGTGATGTCGCGCCGCCGCCATAAGTGGCGAAGGTTAGCAAAAGCGCCTCGAGCTTTTGCTATACGGTTCGTGATCTCATTTTCAATCCCACGGGCGCTGATACAACTTCCCAGGTAGTTGAATTTTTGAACGACTTCTAGCTGATCCCCACCAAGTGTCAGTGTAGGAGGCGGTCCAGGCCAATCTTGGAAGAACGCTTTGCACTTCGAGGGTGCAAAGCAAAGCCTGAAGCGGCTGACAGCCAATGCTAATCTGTCCAGTGCCGCTTGGCACGTTTGTGAGCTGTCACAAATGAGGGCAATGTCGTCAGTATACTTCAAATCAAGAAGTCGTTCTCCTGGGAGCAGGTCCAAATCTTCTAAGTCGTGTCCTGTAAACGCGATTTCCATGACTTCATCAATAGCGAAGTTGAAGAGGAAAGGTGACAGTGAGCATCCTGGTCTTACGCCGCTGGAAATATTAAAGGGCAACGACAGCTTGCCGTAAGCCCTCACTCTGCCCGAGCTACGCGCGTATAATGGTCGGACAATATTTACATATTTCTCAGGTACACCTTTCCTAAGTAGACAGTCCTAAAGTGCACCTCTCTCCACCTAATCGAATGCACCTTTGATATCGAGGAACGCGACAACGGTGGGCCGCCAATATATGTGACGGTGCTCCAACAACTGACGCAAAGTGCAGATGTGATCGATGCAGCCACGACCTAGACGAAACCCGGCTTGCTCCTCACGAATATGGCTTTCACGAGTGCCAGTCAGTCTGAAAAGGATTATGGAGGCAAGCAATTTGGAGGCGATGGAGATCAGACTGATTCCTCTATGGCTGCCGCAATCCGACCGCCAGCCTCCCTTGATAACTGGGACTATGACGGAGCGGCTCCATTCGGTTGGGACAGTCTACTGCTCCCACAGTTTCACTAGTACTTCATGTAAAGCATCAACAAGAGTCGAGCCTCCGAATTTGAAGAGGGCTGGAGGAACATCATCTGGTCCCTTGGTAACCATCGTAAGTTATTCCGGCTGATACGGGAAACGGGCAGCAGGAGACCTGGGGTTAGTGAAACTATACGTGACGAGAGTGGACAGCCTATCTACAACTTGTCAAAACGCTTGGAGCGTTGGGCTAAGCATTTTGAAAGGCAATTTAATCGGTCGGAATTGATAAATTTCTCGCCGACCACTGAGCGCCCCGCTCCCTTGACTGTCCCTTTGGATCCGCACTCTCGCTCAAAAGTCGAATGTGAGATCGCACTGTTGAAGTTAAATAAAGCCGCGGGACCAGATGATCTTTCCCCAGCACTCTTCAAATTCGGGGCACCTGCTCTTTTGGGTGATTTACACGAGTTACTAGTGAAACTGTGGGAGTAGGAAGCTGTCCCAACCGACTGGAGCCGCTCCGTCATAGTCCCAGTTTTCAAGGGAGGCTGGCGATCGGATTGCGGCAACCATAGAGGAATCAGTCTGATCCATTTACATCACTTGCTTAAGTTCAGTTTTGGTGATTGGGACGCCAGTCTATCCATCCATATCCAGCTGCTAGCTGAATTTATGGCGTTCAATGTGGCTTCGACTGGTGAATTAGACCACCTTTATTTGGTGGGTATTGTAACCGAATATACTTGGTGGGCAAACACTGCCAACTTTGGTTAGTGAGTTTGTTAGTGTTTGAGCTATTCACTGATGTAACTATCAGATTTAGCATCCGAGCAGGTACCCTTCGCTGGCCCACATTTTCGAGGCAAATGCGTCTAAGTATACTTGGTTTGTAATCCCCGGGTACCGGTTCAAAGTTATATGGACGCGGTCGACCTCACGGTATTCCAACCGCTTATAACCCATGGCGGTTGCGTCACTTTAACGTCGGCACTATATTTCGGAATACTACTGATAGCTTATTGTATCTAAACTATGGGTTACAACATCATGTGTGTCTTATTGAATTTATGCCTAAACAGCTAGTCTGTTCCCCCTTCGCTAACGCTTTTCCCACCGTGTTGCCATTGATTAATCGTTTCCTTTCAGTTACTCATTCCCATATTGTTCAAGAAATATGTGAGACTATGATTGAGAAGGGCATTTTTTCCTGTCCAATATGCATGGAACAGAAGCAATCAGATCTGACATTGACCCTATCCAGCTGTGGGTGCACGTTTTGCAAATCCGTAAGTCAACTTGTTTCCGGTTTTCTCTCCACTCACTCATCTTTTCGCATCAATTTTTTCTCCAAGTTAGGAATAACACTTGTGGCTTACATACTTGTTACGTCACCCACCCTCTGAGAAACAAGTGGAAGCATAGCACACCTGTTCGTGCTACAATGCGGCAGAAAAACTCTGCCAACGTATTACATAACCGGTGTTAGTCGATTTTGGACGATCAGTCTATTCACACCCTCATGCACTTTGATTCGACCCAAAGCTTCCTAAACCTCTGGTGTTTCCATTTTAAAGTGCGCTATGGAAGTAAGCACTAATAGATAGTTGTTTCCATTGTTCACTTCCTGTTATCACGATACAGCAGCTCTGTTCGCGCCTAATCTCTTCCTTTCAACGACGCATAACGTGCTTCTGTGCGGTTCCACTCAACTTCAATATCTGTTTGGCGCGGGAGGATCTTCACACGTATACGTTTTTCTCCTTGGTTCGCATTTTCCGAGATTTTGTTGTGCACGGTTGTCATTACTTTTGCTCCATGCTGGTTCCTTCTGGAGTAAACTGATTAAGAACGCTCTCGCTTGCAAAATACATCTCTCAGAGAATAAAAACACTTTTAGGTTTTTGATCAAACTCAAACAACCCAATATTACTAGTGTTACCACCCACTATCACTTTTATAAAGGTTACACAAAGAACACTGCCATGCGGCACCAGCCTTCCGAATTTCAAATCCTTTGTGGCGTTATTTTAGTCCATACGACTGAAATTTTTGCCCTAGTTCTTAGCACTGTTTTCTTTGGTACAGGACGGTTTGCTGCTCGGAACTCGAACCAATTTGGAGAGTTCTACTACATATAACTGTTTACCTTTGCTTGAACGGGAATCACCGCGAAGTGGGTGGGCGTTTGATTATTATTTGACAATCTTAAGTACATATCTTCAGTTTCGAGGGGGTTTCCATACGGTACCTTTTGCTTGCGACCGTAGATTACTATCTAGCTTTTGTCACAGGTAAACTTGACACTTGTAGTGAATTGCCTAGTAGACTTATAGCACTTTTCTTCAGAGCTCGAAGTTCTGTCAGAGGACAGAACTGACCCAACACGCCACTAGTTTTCATTTCTGCTGAACAGCTGCTTAAAACAGTTGACTAGTCCACTTATCTAAATGATTGTATTAATTCTGACAGGCCCATCACTGAATAGAGGTTGTCACACGCGTCGGTAAGGTTCGTGTAACTTTTCCCACTTTGGTGCCTGTGGGGACAGTGATATATACGCTTATCGGTCAAAGAGGAAGGAGTTTCAACCGTGCAACTCAGCTAGTGTTAATGTATGGATGGGAGAATTGGCCATTGTGTACTGAAACTTTTAAAGAGTAGATTGTGTTTCACCATTAAATTTGTACTCTCATGCCCGATGCAAGCACCGGATGACATACGGACTTTCGACCTTTTGCATTTGGCAACAAAACCCCTGGTGTATCGCACTGGAGTTCCACTCACATTGAACCACCTACTCTCTCTGGTTAGGTCATGTATTTTTTGCACGCCTGATAGCCGACTTCCTCGGAGTGTATTCTTCGCGAATATTGCATCAAGTTATGTGAGACTCATGAGGGGTCAGTCGGTAGCATGACCAAATTGCACTTAATAAGGCTTACAGTGATAATAAGTGGGGTTTTTATCTTTCATCTTCCTAACTTTGGAATTTGAAATAACCCACATCATGAATCGAATGCCTTATCGAATATGGCGCGATCACCAAATCAGCGATGCTGTTTCAGTTATTTTCTTAATGTCAACTTCTCCCTGTAATGGATTCCATTTTTCATCTATCCTTTTTGAATTAGCATTATCTTTCGTGATGCTAGTCAAAGTCGCTTGTATCAAATGAACTTCGACGTTCCGACCAAAGTTAACCGACTGGGCTGAATTGTGTGTTCTTATCAACATTTTGGCCTTCATTTCTTCCTTTATCTGGTTCCAAGCATATACAATGCTTCCTGTCATGTAGCCCTCCGGGAAGCAAGAAAACTGGGCCACGATCACGAAGTCATTTATTAAGATTACGCTCAAATATTTATAGAGTATATACACTATTTACAACAGTCCGTCTCAATGGCTCATCCCTGTTATTTGCATTGTGTCGCTGGCTCCCTTTCCATTGGTTTATGCTTGCTTGCCACGTTCAATCTGTAAAATCACCTTGACTTCCTTAGTGGATGTGCGATTGGCGGGATTGGGCCCTCGCACTTCTATCGGTCCAATGCCACAAGTCTTGGCTCAAGGGTGCACGAGTATGCGCTCCTTCGCCTGCTGGCGCCTGATTGGCCACTTGCACGTTCAGTGGATAGTTGCAGGGTGAGGCGAGTACGTGCCAACTATTTCCTGATTGGCTGACCAATCTGCTTCCGGCAACATGCTCACTCCTTATCGGTCTGTCCTGTGACGTTCGATCGGCATTACGGCATTTCCAATCACCAACATTTCCAGCCCCCATCACACTTCCAAGCAGGAAGTAGCCAAACCTACTGTTAACAGATGCAGATCAAGGGGTCCGAGCAGTGTTCGGATGGTTGAATGCAGTTGCAGCGGCTGAAAGTACTGTACTAGGGTTTGCTGATAGGTTCCTGGCTTTGACCAGGAAGTACAGAGCTAGAAACAGGAAATGACTTTTCTTCAACATATTTACCCCTGAACCTGTTGATACACTCTGTACCGGTGTATTTGCAGTTTTTCCAGGCCAGTCCTTTTGTTGTGCCACAGATCAGCTGTCACCAGCTTATATCACGTCAGAATTGTCTTCAAAGTGTCACTCATTCAGATGGGTTTTTTCAAGTTTTGGTAGAGGCAATAGTCTGACGGGGCCAGATCAGATGAGCAGGGGGATGGGGACCAACTTTAAACCCGTGATGTGCGATTTTTAGCCACGACTTTGGACGTGTGCGCAGGCGCATTGTTCTGCAAGTAAATGATGCCTTTGATCAGTTTTCCACGCCGTTTCCTCGTTCAGTTGGTCTAGTAGGTTAGCATAATACTGTCCGAGGATACTGAAGCCCTGAGAAACATACTCCACTAACAGAACGTCATCTTTATCCCAGAAAACGGACGTCATGACTATTTTGGCTGACTTTTGTATTCATATTTTTTTCAACCCCGGGGATCCACTGTGGCGCTACTCCTTTGACTGTTCTTTGATTTCAGGATCATATGTATAAAGCCGGGTTTCACCCTTAGTCACTACCATTCGCAAGTCCTGGGCAGTTTCAAAATAAGCTTAAATGTTTTCGGGTGTTTTAACTCATTTCTGTTTCTGCTTACTGGTCATACATTTCGTAAGGCACTTTGCTGAAAGCTTGCGCATGTCCAGGATAGTATGGATAACAAACTCAACACGCTCCCGTGAGATGTCCATCAGCTGGGCAATCGTTTTAGTGGATATTCGCTGGTGCTCCGTATACAGTACTTGAACAGCATCCCAGGTTTCTGTGTCACTTGAACTTTGGGGATCCCCACTGCGACGCTCATCTTGAATAACTCGCCCGACGAACTTTTTCTTTTGCTTGTTCTATTCGTCGCCTCTAGCTCCGTCATTCTGCTTACTCGCGTCAAAACAGTTAGAGCCATCGCACCACCTCTACCGAGTTACATTTTCTGTTTTAACCGAACTAAAACAAATCCAACCCAGCACAATGCACTATTTGCGTACGGCGCAATTTTGCCGGTAACTGTGGCATTGTGAATGCCTGACAACGAGGCGCTTCTCATCTATTATGTCACAACCTGTTGTGTACTATTCCCGTACAGCATGTGACTCATCTCAAGGCAGCCCGATATTTCACCTGTTTCACTGAACATGGTTCACCTCTGAAATGCTTTCTTTCGTTTCTCTTCAGTGTATCGTCAGCTATATTTCGACGTTGCTAGCCGAGCAGCTGGCTACTGCATTCCCCTGTCCCAGCTATCAGTGTGGAGCTCATGGATCAATAACAGATGCGGAGGTATAGTTGGTGACACGCCTTTAGATGACCTCTCTTGCAGCTGGAACAAATATTGCCTCCCGCTGTGTACAAACGGTATCTCGATCAACTTTCCGTCCAAGGTGGGTTCGCATTCGCCACTTTGATCTTGCTGCTTACTATCTTAGCCATTCGAAACAATCCTACTTTGACGTTCTGCCCCGCTGTTGATTGTGGTGCGGTCTGCAAAATTCGCGTTCCATCGGAAACGGAAACCTTACTCGGAGTGGAACGCCCACGAACTACCCTGAACAACGTTGTGCACCGCCTCTGGTCCCGTTGTTGCTACTCCATGCGACATGCAAGGGTTGCTGAACCTGGGTTATCTGTCACTGTGATATCTCGCGATGTTGACAAAACCTTTTCTGATTACGTTTCAGGGAACTTCGCCGGGTCACCAACTCCTTCGGTAAGTTAATCACCTACGTTTCCTCATAGGTCTCCTTCAAGTATTGGATCTTCAGTTATGTGACAGCACCGTATATATCTTGGTTGCAATGACTAACAGCAACTCTGTAGAATTAGTCGATTCCCCGCAGTTACTACGCCCAAGCATATGACCTATCATTGGAGTTGGCATGTTGGGCCAGTTGCCCTTTAGGCGTCTTCGTAGCACTGCTCATGCTACGGATAAGAGTTTTTGTTCGTTCACGCTCCCTCATTGACGTGGTTTGCTTGAATATCTAACAAATTGTTTACGTTTCACTAATCTCTTTCCACGACTTGTCCATCGAATTTGCGTATCCTGTTGATAAACCTGCACCCGGTCGACTATGCGCCGTGTAGTCTTTCATACAGGGGAGCATGTGATGGGTTACGATCCATATCTGTTAACCACTATGCGTTTCATCGCACACAACGATCCAAGTTCGTGCATTATCAAGGAGTGTTTACTGATAGTCACTTCTAAGCGCTTGTCCAGGACCGACGGGATAGCTTTCGAACTGTTGAAGAAGACTGCGTTTGTATCTGGTACATCATACGAGGTCATGTTTTTATTTGGCTTACTGCTGACGTTCAGGTGTGGTCTGCTGGTCAACAGATCCACTCAGAGCTTAGTGTTAAGTGATCTTCAATTATCAGCTAGGTCATTCGTTCTGCATCCACTCCACTACGCTATGAGCCGAAACCTTTGAAGCATTTACTTACCAGTAATCAAATTAATGCACGTCTGCCACAGCTTTCATCATCCGGCGCCTAAAGTTCCACCTATATAAAAAGAAATCGGCCAACTTCGCCCTGTCCTGCTAAGCCGTAAGCTGTGAGTATAGCCTACGGTCTTGACTGCTTCAGTGACCTATTGATTGTCTCTATTGATTCCTTATCATCCCCGTTTATTTATTCGTACCACTATGTGCGTGCAAGTATATAATTAAAAATAGTTACAATAATCTAAATTCACATTTAAGCTGTCCCTTGGTTTTGTCATTTTGAAAACCTACTGAGATAATCAAAGTAACGATGCAAAAAGCTGTTTGTGATGCCTCGTGATCGAAACGCATCGGGGATATCCCCAATTCTGATACAATTAGCTGTCGTAATGACCCAGATTTACTTCGAAGGATATCCCAATCTTCAAAGTTCTATTTGGGCCACGCGACGTGTGGTTGGATTACGATACACAATTTCTATTGAGACCTCGGTTCACTTTGAACTAGACCTCGGTCATTCCTATCACAAAGACCGTATCCGAAATGGAGGGGTTTCGGTCTTGCTCCTTCTAACACTGACACTAGTTCGAAGTGAAGCGAGGTCTCAATAGAAATTGTGTATCGCAATCCACCCACACGGCGCGTACTGCAAATCGGACTTTGAATTTCTTGCCGCTATATCCCAGTCTTATTTAACATTATTCTTGGCTTTCCAAACGCAGACTTTAACTTGCCATGTCGAACAGGTTTATCAGTTGTTTGAAAAGCAGGCATCATTTTAAACCACTTCTCGCTCAACATCCTGAAGCATTGAACGTCACGCAAGTGCTATGATCGCCATGCGACGTTTAAATTAACACTGAACCCGTTCACTCTCCTCTGGATGCCTTGCCGAACTACCTCGTAGCACCAGCTGGGTGTTTCGAGTTTATCCCCTTTCAGCAAATTGTTCGGTGATAGTGTTTCAGAGTGTGATGCATTTTCGCTCGGCAATTTTTCTATACGAAGCCTCAAACATCCACTTAGTGTTGCTGTGACGTGGCATATGTGACTCGCTACTAACTAAAGTCACTACCCCTTGCTTCACGTCGTTCGAGCATTGTAGTCCGAGGGGTCGGCGCGGTGTGTTTAGGGCCTCTGTTTGATACCTGACCAAACGAAAGGCGTGTAAACTGAGCAGTCACCGGCTCCCAATGAGCGCAATTCCTTGACTTCTATTCGCTTATTCAGCCCTAAACTTGAACAACCGAATGACACCACACTCTCAAACAAAGCCATAGGCTGTTTTTTGTCCTAATCGGTTTTCTCTTCACCCTAACTGTACGTTACACTTCCGTCGGTTTCAGTGACTACTTGTTTGTAAGTTGCCGTGTAGATATATATATATATATATATATATATATATATATATATATATATATATATATATATATATATATATAATTTCGATGCGGGATCAACACGCCTATTACGTGATTTTCGAAATACGCTTTCCCTTTAGGTGGCGGGGTGGATGGTCTGTCGAGGTAGTAAGCGATATGCCGTTTCACTTTATATGGTCGATTCAAAGTTAGAATGCAATTCTTGTCTTGACTCTTCCGAAAGCGGCTGAGAAGTTTTCCGCCCCAAATTAATATTATGTACCGTCTCCTTTCATTTTCCGGATAGTTTTGTTCTCACACCAGGCTGTATTTAGCTGTACTTCACTTTTGTGTTCTAATTCGGAAGTGCCTGCTGACTATGGGTACCAGGTGGCCTGCTCTGGATTAGCCGATATTCATAGTTCCGAAGCATCAACTTAATCGGACTTGCATTTAGCGTCACCTTGATCGATTTGTTTAACCTTAGCGGCATGTGAGTGTCACCGATTGTTACGAAACAATTTACTCCTTGACGTGCTGCGTGTTTTTCTCTTCTACTCGCTAAACTTCGTTTCACACTCTTCGATCTGCAAATATAGTAGTTTTGCACCTACCTTTGGCTGAAAGCGTTGAATGTGTCGTGCTCACCAGATAAATTCAATTCAGTTCCGTTCAGTTGATCATCTATGATCCGAGCACTGAGGTGCGGTGGATCCAGTTGCCACGACTCACATCGCAAGAATAACTAACAACGGCATGACAGTGCGGCTAAAGACAAATAGTGCGTTAAACTAAACAGAATGGAACCAAAATTAACAACCAGATACGAGAAACTGAATGTCTGTGCCATGTCAGATACGGTCTCTAACCATTGGTGTGAACTATCCCGAAGCCCCCATCCAGCCTGACCAAGTCTCTCAGTTAATTTCTTCATGCCACTATGCCACGTCATGGACTAGCCACCTCGCTTTTCCACCCAACTTGCTGCAGCCACAGCGTATAATGCACGCCGATGAAGCCGGTCAACGGGCATACGCAAGACATGGCCTAGCCAACGTAGGTGTTTAAGCTTCAGTAAACACTCCAGTGAGGCACCAGAAGGCTTCTTTCCAAAAACCAACTGGCGGACCTCAGCACTTCTCACCCGGTGTTCCCACCAGACATGAGCAATACTCCACAAGCACCAATGGTCCAATACGGCCAAGCGTTTAAGGTCTTCACCGGGAACTGGTCAGGTCTCTGATCCATACAGTAAGACCGGCCTTACCGCAGCCTTATACACCCTACTTTTCACTGACAGGCTGATATCCCGCCGTCTCCGTACATGGTTGCGTCGCTGGGAAGCCACACGGGCCTTGCTGATACTCGAAGCAACCTCAGTGAAGTGACCACCAGAGGTGACACAGCTACCAAGGTAAGTGAACCGATCCACCACTTCCAGTGGTTGTTCGGTGACAGATAGAACCGAAGGTGTGTCGGCCCACTCCTGAAACAGTACTTTGCACTTCAAAAGTGCAAAGCACATGCCGAAGCCTGCGACGTGATGCGTCAGTCTATCCAGCAGCGTTTGTACAGCCACTGCGTCGGACTCAAGAAGAGATATGTCGTCTGCATACTTCAGATTTGTCAGTCGGTCACCTGGTAGTAGTTCCACTCAGGTAGAGTCTGAAAGAACGGAGTCACTCATGATCATTTCGATCACAAAGTTGGAGAGGAAAGGAGGTATAGAACTGCCATGGCGAACCCCACTTGTCATGGTGAACTCAAGAGACAGTTCCCCGTAGGCCCTTACAAGGTCTCGAGTGTCACTGCATAATTGAAAGGAATTTTGCCGGCACATCCTTCATGGATAGGCAGTACCACAAGCTGGCGCGGTCAACAGAATCGAAGTCAGCTTCCAAGTCAAGGAAAACCCTTATAGTCGGTCGTCTGTATGGGTGTTTTTACTCAAACACTTTGCTGGTGCTGGTACCTACCTCATCACGCGATAGTTAACCCCAAGAAACCGGAGAAACTTAGAGTGGTTTTGGATTGTGCGGCGAAATTTCGAGGTCTGTCCCTAAATGACCAACTCTGCCAGGGCCCCGACGTCACTGCGAACCTGACCAAAGTACTTACTCGGTTTCGGAAGAATTTAGTGGCGTTAGCAGCAGACGTGGCAGAAATGTACATGCAGGTAAAGGTGCCGGAGGACGACCAAGGAGCACTGCGGTTTCTGTGGTGGCCAAAAGGCGACCTGTCTATACCTTTTCGGAAGCAAGCCAGTCCTTAACGGAATCAAACTCCTCCTTAAGAATATTCAACCCAATTTCTAACCACATCAAGCTGAATCCATCGTCTTGACCAATTGCAAATCAGTACAAGTGTACTCAGAACGTCTGCATCGGTTGGTGCAGCGCTCAGCCAACAAATCACGTGATGCAGTGGACGCGAAAACAACTCGTGAGCTCATTCACTGTAGGATGGGTGCGGACTAGCACGCGGCATCTATGGGCGGTTGAGGAAGTACTGTAACTTCCACCCACTCACTTACGCGGCATCAAGACACACAACGCAGAAGTGGGCGGCCATCCGCGTGCTCACTGTTACGCGCAGACAACCAGACATGAAATCAACTCGAGACAGTATCGATTGCACTGGGTTGGGTGAAACACCGTTTGACTGAAGAGATTAACCTAGGGAGTGACCGAAAATTAAGTTGGTTGAGACAACCGACAGTGACATTGCGCGCTATGTCGTTCTAGCTCGGGTTTCAGTCGGAAGTAGGCACTGGAGAACATGATGGTATCATTAGATCGCCAATGTCCACTATGTTGTACATAGTACTGGCAAACTCCAGTAAATGGCCAAAAGTTGTTGGTGTCAAGTGGATGGCACATTTTGAACATAAAAGTGGATAAGCAAAGCTAGTTTGTGAGGAATCGGAAATCGGCCACCATAGAGTAGCACATCGCCATTCCTTGACTGTTCAGTTTGCAAGAATGAATAGCTTCCGAACCGATATATCGTCAACCGACGGACACAGATGGGACACAGTACTACAATTCCGATCTCTGTGTTTCACAGATTAGGCCATGTGCACAGAGAAGGAAGTAGACAGTAAGATAATTCCTGGATAGTGGACACCCGAAACCGGTAGTGAAAGGCACGTTTCACAATCTGCTGAAATCACATTGAAGATATACAGCGGAATGGATTGGGACGATAAGAATATTATAGGTAGAAGGAACTGCCTTTCCCTTTCCGACGGCACTAACCAAGGAATAAAACTCGGGATCTGTTCAACAATGGTGTACCTGAAATACACACTTTTCGTAGATAAGATGACTAACGGTGTTCACAAATGTATTCACAATAACTGTGAATATGTGTGTATATGAGATACCGCGAACGAACTGCACACAACGCTGCTGGAACACCTGAGGCGCATTTTACGATGACGTCTAATGCTCTACTGTGAGATTCAGCGGTGGTGACGCACCTGTTAGGTACGGTGCATGTAAGGTGGCCAGATTATTGATGAGCCAAACCGAGACGCTTCCAGATTTTTTGCACGGCAAACCGAGACATTTAACCTACCCCCGTTTGTTTCTGCATATGTTGATCGTACAATATATTGAAAAGATACATATCTACATTTCTTGCATCAATGCAATTATAAAAAGCACTTGCGTTATTAGTCAGTACAATGGCAACGCTACTGAAGTTTTAAATAAATAAATAAATGGCATATTCCCGCTAGAAGGAGGCATACAAATGAAGGCACGACTAAATATACCTACAAACATAGCTGCTTTGGAACAGTAAAAGGTGTGGTTAGAATAAAGTACAACCAAAATTTTCGTCGTTTACTCACTTAAGCAATTCGTGGATTAATAGTGGGATCCCAGAACATTATGGCGCTGGTTTGCGAAAAAAGCAAGTTTATTACTATTGTGGCAATAGCCAACGGTCGGCATGATTTCGCCATGTTGTAATCCATGATTTCATGAGCATAGGTCTGGGTGCTGCATTAGCATGTCGTGAATTTGTTCGCAAGGATACACGACACTCTTTTCTTCAGAACTGCATTTCACCACAAGTATTGCTTTCAGTGTTTAACCGCTAAACTGCGTTGTCCAGAATCTACTTTGATTCAGTTTGGAAAAATGTATAGTGCTGCGTCTGAGGCACAAGTTGGTTCATTCTCACAAAATCGGCAACCAGAGCTGCAAACGTCTTCTGGGAAGAAGGGTGTGGAAGTTTTATCCAGGTTGACCTTGGATGTTCGCATCAGACTGAGGCGGCCTAAGGGAAGGGCGTCCAACACGTGGGCCTCCTGAACCATGCACTCGGACGAATCGACCCTTCGATTTTTCCACAATTTTTCGGCTCATACATACCACCACCTGTGGAATACGTAGTACAGTTTCGGCAGCCATGGATGAGGAGAGATATCACCGTGGTGGAGATATCTCAACGTCATGCAACCAGAGAAGTCAAGGGTCTGTATAATTTGCCGTATGCACGAAGGATTCCAGTGCTTGGGTTCTTCAGCGGACAATATCGGCGACCGTGCGGAAATCTCATTTTGGCTTACCATATTTTTAGAGCTCCCAACCACATGTGCCGCCATTTGCTAGAGCTCATTCACTAAGCGCAATTTGAGAGGCCCTTATATCAAGCTGGCACAGTAGCAAACTCGTTTAAAATACCGTCCGAATCGCTTTTCCGTACGAGTGCAATGCCCTATTGGAATCTGTCATATGTACTTCCACGCTGGCAGAGTTCAAACCTAGGGTTGATCTTGCAGTCTTTTTGCTGCACCGTCTTACATGACCCATTACCCATGGATAAACACAAGTGTCTGTAACAGTTTTCACTGGCGTTCAAAGCCTACATTACGTTTCAAGTTTTTCAACTCCTGCATGTGTACACCAAAAGGAGACACGATGTTTACCAATATCCACTTTGCCGTCGTTCCGCTAGGATTTACCTTGGATTTACAGTATATACTAGGTATACTGCAGTGAGTTCACTGTGTAAACCCTCTTTTGCTAACCATCTTTTATGTTTCTAATTTTCACTATTACGTTCGTACGGGACCTGTTAAGCATTAGTTTTTATCCGTATAGAAACATTGTTCCATTAGCCACACAGGGATAATTTGTGAGATGATTCATTCAGTAAGTGCATTAGTCCCAGGGAGGCGGAAAACAAATTAGATACTTTTCGTACTTCTTCCTATGGGACCGAGTTGGTCTGGAAATGGGGAAAAATACTTCTACCTACAGCACATCAACCTATGTTTGTTTACAGTTCTAATCGAAACCTTTGTCCGCCGATGCAAATCTACACATGTTTTCATCAAGCAGCTAGTTGTCTTTCATTTCTGGGGCTGGGTGTGTAAATCCAAAAAGACTGACTCTTGCTTTAACTTTCTGCCAGTACGGTGGTTGGTTCATGCCATATAATTAAAGCCATTCGGTTATTCAAATCGGTTCATTCTTTCATATAGGTAATCGACGCAATTGTCGTCGAAACTGGTGATACTATTCCTCAAACTGTTTGATGACAAGCCCCTCTTGTTCGAGTTGGCCAATTCGAATGTTTACCTCGTTTGGAACAACTCTGTTTCTGCTATTGTCCCTGCAATTATGCAGAAGTTAGGGCATTGCAGACGACACTCCCAGTGCTGAAATATTTTGTTCCTCAAAACTACAGTAGCTTGGATAATGGCAGATGTTGTGTAGAAAGAAGGGTCACAGCTCAGGGTAGAGATTTTCAAAGACATATTGTTGTTGGTCCGGGATGTTACAATAACGGACGTCACTCATGCCCCTTCTCCTCTCGTTCCGTTAAGCCAATGTTGCTCCGCCTGCTCTCCCTGATTGTGCCAGTTCCCGTTTTTGTCCGCCCCCTTTTTACTGGTCTTTTTGTCTTCCGGACAATCACTGCTTTCTGCGTCCCTACCTTATGGTGTGCCTGCACCGTCACGGTTTGGTTCTGGCTATTCCACCTACATTATACATGCTCAAAGCGGGATACTCTGAGGTTTACGTCCTCAAATCGGTACATTAGTACATCCCACCCAGCATTTTTATGAAAGCGGGACAGCAACTTTACATGCGGGGCTATTTCGCCTAAATTGGGATGTAGGTTTACCTCGAGTGCATGTTATTTACCCGGATATTGTCTGTGGCTACGGAGTACGAGGCTTGCATGCATGACTTGCCGTCCGGTTAGATCAACCCGCCTCAGCTTCGATAGCTACACCTCATCCAGTCTGTTCATATAACCATTGGCTTTTGCGATGCACACTGGATCAGCAATCAAAACTCCCGCCTAATTGCCACGACAATATCCGGGTAAATAACATGCACTCGAGGTAAACCTACATCCCAATTTAGGCGAAATAGCCCCGCATTTAAAGTTGCTGTCCCGCTTTCTTAAAAATGCTGGGTGGGATGTACTAATGTACCGATTTGAGGACGTAAACCTCAGAGTATCCCGCTTTGAGCATGTATAATGTAGGTGGAATAGCCAGAACCAAACCGTGACGGTGCAGGCACACCATAAGGTAGGGACGCAGAAAGCAGTGATTGTCCGGAAGACAAAAAGACCAGTAAAAAGGGGGCGGACAAAAACGGGAACTGGCACAATCAGGGAGAGCAGGCGGAGCAACATTGGCTTAACGGAACGAGAGGAGAAGGGGCATGAGTGACGTCCGTTATTGTAACATCCCGGACCAACAACAATATGTCTTTGAAAATCTCTACCCTGAGCTGTGACCCTTCTTTCTACACAACATCTGCCATTATCCAAGCTACTGTACTTTTGAGGAACAAAATATTTCAGCACTGGGAGTGTCGTCTGCAATGCCCTAACTTCTGCATAATTGCAGGGACAATAGCAGAAACAGAGTTGTTCCAAACGAGGTAAACATTCGAATTGGCCAACTCGAACAAGAGGGGCTTGTCATCAAACAGTTTGAGGAATAGTATCACCAGTTTCGACGACAATTGCGTCGATTACCTATATGAAAGAATGAACCGATTTGAATAACCGAATGGCTTTAATTATATGGCATGAACCAACCACCGTACTGGCAGAAAGTTAAAGCAAGAGTCAGTCTTTTTGGATTTACACACCCAGCCCCAGAAATGAAAGACAACTAGCTGCTTGATGAAAACATGTGTAGATTTGCATCGGCGGACAAAGGTTTCGATTAGAACTGTAAACAAACATAGGTTGATGTGCTGTAGGTAGAAGTATTTTTCCCCATTTCCAGACCAACTCGGTCCCATAGGAAGAAGTACGAAAAGTATCTAATTTGTTTTCCGCCTCCCTGGGACTAATGCACTTACTGAATGAATCATCTCACAAATTATCCCTGTGTGGCTAATGGAACAATGTTTCTATACGGATAAAAACTAATGCTTAACAGGTCCCGTACGAACGTAATAGTGAAAATTAGAAACATAAAAGATGGTTAGCAAAAGAGGGTTTACACAGTGAACTCACTGCAGTATACCTAGTATATACTGTAAATCCAAGGTAAATCCTAGCGGAACGACGGCAAAGTGGATATTGGTAAACATCGTGTCTCCTTTTGGTGTACACATGCAGGAGTTGAAAAACTTGAAACGTAATGTAGGCTTTGAACGCCAGTGAAAACTGTTACAGACACTTGTGTTTATCCATGGGTAATGGGTCATGTAAGACGGTGCAGCAAAAAGACTGCAAGATCAACCCTAGGTTTGAACTCTGCCAGCGTGGAAGTACATATGACAGATTCCAATAGGGCATTGCACTCGTACGGAAAAGCGATTCGGACGGTATTTTAAACGAGTTTGCTACTGTGCCAGCTTGATATAAGGGCCTCTCAAATTGCGCTTAGTGAATGAGCTCTAGCAAATGGCGGCACATGTGGTTGGGAGCTCTAAAAATATGGTAAGCCAAAATGAGATTTCCGCACGGTCGCCGATATTGTCCGCTGAAGAACCCAAGCACTGGAATCCTTCGTGCATACGGCAAATTATACAGACCCTTGACTTCTCTGGTTGCATGACGTTGAGATATCTCCACCACGGTGATATCTCTCCTCATCCATGGCTGCCGAAACTGTACTACGTATTCCACAGGTGGTGGTATGTATGAGCCGAAAAATTGTGGAAAAATCGAAGGGTCGATTCGTCCGAGTGCATGGTTCAGGAGGCCCACGTGTTGGACGCCCTTCCCTTAGGCCGCCTCAGTCTGATGCGAACATCCAAGGTCAACCTGGATAAAACTTCCACACCCTTCTTCCCAGAAGACGTTTGCAGCTCTGGTTGCCGATTTTGTGAGAATGAACCAACTTGTGCCTCAGACGCAGCACTATACATTTTTCCAAACTGAATCAAAGTAGATTCTGGACAACGCAGTTTAGCGGTTAAACACTGAAAGCAATACTTGTGGTGAAATGCAGTTCTGAAGAAAAGAGTGTCGTGTATCCTTGCGAACAAATTCACGACATGCTAATGCAGCACCCAGACCTATGCTCATGAAATCATGGATTACAACATGGCGAAATCATGCCGACCGTTGGCTATTGCCACAATAGTAATAAACTTGCTTTTTTCGCAAACCAGCGCCATAATGTTCTGGGATCCCACTATTAATCCACGAATTGCTTAAGTGAGTAAACGACGAAAATTTTGGTTGTACTTTATTCTAACCACACCTTTTACTGTTCCAAAGCAGCTATGTTTGTAGGTATATTTAGTCGTGCCTTCATTTGTATGCCTCCTTCTAGCGGGAATATGCCATTTATTTATTTATTTAAAACTTCAGTAGCGTTGCCATTGTACTGACTAATAACGCAAGTGCTTTTTATAATTGCATTGATGCAAGAAATGTAGATATGTATCTTTTCAATATATTGTACGATCAACATATGCAGAAACAAACGGGGGTAGGTTAAATGTCTCGGTTTGCCGTGCAAAAAATCTGGAAGCGTCTCGGTTTGGCTCATCAATAATCTGGCCACCTTACATGCACCGTACCTAACAGGTGCGTCACCACCGCTGAATCTCACAGTAGAGCATTAGACGTCATCGTAAAATGCGCCTCAGGTGTTCCAGCAGCGTTGTGTGCAGTTCGTTCGCGGTATCTCATATACACACATATTCACAGTTATTGTGAATACATTTGTGAACACCGTTAGTCATCTTATCTACGAAAAGTGTGTATTTCAGGTACACCATTGTTGAACAGATCCCGAGTTTTATTCCTTGGTTAGTGCCGTCGGAAAGGGAAAGGCAGTTCCTTCTACCTATAATATTCTTATCGTCCCAATCCATTCCGCTGTATATCTTCAATGTGATTTCAGCAGATTGTGAAACGTGGCTTTCACTACCGGTTTCGGGTGTCCACTATCCAGGAATTATCTTACTGTCTACTTCCTTCTCTGTGCACATGGCCTAATCTGTGAAACACAGAGATCGGAATTGTAGTACTGTGTCCCATCTGTGTCCGTCGGTTGACGATATATCGGTTCGGAAGCTATTCATTCTTGCAAACTGAACAGTCAAGGAATGGCGATGTGCTACTCTATGGTGGCCGATTTCCGATTCCTCACAAACTAGCTTTGCTTATCCACTTTTATGTTCAAAATGTGCCATCCACTTGACACCAACAACTTTTGGCCATTTACTGGAGTTTGCCAGTACTATGTACAACATAGTGGACATTGGCGATCTAATGATACCATCATGTTCTCCAGTGCCTACTTCCGACTGAAACCCGAGCTAGAACGACATAGCGCGCAATGTCACTGTCGGTTGTCTCAACCAACTTAATTTTCGGTCACTCCCTAGGTTAATCTCTTCAGTCAAACGGTGTTTCACCCAACCCAGTGCAATCGATACTGTCTCGAGTTGATTTCATGTCTGGTTGTCTGCGCGTAACAGTGAGCACGCGGATGGCCGCCCACTTCTGCGTTGTGTGTCTTGATGCCGCGTAAGTGAGTGGGTGGAAGTTACAGTACTTCCTCAACCGCCCATAGATGCCGCGTGCTAGTCCGCACCCATCCTACAGTGAATGAGCTCACGAGTTGTTTTCGCGTCCACTGCATCACGTGATTTCTTGGCTGAGCGCTGCACCAACCGATGCAGACGTTCTGAGTACACTTGTACTGATTTGCAATTGGTCAAGACGATGGATTCAGCTTGATGTGGTTAGAAATTCGATTGAATATTCTTAAGGAGGAGTTTGATTCCGTAAAGGACTGGCTTGCTTCGGAAAAGGTATAGTGATCCTGTCGACTACCAGATGACCGCCCACCCATCGGGGCGAAGTCCTCGCCGTTTTGTGCCACTTATGCCCTTTGCAAGACGGTGAGTGATTTCGGTCATTTATACAGCGCTACGGTAACGAATGCAATCACCAATGGTTTCTACGTAGATGACTGCCTGGTGTCATTGAGTTCAGTAGAGGAAACAGCGCAGTTCGCCCACGACATATGTGAACTGCAAGCCAAAGGGGGATTCAGGCTGCGGAAATGGATCTCGAATAAGATGAAGGCCCTAGATTTGATATCCCCTACCGAGTGGGCACGAGCGCCTAAAGAACTCGTTGTTGGCTCGCACTGCAATGATCGTACGCTTGGGCTCGAATGGGATGCTGAGACAGATCAGTTTTGGTTCCGATTCAGCGTTCGCAACTGCCCGGCGACCCGACGGAGCATCCTGTCAACCGTCTCATCGATGTTCGATCCCCTCGGATTAGTGTGTCCTTTGCTTCTACCAGGCAAGGTGCTTCTACAGAAATTGTGTAGAAGAGGACTGGGTTGGGATGACCCTCTCCAGCCGTCAGACGAGCAAGAGTGGAAGCAATGGATTAATCACACTTTATCTATTGGCCAACTCTCGGTTCCTCGTTGTGTGCTGCGGAGCATAGAGACCTCTGAGCAACGCGCACAGCTGCACATTTTCAGCGATGCCTCTGAAATTGGGTATGGTGTGGTCGCATATTTGCGGCACACCTCTGCGTTGGGTCGGCCTTATTGCTCTCTCTTGCTTGCAAAATCCAGCGTTGCTCCATTGAAGGCAACATCTATACCCCGGTTAGAACTTGGAGCTGCAGTGTTGGCAGCGAAAGTTAATCAGATACTCGCAGATAGTCTGAGTATGAGTCCACGAGCTACACGGTATTGGACCGACTCGCAAATCGTGCTGCACTACATCTATAATAAGTCGACAAGATTCAGTACATTTGTCGCTAACTGAATTGCCGCCATACAACAGCTGTCTGAACTGACGCAATGGGACCACGTTCGGTCGAAGGATAACGCAGCAGACTTGACCTCGAGGGGAACCCTGAAGTTGAGCGAATGGAGAGCGTGGGTAGGAGGACCGGATTTTCTCCTGCAAATCGACTGCTCCTGGGTAGACGGGTATACCCCAACGGAAAGCATGGCAAATGTGGAATTAAAAAAGCCAAGTAGTTCCATGAATGCTACATCAACAAACCCCGCGAACCCACTGCTGACGTATTTTTCTAATTGGGCCAAATTACTGAAGGCAGTAGCTTGGCTGGTTCGTTTCAAATGCTGGCTACTATCCCGTCACAATGCGCATCGGGTATTTGCTAGAGGTCCGCTGTTAGTTTCCGAGATAGAAGATGCCAGGAAAGACATCCTGCGCATGGTGCGACGCGAGACGTTTAGCAACGAACTGACAAACCTTAAAGCGTGCAACAATCAATCGACCCACCTTAGTCACGCATGGAAAAAACGAAACCTAATCCGTTGCCTGTACCCAACTCTGATCGAGGGAATTATCTGCGTCCGAGGGCGGTTGAGCTACACGGACTGCGAGGAGAGTTTGAAGCACCCTGCTCTCCTTCCCAGTAGGCACCCAGTTGTCGAGGCGCTGGTGCGTCATTTCCACGTCTCATAAGGCCACGGTGGAGTGCATCACGTGCTAAGTGCGATCCGCACCAAGTATTGGATACTGCGTGGAGCTAAAACAGTGAAGCGAGTAGTCGGAAGCTGCATCTGCTGCTGGAGGCGCACCGCCACTCCGTGCCAGCAACAGATGGCACCATCACCCTGTGCCAGGGCGGAAATTGGTCGGTTTCCTTTCAAGAATGTGTGTGTGGATTACTTTGGCCCTATTGTTGTAAAGCGAGGAAGGACTGTGGAAAAGCGCTTTGGGTGCATATTCAATTGCCTGCAAACCAGGGCAGTGCACTTGGAAGCAGCCCACGACCTCTCGATTGATGCATTCATTACGGCGTCCATCCGTTTCGTCGGCAGACGGGGCTGCCCATCAGAAGTATATAGTGACAACGGAACGAATTTCGTCGGGGCGGTTAGGGAATTACGTGATGGTGTTAAAAAATGAGATCAAAAACGGATTGACGGAGAGCTATGCCTTCGTGGTGTGCAATGGCATTTCAATCCACCATTTGCAAGTCACAGGGGCGGGGTGTGGGAAAGAATTATCCGCTCTGTAAGGAAAATATTGTACGGCGTATGCAACGAGCAAAGCCTTACTGATGACTCCCTAGCCACTGTATTCGTCGAGGTAGAACGGATTCTAAACAATCGCCCGCTAGTTCCACCCATCTCCGATAGCCAAGATGCTCCTCCATTAACCCCGCGCAGCCTACTTCTCATACGATGCGAAACCTTGCAGTTGCCAGACATCGACATCAGAGACAGGTATACTAAGCGCTGGAAGCAAGTAGCCCACGTAGCCACGGGATTCTGGAAGAGATGGTTAAAAGAATACATAACAACATTACAATCTCGACAGAAGTGGCAGCTTCCGACCAAGTCTGTAGAAAAAGACGAAGTAGTGTTGGTGGCTTCCGAGAAACTACCAAGGAGTTGTTGGCCGCTGGGTCGAGTCGTGAGTTGTGAAGCCAGCAATGACGGTTTATTAAGGACGGTTACATTAGAACGAACTCAGGTATGTTAAAAAGAGATATCAGAAAGGTGTGCCGCCTGGAGGGCGATGAGTAGCAGCGCTTAAGTCTGGCTTGGAGTGCAGGGTGGTAGTCATGGAAAACGGCTTTCACCCAAGCGCTTCAATGCCCAAAGACGCCCACGAACGGCGCTTGGTGGGAGTCATGGAAAACGGCTCCTGCCAAGACGCTCTCGTGTGGTTGCGTTGCTTTCCCTTCTGTTTTTCTAAGGAGCGCTACTGTAGGCAGTTGTAGGACCGAGAGCCAGAGTGGAGTCGGGGACGTACGAGACGTCAATCGCAGCAGAATTTCGGAGGCAGTGTAACGCGCTTATCTACCCATGAAATTCTTCTACTCTTCGCTTCGTGGTCTAGTCTACAGACCTGGGCCGATCGTTGATGCATATCGACTAGCGTTCACGTGCGCCTCCTTACATTCCCATTGTTAGCGTTGTGGGTGTGTCTGTGTTTGCATGCCAATCCCCGGCACTGGTTCCGTGCGTGTGCGGCTACCGACGACCTTGGATCTCCAACCCTACTCTTCGCCGAACATGACACGTTCAGCCCGGAGTATGTGTCGCACCCCCTCCCCTGTTCACTGGTCGCTAGTCCAAACACCATGTTTATGCGTGCCATTAAACTCTCACCCTATGATTGAACCATCCCTTGATTGGTCAACGCCATTATTCTTAATACTCATAGCACTCAGTTGTGGTGCCTTGTTCATTTGATTGTCCGGCGTAGACAACTCGTTCCTCCTATTGTTTACTGACACCTTGTTGTCAACTTGCATACACCGGGATACTGAACAATTGAAGTATGTCCCAATTATCAACTATATATATTTTAATAGTACCGTAGTATTTGTGATCCGACTTGTTTTGATTTCGGGATCTTTGGCTACGTGTTATTCAACGTTCACGGTGGACGTTACACCAACTATATGATAGTTGGTTGGTAACGCAGGTTGGTAAATCGTTGGGTCGGATGTGATATCAGATCGTCTTTTCCGCTTTTCGTTGCTGTTTGTGTATGCAGAGTCTTTGGATAAGGAATCATACGCGAGCTGAGCAGGAACAATGATATAACAGGCTTGATCACAGTCGGTTCAGAGTACTGCTTTGCTCGGGGAATGCAGCACAAGCTGTTTCACATAGCTTTGTTTAACACGTTTATGATAGATGCGGATGGCAAGAGACCGTTGGGGTATTAGAAGAAACGTATCATTGCATATAAATGGGAACCTTTGCGGATTTTGTTGTTATCCATTGCAATCTGCATACCCAACAATCAGAGGGTTGCGGGGCTCAGTGTAAGGAATGTGCCTTATTGTGGGTACTTATAACAAATTTTAGGTATCTGGGCCTTCGTAGGTGATGAATTCATCCACATGGTGCAACCCGATCTTTCCGTCAATATGCATGCCTCCAGAAACACAAGTATAGACCACCAAATACGAGTAAATTCGGCTTCAACTCACTCAAAATTGGCCAAGTGGCGCGTTCACACCATTGATAACGCAGCTGATCTTGTGTTCCGCTATCCGATAAAATGCGGCAACTTCCAGCCCATCCAGCGGTTCAACCAATTTCATCTCACCTGCAATCAATCTGAATCCGGGAGACACCTACCCTTAACTCGGTACCCATTTGGACGGATCAGAGCTAAACACAGTCCATCGAAACCAGAAACCAGGTACCGAATACTGTAGATAGTTGCGTGTTTGAACCAGAAGAAACATCCATAGCTCGGCATCTATAACCACACATAGCTTGTGCATAACTTATGCACGGCCAAAGACATCCATGTCCAGGAAGAAGTCCAAAACGTTAGCAATAACTTATTTCAAGCGACTTGTTACAATGAGAACTACAGTACACTAACTGTCGTAAGCAGTAAACTTCCTGTCGGCCAATGGCCGTGGGGTCTGCGCGTCTGGTTTGCAAGCATAAGGTCACCGGTTCGAATTCGCGTAGGGATCATCATCATCATCAACAGCAGTACATCAGCCATCTGAACTGATGCTTCGCTGCCATACAACCACGAGGAACTATGAAATTAAGAATAAGAAGAGGGAGAGAGGGGGGACTTACCTAAAAACCTTAATGCCCTAAGCAAACATTCAGGGTCAAGACGCCTACACCTTGTGTAGACAACATACCGTCACAAACAGCTGGCTATCGTGCAAAGATAAGGCGCGTAGGGATAGGCGTCCTCGCGATATACTAAGCCCGCGCACGACTGGTGGTGGTCGCGCGGCAGCGAAACCTCGTTAAGGCGTACAGCTGACATATTGTTCTTTATTAGTATCATTTCCGAGCTCAAGTCACGTAAGATAGTGTATGCGCCGACGGAAGATGGTTGCGAGTGTGAATCATTTTTTGCCCAAATGAAAATTGGCTTGCAACCACCACTTTGAGTAGCGTCATGCTTCTACACAAATCCTTGCGTTGGGGTTTCCGATAGACTCCTTCTAATAGCGGTACTTTTATGATGTGACAGAGGCCATATTACTGTTGGCGCGCGGTTATACATTTTCATATTCTTTAGAAAAGCCGTCCAAAGGATCATCGCAAGCATACCTGTTACTAGAAATACGGCAATCAGCAAAGCATAAACTTTCCGAACCGCATGCCTCAGGTACCATGGAACGTAGACGACATGGCCGGGAGCCGAGTAACTGCATCCATGAAACCCGCTCCAATGGCATATACTTACTAGCTCCGAAGATCATTCTAGCACAGCCCTACAGTTATGTTCTCCTTGTCGGGGACTTCAACTTGCATGCTGTGCTGAGCAATCTAAAGCGAAACTGTAAGAGCTAGTCGCTGGCCTACCACTTTATAATCACATTACCCCCCCTACTCGCTTTTGAACAAGGAACAAACCGGCTATTCTTGACCTTATGTTTGCCAGTGAGCAGCCGGTTGGGACGCGGTGATCATGCGACACTGCTTTTCCAATACGTCTGTTATGCGGTGCACTCCAACGGGAACAACAAAGAAATTCGTCTCGTAACGCACTATGATATGCTCTCCGTCTTCATCAAGGCCACTGCTTGGTCCTTCATAGCTGACCAAGCCCCTGACGTCGCATGCGAACGACGAACTACTACCATCATAGGACGTTTATACTTATGGTGACTTCTGAGAATGTGTTCGATTCTACCCTCTGCTGTAACGAAACTCAGCCTGGTTTTCACTGATTCGACCTTCATGGGGATTTGGGAGTCGCCTGGGCATAATGCGTGTAGGTAGTTTAGTTAGCTAGGACACGACTGATACCAAGGCATGATGACACTTCTTTCTTGATCCAAATAGTGTCACACAGGCCAACCAAGGCATTTACCAATGAGTCGCCGCTGTTCTTTACCAATGCTGTTAGAAGATTGTCTAGATCAAGTGCTTTGTTCCCTCGATGATTGATCCAGCTATGTCAGTGTCTCAGCTGTTCAGGTGATCCAACTAACAAATCGGACATTCTGTTTGACGTGTCCGAGTGTCAACCATTGTTTCCTTAAGAGGTATCTTGGACCCGTGCGTTGCGTAAGTCGGAACCACACTCTAGTGTCTACCTGGGACAACCTAGGAGGGAGACGTGCAACAAAACATGACATAAAGCTAAATCCGGTCTTTAATTCACTCTAGCTATCTTTCGGTGCAGCCAAGTGCCTTCCTCGTACTCTATAAAAACCATTCTATCACACACCATGTTTTCTACTAGTATTGCCCATGCATTACCCAATTTTGTTTGCTGTCCCGCTTATAGACTGGGGTTTTTCAATTTCTTTCTTGTTTGTGTATCGTCAACGATTTCTGGTACACAAACTTTCATCTCTTCATTAGTGACTGTGTCGTTCATCTATGCCGGATGTCAGATTTGGACATATAAAAATAATGGACGCTAGTCACATCTGTGAGCTTGTGGTCGGTTCGCGCATTTTCTGTGCTCGCTCGCAACGAACTGTCTTGTCTTTCTAAGGTATCTTGATCACCTCATCAACGCGATATAGTGGGCCCGTGTAAGAGGAGGGTCGGTCCGGTGGTTTGTTTTGCATCGCGCTCCCACCACCAGCTGCCATATGTATGTGCCTCACATTTGCATATTCGATCTTTTACCGCATCTCTTAAGTTACTTTTTTCCTTAATTTAATTTCCTGGATTTATTGTTTAATTTTTCGCTGCGATATAGAACCAAACATGCGTAGCTCAGGTTGTTCAGTTGGTGGTCTGATTGTTTGGCTCCTTCATTAGGAACATTATCAGGCTATCCTGTGTGCACTTGGTCGGATTCATTTTTTCCTAGTTCCACACACCATCATGCTCTTGCGAATCTATGTTTAGTGGTTTCGACAGCCTGCGCGCAACCAAGGCGCTGCACTGGCTGCCCATCCACGTTTCTTACCACTGAATTAGCTTTGTGTACCTAAAATTCAAGCTTATGTGCACTGCTCTTCATCTAGTGCACACCGGGCATTGCAGTCCATGTGCGGATGGTCAGCTGATCATTCAGACTGTCAATGCCTCACACTCCGCTATTTCTAACGCCTCATGGGCTGCTCACATTGACCAATGATAGCGCACGGAGACACACCGCGCTGACAGCACATCTCATCTAGACGGGCAAGTGCCTAATCCTTTATGCACAGCAACCTCACCTACAGTCGAACCTGTCCAAGGCGACCGCACAAGTTGATCGAGACAATCCACAATCCGGCTGTGACGATGACATCGAGCGTGGTGGCTATTACAATGTGTTACCCAAGGACTCACAGAACCCTGAGGAAACTCGTGTCGGTAGAATCTCTAACGGAACCGGGGCCACCGCAGACCATTGTAAAGCGAACATCAACACACAACAGCGGGAGAAATAAATGCGTATGGGGATCGAGCCTTACGATGCTGGCTTAGTAGTGAAGCTCCCATCGGCAATCCGACGACCCCGTCATCGACTGAAGTCAGGTAACAGATGGTTCACTTTTTGAGCAGACTTCAGCCCGTCTTTATGAAAAGGTCAGCGATATGAAAGTTCGTCGCAAATCATTTGGTGTGAACCAACTGCTCGAGCCACTAAGTGAATGCTTCTCCCTCGGTGGTCCAACAAAACATGAAGACTACTTCATAAAACCAAAAGATAAAAAACGACCGGTGCCACAAGGTTCCAATGATAGAAGAGATACACAGGTGGCCCAAGAAAGAGCGTGAGGATTGTTGTGTACAAACAGTGGCAAAGTGATCGCTTGAATCCGTTTAGATGTAGTAATCACGATCTTAGCTGTTGGGAAGATTGTGAACGCGATACGCCAGAGTGATAATCGTGATTGTTGCTTTGACTCCCGATGCACGCACACACATGTTGAGGAGGAAGAAAATTAAATGCTAGAAAAACTGGCTTATTACGGCATCGAGCTAGTTGGGGAATTGCACCACGGGAACCTAAGCAACGAAATCAGTACGACACTCCTGGTTCGATCGATTGTCAACATCCTATCTTAACCAATTGCATCAATGGGGCAACGAAATTCCTCCTTATAGAAATAATGTCCCTGCACAAATCCCTCAAGATGATTCTCACCGCAATTAACTTACATCCAGTGTGTGCCCACGCATACGAGCGCATACCGTTCGCTGAGTGACCAGTCAAAAATCAGTCAATACATATTAAACGAGTGTAGAGCATGGGGTGCCGGACGACTTCATGACGTGTAATGTGTAATAGTAATCGACACACAAAGTCAACAACGATTGTCTTATTCCACTCAAACAAGTAGACAAGATCGTCAGCAAGGCTATGCCCATAGGTGGCAACGAGTAATCGCGCATGGATGTTGGAGTCTAATATTCCATGGTGAACAGTCAGAGATATCCCCCAAACGATTTTCCTATATTTTCTTGTTCTTAACCTGTCTATGTCGTCCACCTGTCTAACGCAACCGCTACAGCGCTTTGTGATCCCCAGACATTCTAGCACATGCTCAAGGCGACCACCGCTATCACGACTTGCCGAGATTGTGAGTAGAGGCGTCATGAAAGTCTGCTACCGTATCGCACAGATAGCTTAGATTTCGTTTCAAAGTGTCATAATTACCCTAGAAACCACACTATATGCCCTGCACTGATTCATTCTCGCTCAGATTTACGCTTTCTGTGTCTCCCTAATCGGTTCCCATAGACTTGTTGATACCCCCGCTGTCGCAATTGAGCAGTTCACGTTTCGTAACTCCCCCAGTACCACTGGTTTATTCTCACCCCAGGTGTCACACTGCCTTCATACCAGACTTGTCCAGTGACACATTCCCCCCCCCTTGATATCACCCTATATAACTAACGCATGTATCCCGCTATGCGCCATGCAGTGAACCAATCGGATAGAGCCATGTTACCCAACAAATGAGCCGTGGGACTCCCCTCGCGCACTCTGGGTTTTGTGATACTGTTGTACAATCGCAATTACTGTGACTAGCACTTTCTGTGTGTATTTGTTCATTGTGTAACCAGTCGGTTGTCAGCACTGAGTGGGTACTGTTGAGTTACATCCTTACTGAATAACCGTGTTGGTTTTCATAGTTCATTTTGAAGATTCTTACGAGGACAAAATGGCTAGTTTCAAATCAGCAAAGCGAAAGGCATTAACACTTGAGGAAAGAACATCAGTGATTCGATAAAGTCAAAAAGGAAAAGTTCTCGAACCTTGGCAGAAAATTTCTGAGTAGGATAGACACAAATCCTTTTGACTTTAAAGGGAAATCCGAGTTTTTGAATGCCTTTGAGAACAACGCATGGAGCGCTCGACCCACTTTCACGACGTAGTCGGAGTGGGTTGAGACGGTGGGAATCCCTTATTAAGAGGAAATTTCTGAAGCGATTAGGCCGCTACTAACTAAGGAAGAGCTAAGAGTGGTTTTCCAAAGCGGTCAAACGCTCCGTTCAGCACTGATGCGTTTGAACCGTCCACTTCCGAAGGATAAACGAGCAACTGTGTCTATAAAATTAGTTGCATAGGCTATGCGCAAGTCTACCAAGACTAAACTGATAGAACTGCGCACTAGGTTAGCTGAACACAAGAGGTATATTTCGTGTCCATCAAGGAACGAGTCTGAATGCAAGGTTTTACTACAATTTCGGCGGTAGCGTTACGCGCGCTAGACTCGAGACACGAAATTTACTAGGACAATGTAAAGATCATTAGATGAGGAGTGAAGACACCAAGTCAAAATTAATTGCTGCGGCGTTAGAAATCCACGAAGCCACTAACTGTGTAAGCAGACCAGACGGGGTAGAGCTTGACAGACTGTCTTTACCCGGCCAGTCTGAACAGCCACAATACTGCCTATACAATACTGATTGATAGCCTTAACTCTTCCGATAACGACTGCTTCTTAAGTTTATCGGCCGGTTACCATACGGATCACGAGCGCGTTATGTACTCCGGAGGTCATCTGTTCGAATCCGCGTAGGTGCCATTGACCTCACGGCGTACCCGGTCAACGCTCGACTGATGGTGTTCGCTTGGCTTCGAAGCGTCGGTACCGTGTGCCGACGTGCTGTTGATGCCCTCTTGAGTAAATCTTTCGGGAAACTTTCTTCCTTGGACAACCCATTTTTGATGTCCAAAACTTGGTAAAGTTTGAGGAAAGGCCTGTAAATCACATGATACCGACCCTCTTACAAACTAGACGGGCTCACCGCCGAGGTTCACTCTACACTTGGATAAGGTCGATGTCTCCACCAGGTTATGCGTCCCTTGTGGTCCCCGTTTATCACTTACTCTCTTACTTACAGTTCAGTAAGACATGTCTCTTTGATCTCCTCTGTCTACTTTGTATCTTTTCACTTTTGAGCTTTATCCATCGTGACGCTACTTATAGAGTACGGCTTAGCCACTTTTTATTCTTGTCTTCTGGTTCAGCCGGCATCACCTCCATTGGACCATCAACTGCTATCGCCCAAGTCACCACCTTCTGTACGCGTTTCCTGTTCATCCTGTGGCCATGTATTTTGTAGCCGTTGCCACTTGCCTTGGCATGAGAACGGACCGACGTGGTGCCAACCGGATTCCCAGCGACGGCGCGCACGTTCCAGTAGGACATTGAGCAAGAGGACTCCCTCCCCTGCGTCACACCGCAGAGGTTCACTTGATCATGCCTCGACCTCACATCGGCTTATAACACGCAGATCCGAACGCATGCGAACCGGCAAGCGATCGAGTGGAGGCAAACTGGGTGCCCTGTCTGCAAAGATGAGTGACTCTGCCCTGGTCGATTTGTCTGTGTTCGCCGTTGGGTTTCCCCCCTATCCTCCGGACGCCTGGTTAAAGCGGTGCCCTGCCTGCCTCGTTCCAATCGAACGTGTTGACGGCTGTGCTCAAATGATGTGTCGTTCTTGCAGACACACTTTTTGTTGGCACTGCCTCGCCTCATTGGACGTGAGTTTCATTTTCCTTGGTTGTAGTTTGTTCATTCTTCTTTGTGCTAGTTACCAGCTCGAACTGCATGATATACCCTTCTGTGTTGCAATCTCATCTATCGCTCCTTTCCTGGAGAAAAGCGGTTCACTCCTCGCAGAGGAGATGAATCAAATCCTTGCTTTTGTGTGGTATAGTTCTTTGGTGGCAAAAACAATACAGGGACGAAGCGCCTACGTTAATTGGTAGCTACGTGTCCTTTACAGTGGATCAGCAATGATCCGAATGCAAAAGTAGGTTCCGGCTCACAGCACCAAAATTTTATATTGGAAGTGGTAACAGTAAAAGTAACCATTGTTACTTCAGGGGAATGGATAAGAATGTTAACTTATCAGGTAAAGAAATTATAAAGCTGGAATAAAGGAACGAATGCAACGGAACCACTGACTTCTCTATTGCGCCATCTCAGATTGGTTGTTCAGAGGCTTACTGTTGCTCCCCAGTGATCGGTCTGTAAAGACGACAGGGACCAACCCTACTTATTCTTTCGGTGAATTCTTCTGTGCCGCGTCACTGACTCGCTGTTTCGGACTTTTGCTCCATCAGTTGCAGAATTCTGAGGTAATACGCAGCAAGATCACCGGTTAAGACGTACGCGAGGCGCATGACAGCCAAGGTTGGTGGTTCGAGTTCGACAGACACTTCAGTATATCACTATCGGCTGGTAACCAAATAGATTGCGCGCTTGCGTTGTAATCCGGAGGTCGCTGGTTCGAATCCACGTAAGTGCGGTTGGACGTCGCGGCGTGCCAACCTTAACGCGATTGTTATTGGTCGCGCGGAGCAGCGTAGCGTCGCTGCAGGGTGCCGGCGTACTGCTCATGCCAGTGTACTTGTCTACAAACGCCACATGATCATCTTTTTGGAATCTATCATTCGGTTCTTCCATCGGATATGAGCACTACTTCTCAAGCATCGATGCACCAACACAGCCAATCTGTTCGAGTTTTCAGCGCGTTGTGACCAGCTCTCTGGTCCATACCGGTTGCACTTCGGCTTTGGAGACTCTCCCTTTAACCATTTAACTTTTCCCCCTGTTTTCTCGTGGTGGAGACCTCAGTAGACCACACAAGACATACACTGCATGTAGTGATGCAGCTATCTAGGTAAGTAAACCCATCGGCCACTTCGAGTGTTTATTTAATGCTTTTGAGAAGTATCGGGCTTCTGATAGAATTTGTTTTTGACGGATTCTTGAATGGCGTCACTGAGAGCAGAGACCGAAATACTAAGTAAACATTCTGCTTCCGAACTCTGCTTAATAACTTTACTGGAGCTTCGAAATCGAATAGCAGATATATAGCTGCTCACTGGGGTCTTTTTAAACACCACAGCATCTGGCGTTCACCAGAAGCGACTCCGGCACCGTAAATTCTGCATCACTGGAGACGCGAAGTACGCAGATCCTGCCATTGGAACTTGAGTCTGGCGAACATAGATGCCTTGAGGCGCTGGTGTCTTGCGTACTTTTAAGAGAGATACTGCATAGATGAAATTTAAGGGAGTGTAAGGGCATAATTGGTGCCGTTTACTAACCGATACGACACCGTACACACGTTCTAGTTGTTTCAACTCTTCTACTCGGAACGGACGTATCGCTTTTCGCTAGTAGTACCCCAAACGCAGATCAACCAATGGAATTTAATGGGCACGGCCCAACAGGTCTAGCTGCCAGTCGTTTGCACGTACGAGCTGAGACTGGAAACGAAAGGGTAACTCCCCTGACATAGCACTTAAGACTCAGAAAGACAAGTCGATTGCAAGCTTTCGTTTACACACTCCGCCAAACAAGACGCCTTCTACACCCTCGTATTTATAACGCGATACCATAGCAGTATATGGCATGAGCTATGGAGAAAGATCAGTGTCAATACGGCTATGAGTTGCCGCGTAGTGGTCTTCTAACTGAACTGAGCTCAGAAGTCTGCGCGGGTAAGTATCTTTGATAAGAGCTTTAGTTGTACTCTGTGCAGCTTGTGTTGACATACAGCAGCGGGGCGAAGCGGCCGTCTGGTACTTTTCCGCATTGGTAGTTGGACAGTCAGGCCCTTGAATTGCTGGGATGAATCAATGAAATGACAACAAGGAAGTCACTTTGATCACAGTTGTAACCTGCACAGTATAACTTTTTACATGGGGACAGTATTGCTGAATTTGCTAGGGAGGCTGGCCCAGGCGAGCTCTGTGCAGCTTTTGGCGGAACTGTACGAGCTCCGCAACCCAAAGATGCTATATGAAATGGTATCTCAGATTTGGAAGATATTGCTTCTCTGTTAGCCTAGCTGATAATCTCATTAGTGGTGGGTGCTTGAATTGGGAGACAGAAGGATAGATTGTCACTGGCGACTGTGTCTTGTCTACCAATGACAATCTCCAATTTCTCGTTTTGATGAAGGAATTTTGTTCCAGACTCAACATCCTTACCAACTAGGCCGTAGAATAAGTGACTGCTTGCTTAGAGGCCTCCTCTTGGAGCCACTAACTTGTTGCTCTACTTCATAAGAATCTCAGAGGTTTGATTGATTTCTCTTTACGATATGCTCAGGTCCGCGGCGCTCTACTTAGGAAGATTCAGAACTAGCTGTGCGTGTTTCTCTGACTTAATATTTTGCACACCTGCGAACGCAGTCTACTGAGAATTAACTTTGGTGGCTTCCGCTCTTTTATCATGGAGCTGCGTACGTTGATCACAAACCGACAAGTGTTTGATTCTGCGAACGTTTCCCCGCCGACATCTCACATCTGCGAATTCTTTTTTTACTGTAACATGTGTACTTTTACTACGTCACACTAGAACATGACGAGCGATTAATGTATTGATAACTGACTACGACATTTTAATGTTTACGGTCAAATTTCGATAGAGTTACACAGGTTTTACTTCTTTTTTCTCCGTTGATGCATGCTCTTTCGCCGTTATATGCAATTCATGGTTCTTGTCATACACTGCTGTAGCGCTACCTACCCGAAATCGCAGCTCACCTTCTACTGCCAGATGTGAATACAATCAGTCGATGGGTTTTACTCCCTTCCTATTCGTTAAATGTACACCCATGGTTTTTTTGTGAATAGCCCAACGCTTTTCTTTGTATCCTGAAGTTGAGCACGGCTGGACATCTCCAGTACCTGTATCCTCAGTCCACAGCAAAATTTCCGTGAGTGCACATCACGGTGATGACCACTTGCGCGAAAGCGAGTTCTCGTACTACACCACCACCACATCTTGCGTTTTAACAACACGTCATAAGGAAAAGCATATCGGTGTTTGCATGTTTTTATCGTGAACAATCATCTCCTGTTCACGTATCACATTTGTGAATTATTGTCGAGAGTGGCTTTTCGGCCGTAGTCGATCTATACGCTGCCGTGCGCGCGACCCTAGGGTTGCGGATTGAAGGATTCCTTCCTTGTGATGGTAATTCATATGTTTCCCATTGAGATGAATAGGCAGTCTTTGACAATTCAGTGGTTGTGCCGGATAGCGCCGTGGGTTGTCACTTAGCTAGTGTTCTATCTATAAAAAGCCACCCAAGCAGCTTGAAAACACTGTGACGTAGTGCGTGTGACTCACCACCAAATAAGATCATTGCCAACGGGTCCATGGTATGGCTGATAGCCATACGAATGGCATATGAACTGATTATTCGATCACCGGCTTTCAACGTGTGAAAGTCCACCATCTCACTGTGCAAACTTATAGGCTAGGCCTCTTGACCAAACTCTCCGAGTGACGGTTCCCTAAGACAGCTCTCTACTTTGGCCCAGGCAACCCGGTAGCATCTCATTTACCGGTGAGATTACACACCTCTATAAATATTCTCTACAGTTGGGTTAGTCTATGCTTATTCATTATTTAATCATGACGACTGTTGGGCTTCCTCGAGGTGTAGCAATGAATTTACTTACCATCTGCTGCAGTTAAGCTGATGCCCCTCACTATATTCCAATTCCTCATAATTTAATGTGGACTCTAGCTAAACGATGTGTTAACAGATATACTTTCATGATGTTTTCATTAGATTTTTGAACATTTTACGTGTCATTTACTAGAGCATCTTAGGTTGTGCATTGTCGTATGTTGTCTTGACAACCAGTGGCTTCCGTTGGGTTTGCCTCATTTCCCTTTTTTCCCAACTTTATTATTATACACCCCATCATGAAAGGTTCTTCTGTGAAATTCCACCACGCGGATGTCGAAGTTCTGTCTAGGGGGAAAGGTTTCACTCTGGTTTATGTGGACAATATCACCCTGCTGCCTGACACTCATTAGATGGCACAGTAACTACTGGATGTACTGTTTGGGGTGGTCCCAGTTCTTGGCATGCACTTCGCGCCTTCAACGTACAAAATGCTGTTGTCGGATCATCAGTTACTTTATGATCACTTGATAGCGAGACAGTTCACTTACACTAGCCACACTAGCAATGACGTAATTGGTGAAACCGGATGTTCTGATTCCGTACCGAAATAGGTACTTTACTGCTCCGCGAAACTTCTGGCCCAACCGAAGGAAAAGTCAGAACGCCAATGACCTTGTCAAGATAACGTATTAACCACCTTTAAGGAAACACTGTATAACTGAAGCAGACCTTGGTTGTATTTATCGGTTTCTTACTGACCTTCGACTTTTGGAATAGGAAGGTCAACCGCCAAGGTTAATTGTTGCACATAGCTTTAGTCGATCTACAGGAGGTTGTTAGTCACGTGCAGGCCTTGGCATTTTCCAGAACGTTCGAAATTGATGCAATAATCGGTAACAACCGATTAATCGCTGAAATAATGAATTGTCCGGAGTATGCTTAACTTCTCCTGGACACCTTTTCCTCCTGAGATGACATCCGCGTTGTATGATGAATTTCTGGGATTAACGTGCAGTCTTCTGGACGTTGTTCTCTGCCTGTCGGTCTATCTCCTTGGCTGAACTGCTCGAGAAGTGGGTTCCGACGTCTGTAATCTAGTTTCCTCGCTCGACTGTGAGCAGTCGTCCACGGATTACTTTGGCAAGTTGGAGATTTCCACCAATAAGTCGAACCGGAGGTCAGTAGACCTCGCTGGTTCTGGTTAGCAAAGTATTGGCCGTAACTGGTTTGCATGCCGTGCCCAGATCTGTGCGCCCACGATCACGGCATCCACGGCATTTCCGCGCTCGTTTTTGACCGTCCTTGGTGTCCATTTCGCGTGGCCTTCCCGATAGTCACGTACTAGCACTTTCTATCCAAGTGTAAACGATCGTTTCTTTGCTCCATGCCACCGGTTAAATTCTTGTTCCATCCGGCGGTTTCTTTCACCAGCAGAGGATTTCGAGTACGTTCTGGTGGCATCGAAAGGCATGCGGAGCTTCCGGTTCATCATAACCTGTGCTGGAGAAACTCCGTCCGGCGCTTGTGAATTCAGTGTTGATCTGTAGAGGAAAAGGAACCAGTCAACCACCTCCTCTATACGTCCCTCCCATTTTGATTTGTGGAGAGCTCGCTTGAACGTATCCACAAACCCTTCTGTCTGACCATTCGACTGTGGGTGAAACGGTGGCGAGCGAATGTGCTGGACGGCGGATTGCTTGCAGAACTCCGTAAATGTTGCCGAAGTGAATTGTGTGCCATTGTCAGTTACAGTTGTCTTTGGACAGCCGAATCTGTTGTGGGTTTGACGCAGTATTGATACAGTAGCATTGGTGGTTTTGCTATTCATGGGAAGTCGGCCGGTGGCCGAGTGGTCTGCACGTTTGCTTTGCAACCATAAGGTCACCGGTTCGAATCCGCGTAGGGGTGGGCGTCCTCGCGGTATACTCAGCTCGCGCGCGACTGGTGGTGGTCGCGCGGCAGCGAAGCGCCGTTACGGCGTACAGCTGACACATTATTATTATTATTATTATTATTATTATTATTCATGAGAAATACTTCAGGCCACTTGCTGTATGAGTCGACTATAAGGAGAAAACTTTGGCCGTTAATCGCTCATGCGAAGTCGACATGGATGCGGCACCATGGTTTAGTAGCTTTTGGCCATGAATGGCGATCCGCCTTTTGTGGCGCTTTTAAGACATTGGCGCACTTTTGGCATCGTTTAGCTAGTAGTTTTAGCTGTTTGTTCATGAAGGGCCAGTATACATAGCTGCGGGCAAGCGTCTTCATACGCTTGATCCCAGCATATTGGCATGGAACTGCCGAATAACACGCTCTTGAAGAGCCTTGGGGATGATTATTCCGAAAATAGTAAACAGTCGTTCACAGTGGAGAGCGAATGTCTCCTCTGGTAGCACTGTTGCAACTCGGCAGATGAGCATAAACGTGGCCAACTTGTTTTGTGGAACTGTGTGACTTTCTTGAGTACTGGGTCCCGGAGCGTTTCGGTTCGTACAGCTTCTGCGGTAACTGGTAGATCGTGCAATGCATCACTCACCAGGTAGTTGACGTCAGATTCGATCTCGGCCGAGGCAATGATTGTGTCTTCATGTTCTTGCTGGTGGGCATCAATTAGGCGTGACAGTGCATCCGCTTGGTCAATGGAAATTGTCGACTGGTAGTGGATCTCGAAATTATACCCCCTTAAGGTAAGAGCCCAGCGTTGTAGTCGGTTAACTGTGTAGGTCGGGATACCCTTTTTCGATCCAACAAGGGCTTGTGATCTGTCAGCAGCTTGAAACGGCGGCCGTACAACATTTTGTGGAATTTCTTCACGGCGAACACTATTGCCAACGCTTTTTTCTTCATCTGCCTGTAATTCTTCTCGGCTTTCATAAGTGTCCTGGCGGCATGGGTGATTTCTTTCTGAGATCCATCGGTTCTATCTCTTGTGCCTGCGCGACTTCACTCTTGCCTGAAGGGGTTAGAGTCTCTAGTGTCGTCATCCGTTCAGCCCTCCTGTACGGCTTGGAAACTTGACCCATTAGATCGACAGTCGTAAAGAGGTTATTTGAATTCGAACACCGGTGCTGTCGCAATTAAGCTCATATCTGGTAGAAACACCTTCGGAGCGGTGAATGTGTTCAGCACCCATTTTTGAACCGGGAAGAGCTACTGGACCACTCAGCATCGTTGCTTCACACATCAGGCTCTGATTTACGGGTTATGTGTTATGTATGTTGTCAGTAAACGGGCTTCTGCGACCGGCATCACGACACGGTCTGGATGGATGGTCATAGTTGCGCAGTTGAATAAGACAGAGCTCTGCTCATTGAACTATAGTGCGTACAAAGACGCCATGCATATCAACCTACTTTAATGCTCAATCCGGTTCATAGACCAATCAAGTGTTCGCCTTTCTCGATCCTCCTGTCTCCGAACTACACTACGTGTCATCATTTATTAATGCTTCTCCACCTTATTTGATTACTGTCTGTATCACCTCGTTAAGTTCGCTTGTGACCAAATGTACTAGCATCGACAAGAAGCTAGCTGGTCCTCACGCATTCTCTCCTGTCTACGTGAGTAGCGAGTCCTCGCTATCATATTGCTTCCAAGCGTTCCTTGACGACGTTTTCTCTTTCGGCCCCTCAGTATTTTCCTATTTTTTTGACTGCTCGCCTTTCCTTTGGGTCATTGCTGTTGCGCAGCGAACCGATGAGGCAAGCTAACGGTTTGCGATCCGTGCAGCGATAGCCGTGTTGTTAACGACGCAAATGCACGTGTCCGAATGAATGGGGTATATACTTGTAACCCAAACGTCGCCAGTTCGAGTCTGCGTGTGATGGTTGAGCTCTCAATACCGCTAGCTCACGCTCGACTTGTGCTGGTGGCGTAGTGGCGATGTGTCTGTGCTGCGCACCAGCGTACTGCTGACGCCTTTATAGACGACGGGTTGGCTGTTTGTCGAGGTGCAAACGCATCACCTACTTCTACGATCGCTCGGCTGCTCTTCCCTGGATGCAGTTATCACTCCGCCCTCACATCTCATTAGCATTCCATCTGAATGTGCAACTTTTTTTGGTGTGTAGCGCGAGTGATTTCTGGTCATCTGGCAGCTAATCTGTATAACTGATGCTCGTTTGAAGCCGTGTGTACTACGGTGTAGTGTGGCTTGTGTGCGTTATGCATATCGTATCGCGACAGCCCACACCATTCCTTCAATCGCGAAGTTTTTTCGACAGGAATCCGTGGCATCCCTGCACACACACACACACACTTTTTTACAGTCGAGAAACTCGTATTTTACCTTTGGAATCACAGTGAACTGTCTAGTCAGTCTTTTAAGAACTGTTCGTCTGGTTCAGACTGTCTGCGTTTTGCATTTTTTGCACGCCTAAATCAGGCGTTGTGTACGTGCGTTGTCTAGTGTATTTGTACGCATCAATCCTGTTTGTTTGCGCGACTTCTGTCTAGCGTTTATTCTATTTTTTAACCGCATATGTCGCTCATCTAAGTATTTTCAGAGCGCTTGGTTTGAGAGATTGTTAGCCGAAGCTTTCGCCATTATCAATGTCGCTTGGGTTCTCCATTCTCCACACCATCTTCCTTTTTTTCCAGAACGACTTTCTGCTGCATCACTACGATGTCGGCGCTTGCAAGGGCAAGCTGGGTCACTCACGGGCCTCTGTCCTCGGACATCGAGTTTATGTAAGCCATTAATGATATCTGATATCTTCACGGCTTGGATTTGGTACGCATAGTTGATATTTGCTGGACTTAGTCCCGTTCACGCACTTCCTTCGACTGTCGTGAGGCACGTGTTACACTCCAAATCGAATCTAACACACCGGTGATGTTGCCGTTGGCTAAGCTATGCTCTCATTCCCCTTGACCGACTTCTTTGGCGCGCATTAAATGCCTTGGCTGCACCGAGTTGGGCGGAACCGCGAGGTGGTTATCCGATGACATGGCACAAAGTCATGAAGAAATTGACTAAGAGACTTCGTCAGGCTGGTGCGCTCCGTCTTCGTGGGTGGGGGCCCCGGGATGGTCCACCTCATTGATTGGAGACCCTATCAAACATAGCGTAGTCGCGCAGTCAGTGGCATTCCTACATTCGGTTTCTCGCATTTAGATGTTAATTTCCACTCTTCCTGCTTAATTCTGCGCTTTTCTCTCTTGATTCCACTTTTCGTATTCCGTTTGCAATCGACCTCACTTTCTTGCTGTTGTTAGTTATTGTTTTTCTGGTGGCCTGAGTGGTAACAACAAGGTCCACCGCACTTCAGCGCCTGGATCATAGTTGCTCAACTGAACTAATCCTACCGTCAGTTTACCGAGAACACAGATGCATTCCCTTGCATGAGACGCGATGCTCTTTTCCTGCCGTCAGCATTAAACTGCTCCTTTCTTGCTAAGCAACCACAAACGGTTGGACACGGCTGGGTTGCTACAGGGGCATCCAAACCGATGCAAGTACGAGCGTAGAGATTGCAAGCCTAATAGCTGCACCACTACACCTCCGATGCTCCCTTTCTGGACGGTGCTCACAACCACTGTGTCTGTGTATTACTGTGATCGGAGCAAGTCCCAAATACCTTTCATATTCCTTGGCCTCTAGGACCGATTGACGATTCGCATTTCAGTTAATGCGTGCTCAGAGAGTCTCAGTGGCCATTTTGTCAGCGAAAGCCATGTTTTCACCCATTTCACATCTTCGTTCTTGGAATATCCTCACTTCCGTGTCTGAAATTACTTCATCCTGCAAGTTTGTCCCAACCTTACCATCTCAAGGTTGTCGCACTTGCTTCCGAGTTTCTGCCTGTCTTTCTGACTGCAAACGACTGTGGTCCGCCCGTGCGCGCCTATATTAAGGCCACACACGGTTTGCACTGTGTCATCCACAGCTCTACCCTCACATGCCGCTTGTCAGTGCCAGTCAGACGAACTAGGTCTGAGTTTCATGCGGATCGGAACAGGGATAGTTTCAAAGCTAACCTTACCCTCAGGTTCCCGTAAATTTTTAGGTGTTGCTGCACCTCAGGAAATCACCTTCGCATGGTAGATCACTAAATTCCTGGGTTCATTCCAACTCCTTAATTGCACGAAATCCAGCATAGCATATACACGGGACCTACGCAAGAGTCATTAATTGGCTCGTGACCCATTCCATCGTGGACTCGTTTATTCGCTCTGACACGACCACGAAGACTGCGCATTTCATCTCTACCAACAACGATTCGCAGTCCCTTTGAGGCAATATTCGTAGGGACAACATTCCCGTCCATCCCTACAGTACCTGTCATATTCGTCGGGGATTCCTTTCAACGCATATCTGTCACTCAATTTAAGCCTTACTGAAGTAACATAACTCTACGTGTTACGTCAGCCCCAAACCGAGCAATGATCACTATGGGATTTCTTTCTTGAGAACAATGCTGCCCGTTTGCCATACACTTAGCGATTACTCAATAGCTCAAAATCGTTTGATATGGAACATTCGGGATAATCCAGGTATGTGCTTTGCCGCCAAGGTGCTCACTTGAGACTCTGCCTCTGCAACTTCAGGTTAACGGCGCAAGTACAGGCAGGTTTGTACAATCTGAAGGGCGGCGAGATTTACTCAGTGTGTGCTATTCAGTTTATAATTTTTTCACCCAATTGCACTCGTAGCGCCTTCAGAGTCCTCCTCAAAGGAAATCATGTTTCTCCATAGATTTCAAAGTTTCTTCTTTTTTCAAGTCTGCAATGCGCTTTATGCACCCGTGAAGAGTGAATATTTAGCCACTCCTTAACGCTATCAAATTCCATCCACTGGGCGCAAACGCTCTTAAAATATCCGTACTGCTCGCTGAGTGACCAACCCCAAATAAGCCGATAGTATAACAGATGAGTACACAGTGTGGGATGCTATTGGTCGATTCAAGATTGGTCACTCGATGAACAGTAGCATTTAGGGGCATTCTCGCCCTCTGGATGCACATAAGGACCGTTCTGAGAGATCTATGGGAAAACATGATTTCCCTAAGGAGGACTTCGAAAGCGCTCCGGATGCAATTAACTGAGGGAAAGTATAGTTGTGGTAGCTTTGTGCCTTGATCCGATCGACTCGCAACCCCTACTCAGTGAAATGGGGTACAGGCTGAGATCATCATTTGATGTACAGCAATTCTCCAGCACACCTTTAACTATTTCAGTAGTCTGACAAACCCTTTGCTTTGTATATAATTGCACATGCTGGGTGAAGAGTTACCACATACCTATGTTTGATTGCATTATCATTAACTTGGCGAAGTGTCTCAAAGCAGATGGATGCACCGCATCATGACTCACGAATCTCCGCTGTTCAATCAAACTGAAGTGATTTGACTGGGGTGCGTCTGAAGTTCGCTCCCAAATGGTTTGTCAGGTTTGGCTGCACCCGACGTGAACACTGGCAGACTGCCTGTCCATACGATGCCGCCAACTGGACCACCACCCCAATTGGACTGACTCTGGTTTCTTTGGAGAGGGAGGCGGAGTGCACAGTGTTCTTGACAGTGCCATACTTAAAGAATTGGTCAGATGGTCAGACAACCGCGCTGTGTATGCCTGGTATGCAGGTTTTCTCAGCTCTTACATTGGTACTGTGCGTGTTACAGAAGTGTGGGTCCACTCTGAATCAATCGTTTCTCCAATCGATGTGTGATGGGTGGTACAACACGAACCAGCCCCGATTTTTCTCCAACTGCGGGTGTTCTGTGACTGTTTGAAATCACGCAGACGGTCAAATTCGGAAATGGACTCTACCAACCATGTGGTGACCTCATAACAATTGCTATACGGCTACATACAGTAGCACTCGACTAAGGTTAGCTGTTTCTCAGTGGGTTTCTATCATCTCATACTCGTTCGCACTATTAATTCATGCTACCAAACTCATCCCCAATTTACAGGTTATATCGTACGAGGACCGATGCGGACGACTAAGGTTGTACACGCTGTCGTATCGTCGGTTTCGAGTGAACCTCATATTGACGCATCGGATATTGCACCTGGGTCGCTTCCCCCTGCTGTGGCCACTGCTGCACGTGCGCGCACTAAGCAGTACTCGCGGACACCGGTACAAGCTCGTAATGCCAGATCTGAAACGTGTAGCCCATCCTCTATGCCTCGAACGGCGAGTGGTGGACTATTGGAACCTTTTGCCCGAGAAAATAGTCGAAGCGAAATCGGTGTCGGAATTCAAACACTTTCTAGACACCCAGTTTGCGAATTACAGATTTAGGGCGCGCATTGCACCCGAATAGCATATGGCGCAGCTGTAATATGCTACAAACGCGCGGAAATCAGTGACGTGCTTCTGCGCACGTGCGCGATCTAACTACGATGGAGAAACACAGCTATAGATCTACTAGTTCTATTTTCCATATTAATACGGTCTACGCTTAACCCGATAGCCATTTAAGGTGCTTATCTGGCTAACTGGATATCTACTTGTTTGTATGAGGCTAGCATCAGCAGCAGCAGTGTATCACCCATTTGAACAGATGCTTCGCTGCCGTATAACCATGATGACCTACGGAACGAAAAATAATATGTGGGAGAGAAGAGGGACTTATCGTAAAACCTTAATGCCCTAAGCATACATTCAGGGTAAAGACGCCTACACCTTGTATCAACGACATACCGCCACATACAGCTAGCTAGTATACAAATACTAGGCGGAATTAGCGAGACAGCTTCAGGATGGCTTTCACTGCCCTGCGTCATAATCAGCTATTACTCCGAAGATAACTCAGCACCAAACACACTTTAAACAGACAGACTAGAAAACGACAGTAGATACGTCACTGATGATGACTATGAGCTTCGATCCAAGCACAAGGCGAGTCACGTGGACTCCAGCCTGGAAGGCGGGACGGCACCGAGTTTCATCGTCAGTGACTTCATTTCCCGCTGCCAAGCCAACTTTTGTCCACCTCGAACCTTGCGGCTCCCTACATCTGGCAGACAAAACAAGGCCCTCCTCGGTAAGCGGTGACCAGAGATACCTAGTACGTGTCCAAGCCAACACAACTGATTAAGTGCTATCTGTTGTTCCAAGGAACGCTTGGTTATCACTGCCTAGTACTCGCCTACGCATATCATCGTTGTGGACACGCTGGTGCCACCCGACACCAGCGATGCTACGCAGACAAGGATGGCCAAAGACTAGAAGGCGCCGCAGGTCCTCAGATCGAAGAAGCCGTCTCACTTCCATAGTGTAGAACGGGTCTCACTGTGGCCTTGTAAAGACTACCTTTCTGGCGCCACAAACGTCGCAGACTCTAGAAGACAGTTTAGCTTTTTTCAATTCGTGAACTGACAGTGCTTATGCGCCCATCGTTGCTGATGTGGATGCCAAGTTAAAAGAAATGATCAACTACCTGTAGTTCCTCGCTATCAAGAGTCTAGGGGTCATCAAGCGGCTGGTGGTCTTATAACAACACTTTGACGATGCGAATCACAAGCCAAATAATGGGACCACTTTCGAGAGCCTATTCAGGGTTGATTGGGCCACCCCAACTTCGTTAAAAAGCAGGGCAATATCGTTCGCATAATCAAAATCAACTAGCCTTTCACCAAGCAGCACCTCAACATCTGCATCGTAAGTTTCCACAAGGGAACACTCCATGATAGAGTCCAGGACGAAGTTGAACAAAGGTGGGGAAATTTGACAACCCTAACGGACTTCACTTATTGTCAGAAGTCACCGTAGACCCTGACACAGCCTGCAGTGTTTCAGTATAAGGCGCGTAAAATGTTCACCTATTTCAAGGGAACACCTTTCCGTACAAGTATTTCGAACAGAGTTGGTCGATCGACTGAGTCGAACGCACTCTTGAAGTCGAGGAACACAGCTATTGTCGGCATGCGCTAAGTGTGTGTGCTGCTGTAGCACCTGTCGCGGAGTGAATATGTGGTCTATACAGCTCCATCCTGGGCGGAAGCCTGCCTGCTCTTCCTTAATTCGGGGATTCTCGTCCCGCCGTGAGGTTACGAACGAGAATCGAAGCTAGTAATTTTGCTACCGCTGGTCTTAAGCTAATACGCCTGGGGTTAACACAGTCTGTTCGACTGCCCTTCTTGTATATTGCCACCATAATCGATTCACTCCAGTTAGCCGGGACATTCTCTTCCTTCTAGTCGTGTTCGAATAAGGAGGTCAGTGCTTTGCAGGAGACCTCACTTCCATCCTTAAATAGTGCAGGTGGGAGGGATTTGGAGCCAGCAACATAGAAACGATTAAGGGCTGTGATCTCGTTTCGGACCTCAACCTCCGATGGCGTTTCTAAACCAATCAGCCATGGCTTAGCTTGCAGCAACTGAGTAGAAAGGGGGGGCGGGTGAAGCGGGCCAATTGAACTGCTTTCGAAAGTGCTCCACCCAACGATCCATATGACGCTCCTTATTGTGAACCAGAGCACTTTCGCTCTCTCTGTTTGCCTCGCTGACGCTTAGGTTTCTGGGACCATTGATACGGATCATTTGGAGGGGTTTGCGATAATGGCTTACGGCTCCAGGCTCCATTTCTTGGGCCCGATTGGTGTACCAGGCTTTCTTGTCAGCCCGCAGGCTCCGTTTTAGTTCGCCCCTAATAGTCCGTCTGGTCACATTGTGCTCATAGCCAGTTGGATTCCAAGAGCTTCACAGATGTCTTGGATATCTAGTGACTGGTGCGATGAAGATTAATAGTGCCGCAAGCACAAGCTCCCACATCATGCATGGCGGCCGAGGTCCTATTACATTGAAACACAGTGTCATTAGGACGACAGTGCGAATGTTCGATACGTAGGTCATCCGTAGGACCAGCAGTTTCTTAACCAACCGCCTTAACCTGTTCACCATATCCTGTGAGTTGTCATCAAAGGTTACCGGAGAATACCTAACGATGGTAATAAGCAATCCGTGTCTTTTCACGCTAGCGGGTGTTTGGCAACTAACCCTCTTTGAAAATAAATCGCAATATGTTGCAATTGGTCATAGTGGCTCGTCCCCTTCGTCCATGGCTCAGGGGTTTAACATGCCGATTCATAAAGGGGATTTCACGGAGTCGTGCATGATGCGCCGCTGGTAGCTTCCGGTGGAATGTCACAGCAATCCGGCGCTTCTGAATGTGTGCTGATTTCTCTCTGACTGAATCTGGCCACGGTGAGCCTTTTCAGTAAACTGCCATTGTTGATTGGGTTACGTCTTCGAATGCCTATCGATTGCTTACTTCGGGATCTGCTCTCTATCTGCACTGAAGAGCGTATCAGACATGGCGCAGTCAGTAGCGTTCCTGCATTCGGTTTATTGCATCTGATTGGTAATTTTCGTTCCATTCTGATTAGTCCAACGCATTTGCTTCTTGCTTTCCTTTTCTCTACATTCCATTTACCTTCAGTCCCACTAATTTGCCGTTGTTGTTTATGATTGTGATTTGAGTCGTGGCAACTGGATCCACCGTACTTCGGTGCTCGGATCATAATGTTAACTGAACTGAGCGACTTTGAACCTGGTCAGGTGAAACCTCTTAGTGATCATCCCATGACGTATGAGAACAGTACGGTGTATTTGACCGAAAATCTTAGTCTAGTTGGTTCCCGCTCGTTTCTTATGAAGGTCTCGCGAGACCAGTCACACTGTGGGTTAATGGTTTTCTGACATCACATACTAGCGAGACCAAAAATCCCTTGAGTTTATCCGTTGCTTCTGTCCGTCGCCGTCTCATTTTAACGCTTATTCTTTTGAATTTTTCCCTGTATGTTTGGTTTCTTCTCTCCTCAGTTCGCCCAGTTGTTTTTACTCTCTAGAGCGCGACACAGACCAGGGTAGCTGCATCCGTTCCAGCTCGGTGTCTGGGTTTTAGTTAACTGACAGAACAAAATTGGCGATTTAGTCCCCTATGCTAGAGTCCGTCACTGTTCCGAATTCTTCCGACTGGCGTTCCTATTCTGGAACGCACTTCTCATCTGCTTTTTGTCACTCTGGTCTAGAAAGCACCCACTGGTTTGCAAACTGACATAACACTGTTACGGGGAGCACAAATCTCACAATATCGCATCATCCCTTTCCATGTAAGCGACGCCTTCGCTTACTCCACACTTTCGTGTGAACCCGCACATTAAGATGCACCCCCGCCGCGCCCACGCTTCCTCACTTGACTACGCAGACTGTGCTACTTGGATGTTCACATACTTTGCCAGCCTTGGTATAAAATCGAGGCTGTGCATCTTTGTGTTCACTTTCTGTCAGGTCATTAAACCACTCTACTGAAGCGTTATCTTCTCTCTCCCTGTTTGATTCGGCGGGCATACGAGTTACGGGCGCGTGGGAAACAGTTCCAACAAGAACATGCCGTTCGCTTCGAGAGTGCAACTTGCGAGGACCATGTCGCTCGTTCCGATTACGCGTGCCGTTAAGACTAGGCCGTTATAGCACACTACCGGCCCGTAGCCTTAAGAATCACAAGCCTGCCTTGTAGTCCGAGGCGCGGGTTCGAGCCTGCGTAGGGACCGAGCGACCCTCGCAGTATCCTTAATTCACATGCGACTGTTCGTGGTTGCGCTGAAGCGAAGCGTCGGTACTGCGTACCGGCGTATTGTTGGTCCCTTCTGTCTTTATAGCACAGTGATAGTTCACCTCTTTTTTGTGACACTTGAGCACCTTCATTCGGCTGCCCTGCATACCTTGACTGCGAAGATGGCGACACCCATTTCTCTAGTTATAGGGCATTTGGTTTCACCTACCCAACCTTATTCGCCTGCAAATGTATGCTTAGCTGTGTCCCCTCTGGCGTTCGCCTCACCGAGTAGTTGTTACTACATGGGCTGGTTAGGAGGGTACGATCTCTTAAGGAACTCACTTGATTGTGTGAACTGTTTAGTATACGATTATTAGCTGCGGTACGACCAGTGTTACTTTATGAATCATACCTGGCGGCTACGCACTTCGAACACTACTAGACGCTGTGTTTGGCCACCGGTACCTGTGAAGTGTTACTCATCTCTGGTGTTAAAACCAGTTGACTGTACGTCTTCTCAGTCACTTGCATCCACGCCCCCTTCAAATTCCTCCTTAAGAAATTCATGTTTCTCCGTACCTCTCTCAACTTGTATACAACGGGCGCGAACGCCCCCAAATCAAGTTAAGTCAATATAGGCTTTATGAACACTAATGGGTTCATTTTCAGCATTGACACCACCACTGAGGACACCTGGATGGTAATATCAGTATACATGCTTGGGTAGAAAAGTTGGGGAAAAAAGCAGAACTGTTACTCCAACAGCAGCTCGCGCGGCATTTTAGTGACTTTTGCTGTGTCAATAAGCAAATGTGAGAGATAAAACAAAACAGTATTACGACATGATGACGTGTGGGAGAATAAAATTCTGAATTTCGAACGTGTAAAAGAGAAAGAGAGGATTTTGGATAGATCGTTGTATAGTGGATGAAATCGGTCAATTAGTAGCTTAGAAGAAAATCGTTGCAGGCATCATGATATCTATAAATGATCAAATCAATTAAAGAATCTTTAGACAAACCGCTTCATCCAGAAATGTGCTTTATAGATCGCACCAATAAGCTGTGGTCTTTCTGAAGCAGTCCAGGGAAAAGACAGGAGAGCAGTATAGCCATGGAGAATAATACAAGTGGTCACAAACCTGAATATTAAAGTACGAGGTACTGAAAGCACCTTCTCTGAGAGCATAAAAAGAAACTTTTCTGACTTCTTGAAAACTTCTACAGACGTGCGTGAACCAAGAAAGATTCTGGGACAAGAATACGCCGAGATACTTGACGGTGGCGGAGCTGGCTATGGGATTTTCATTCACAGTAAGTGTGGGGGAGAAAGCTATGAGGGACTGCAACTTATCGCCACGTAGAAAAGAGAATATTACATCCCTGCATTTAGAAGCATTAAGCGTAAGAGATCTGGATGAAGACTATTCCACCAGATCTTCCAACCCACTTTGAAGTGATGAGGAATCTTGGTTAGTGGTGGACATACATCCCAGCACAACATCATCAGCATATTTACACACTATAAACGTTGTTTGTATAGGGAGATGTTCAACATACAAGGAAAATAGAAAAGTGATAGGATCACTCCCTGTAGAACACCACAGTCGGCACGGTGGACAGAGGGTTTCTTACCGTTCAACTTGGTGAAATGAGTACGATCTGTAAAATAGTCACGCAACAAATTACACACACCAAGGTGAACTCCATTTTCGGATAGCAGGTTTAGCAACCTTGATTTCTCCAGCTTTCCAAAGCCATTCGAATAATTCAGGAAGAGAAGCCGTACGGATTTATATTTTTGATCTAATGCAGCGGCTATAGAATGAACAACATATGCCACTGCATCCAATGTGGAGCGCTGGGATCTGTACGAAAACTGGTAGATATCGTCTTCAGGAGCGGCTGGAAAAATCCGCGAAATTAACAGTCGAAACTTTTAAGAGCACAGATGTACATGCAATCGGGCGATACTTTTGAGATCCCGTTTTTGGTACTGTAGTGATACTGGCCGTTTTCCAAATGTCCAGGATCACACCTGTAGTGAGGTATTTGTTAAAAAGGTACGTTAAAGGCAGTGTGCGAGAATCAGCACACTCCTTCAAAGCTAATGGTGAGAGAGCATCCGGACCACAAGCTTTGGTTGCCTTTAATCTTTTTAGTTCGTTAGGTGACTAATCTAGAATCAGCCATTAGCATTCCATTTTTCCTACTCGTCTGATCTACTATTAGTCACTCAACAGACAGTACAAATTCGGAGGCATTAACGCCCTTTGGACGAAGTTCGTTAACGTAATGACAATCTTAAGATATCTGTGGAAGAATTTGAAAGCGCTTGGGATGCAGTTAACTGAGAAAAGGTATAGTGGTGAAATTCAGCAGTTTGTATTTGGTGTGTGCTTCTTTGGTGCCGCACTGAAATATCTGCGCAACTCGAATCTCACACACTAGTTGGGTCATGTTCATCAGTTGGTAGAACCCTCAGTGCGGCTATCCGGAAAAACGAATCGGTTTGGGACTTGCTTTCTTCTTGGATAGAGACTTCGGAATCACCCACATCGAGGGTTTAGCGCCCTTTCGGATATGGCGCGGTCACGAATTCAGTGGCGTACTTGCATTTCTTCCCTTGTGTACTGTCTTATCTAAGGATTTTACTTTTTGTGTCGCTTACTTCAGGGCTGGCCTTTTTCCTTCATTATTAAGGAAAACAATCAGGTGGTGGCGTTATCAACGGCGACTGGATCCACCGCAAGCTGCTGCCCAGATCACAATGAAACGACTGTACCGTATTGATTTTCCTGCAGCACAGTACCTACTCGTCGGTTGCAACTGTGCACATCCTCTCACTGATCATCGTTCGTTTTCCGCATCAGCCAGTGTTGCCACAAACACAATCGAAACAAACTGACAGTTGAAGCCTTCACATTGCTTGCCACTTTTTGGTCATACCTGCACATCACCTTGAACTGCCAATTCGGTCTGCCGCTCTGGCATCAATTCGAAACGCGTGATCACATTCTCCCAGGGCTACCTACCGTTTTATCCCTCTATTTGGGGTATGCGCATGGAGTTCGGTTCCGATTCTCCCATTGTCACGTGTCCCCACATTACGTCTTATCTCGATTTTTACGAGCCATACCTCATTCAGAGTAGTTAGTCAGTTACACAACATTGCAGCACATCGATCGGTAGCGCGCACGAAATTTGCAAATTATCGGTTTCATGTACAGCGATGGCTTACTGATAACGAATTGTGACAGTATGTCGGTTTCCAAGTCGAAAATGATTTGTGAGTGCTGTTTTGTTTAGAATTGTTCTTGCCGCTCGTATACTGATGAATCTAAATGATATTCCACAATGAAGAGTCGAAAGTGGAGATGGCGTATTGCGTTTCTACGGAACGTGCACGTCCAAAACTTCCATCACTGTTGACTGAAGTGCGACTGATTTTTCTCCCGAATCATATCGAAATCAGTAGTTCATTTTTTATGTCGTATCACTCAACTGTTTGCCTCGCGTTGCAAAAATCCATGGCGCTTTTCATCCATCGCAATGTTCGTTATCATAAACAAATGTGGGGAATAACATCAGGGATCATGTGATGAGGCTCCGACTTCACTTCATCTGCAGTGAATGGAGAGAGAGAGAGAGAGGAATCTCGATGGAGTGCAAGATACTACAAATGAGACTTGTTTGCGCTTAACCAACTGATGTGTTCTCCTCAAGTAAAAGAAGCTGTTCTCCAACCTTACTGGCAGGAAAGTGCGATACCAATCACAAGCGTAGTCGAAGATGTTTTGACCACAGTTGTATTAGAATGTCAGGAAGGGGAAATAGAATGCTCAACAAGTTTATCAACAAAAATGTAAAAGAGATCGCTAGAGTAGTCCGTTTTACTTTTTCTAACTTATTTGAAGTAGAGAAATATGATACAAGTCCGTACTTTCTGAAAATTGGAAATTAAACTTTTGTATTTCTCGCTTCTTCGGGAGACAGTTCTTATGAATGCGCAAATCAAGATGTGCAGTTATTGTATGTGTGTGTGTGACTGTGTGCTGTTGACGCAGTATGCGAGATGTAACTGTGGGTTAGTGAATGGAGTTTGCAGGTGTCCGGGGTTTTTTATTCCACCCCGCTGAGTGGAATTTCGAGCGTCTTGTTCGGGATTGGTAAGCCCTATGTAATACATTAATTACGGTTTTCCTGAGTGTTTTCATCAGGCGGGTGATCTTTGATCCAGGGTAGAGTCTACTTTTTGATATTCCTGCTATGCGGCATTTTCCATTTTCTCAGTGAATATCCATTTTTGTCGGGGCTCAAAGAAGATAGAGAAGGAGGTTTCATGCTTTTTGGTTTATTAGAATGTGATATGTTCCGGAGGATACAATGTGCTGGTATGAGTACTCCAAGCATGAATGTTGACTGGTTCATAATGGGTTTAAAGGAGTGCACCACTAGGATCGATTAGGCTCATGTTCCAATCGCCCATCATCGGACATGCTAATGTCTAAAATTTCCGATACAAAAGTGATGCTCAGGTATTTGCTTAAGGAGGCGTGCAACTGTGCAATGTTGCCTATTGGCCTAACGTTCAATGACACGCTGTTCTAGGTGTATGCGTATCTGTGAAATAAAGAAGCTATAGCGAACGGCCGCTCAGTAGTGTGATTGATAGTAAGGCGCTCTGTTCAGGTGGACGAGAAAATCACTGATCGAATTGAAATTTTTAGGGTTTAGAACAATAATACAAGATTTATGTTGATTCTATACAACCAAACAGTCTCACAATGGATCGCAAAGGCCAGCTTGCATTCATCGGACTGAGACACTTTTGGCGTCGTCGCGATGTCAGTCTCAAGTTCAAGGGTAGGTTGTACATTGCCTTTGTCCATGCGGTCCTCTTGTATGGATTTGAGACCTGGTTTTTTCTCTCGGAAGGCATGAAGGGATTGTCAGCTTTTGCTAATCGTCGTCTGCATAGGATTGCTCGCATGTGGTGGCAACGGTACGTAAGTAACACAGAAATCCGGGACCGGGTGCTTGGAACAAACAGCTCATGCCTCCGAAACGTTGTTCTCCGAAATCGCATGCGTTGTTTAGCCACGTATAGCGTATGCCAGTCTGTCGCGTTCCCTGGAAGCGATTGGAAAATGTGCTGCGGTGGACAATGACGTGGAGAAGGGGCATGAAGAAAGAAATCTCAAGCTTGGCTTCAGTCGGGCTGATACGCCTTCTAGAATGGGGACCACGCGATTCCTGACTCCCATTGGTTAGAAACGTTGGACGTTATGGCGCGAAACAGACATCAGTGGAGCCAGTATTCTTTAACCGCATCATTTGTTAGTTACTGTCTGATCTAACGTAAAAACTACAAAATACCGAAAAACGAAAATCATTTTCTTCTGTTATTAAGTTTCGCTTTTCCTCTTTTTGCCATGGTTCTGATGACACGTCTGTAATTATATGTATGGTTGGCGGCATCCGGTTTCGGATTTGCCTGTCACTGTGGCCAGCCACAGGACGCCTGCGCTTACAGAGGGACCATGGGTGACTTGCGCTGCACCACTCACAGCTCCAACCACACACCCCATATCGTGTAAACCCGAAGGAATAAGACCGGGAGGCATGTGGATGGGAGCCACGTTTCACCAACGGAGCCGGCGCACACTGCTTCACAGGCAAACACAAGCACGCTGTATTTGGGGAATCAAGGACACACAAAGCGGTGGCTGGACCGTAGTCCGCTCCACACTGAGTGCATGGAACCACTCTTCGAGCCTAGCACGACCACAAGGACTGTGCACCCCGTTCCCTCAAGCAACGACCAACTGTCTCCTGGAGCCAGTATGGACGAGGTAGTGGGTAATAGACAGGTAGACACCTTGTCAACATGCACATCAAGCGTAGCCTCACCGGGGATATCAAGCAACAGCCAATCATTTGAGAGAAAACTAACAAAGAAGAGAAATCGAATAATGTATAAGGAAAGGTAACAAACATCTTAAATTAATGAGCATATGAAATAAGTTGTTAACAAAGGATTCGAGATAAGTACAGGGGGTCAGAAAGTATATTTCACGGAAATGATACAAACGCGAAAATGTTATCGAAATTAAATACAATTGGCTTAAGCGAGTTGTGCAGATTTATTGAAGAGCGTACAGGTGGACATTTATTTGAGAAAGGAAAGCATTAGGACAAAATTGAAAACCCACCACCTGAAATAAAGAGACTTAGCATGCAAGCACGCGGTTAGTAAATCGAATGCAGCGCACCTACAAACGCTGCGCCGGTTCTGCCTACCTTCGCTGCAGGACCCGTCGTCGCTTCGGTAGTAGTCACGGGTGACCTCGCTCATGGCTCACTAAGCTTGCCTGACTCAGGCACTCGCGACCGCATGTGCTACAGCACCATGCGCTTCATCGGTGCTTGCCGCTTCCGCACTTGCCGCTTTTTCTCTGCATGCATGAGGGCTTTCTCCTGCACCTCGGCAACTGCCTTCGTGATCAGATCGTGCCATGCACGCCGATCAACCGCCTTCGGTTCCCATGATCTGCAATCAAGATTAGAACGTGTGAGGCTCACTTTAATCATGTCCTGGTAACGTAACTATGGTTTCCCCACGTGCCGCTTCCCTATACTCAGCTGACTATATAAGAGTTGAAGATTGCACCTCCGGTGAAGGCTGAAAGAGACGAACAGTTTTACTTTCGTTGGTGGTGAGCCCGAATTTGGCCGCTGTCGAAGCCAGAACACTAGTCATGTGCTGCAACTCATCCGCGCTGTGTGAAAACCACGCACAGCCGTCAACAAACAGCAACATACGGATAGTTGTCTCACAGACTGGAGTCCTCGCACCGAAACGATGGATGTTCAGCAACCCGCCATCAATACGGTGCTCCACGCGCACACCGCAAGCACAAGCAGCATCAAAAGCACAAGACATCATGGCATGAAGATATATATTAAACAGGGCAGGAGCTAAGACACAGCCTTGCCTCACACCAGAGACAACTGCAAAGTCGTTCGAGGTCTCTCCACTCAGCTGCACCCTCGCTCGCGTACCACTGTGCAGACATTCAATTAAACTTACAAACTTACGCGGGCAACCAAACTTACCCAACACCAGCCACAATGCCTCGCGGTTCACCGTATCAAATGCCTTGGTGAAATCAACAAAAAGCGAGTACAATGGCTGGTGTTGTTCTCTGCAATTCTCTTGCAACTGACGAGCCGCAAACACCATATCTATAGTGCCGCGACCCGAACGGAATCCACATTGCTCTTCCGCCACATTCGGTTCCACAACCTGATTGACGAGGCGGTTGAGCAGGATTCGGGCAATCACCTTGCCCACACAACTCAGCAAGTTGATGCCACGATAATTCGTGCAACATTGCTTGCTCCCTTTGCCTTTGTACAGTGCTAGCACAAGGGCATCCTTCAACTCAGGAGGCATCTCCTCCTCAATCCATACACGTTGCACCAAGTGGTGCAGCGCAGTCAACAACGCGGGTCCGGCGTGTTTCAATCCTTCACGCGGGATCCCGTCGGCCCCAGCACACTTGCCGTTTCGTAGCTGAGCAAGTGCTGTCTGTGTCTCATTCAGTGTCGGTGTGTCCGCCAGACTCGTCTTTACATCGTGCTGCTTGAGGCCGTTCAATGTAGGTCAGTCGATCTCTGAACCGTTGTTCAAGAGACAGTCGAAGTGTTCCCGCCAGATCTGCATTATGTCTGCAGTCTGTGTACAGGTAGCGCCTCAGCTACCATCGATCCTCAGCGGTGCTCAGCGGTTCCACTCTCGGTCCATACACGGCCATCAAGGAGTCAAAGAATTCCTTGTGTTGGCGGCGTTCGGCGTACCATTCCATCTGCTTCGGCTTCTCCGTCCACCATGCATTTTTAATGCGACGGAGCTCTCGGGTCAGTCGCCGTCGAAGTTTGCGAAACTGACTACTATTCTCCAAATCACTGCGGTCTGCAACATGTGCAGCAAATGCTGCATTCTTCCCCGACACGAATGCGGCAATCATCGCATTGTTCTCATCAAACCAATCAGGCCGCTTACAGTTTGCGCGCCCGATGGTCTCCTCTGCAGCAGCTGTCAGCTGGTCGCGAATGTGGTGCCACAGGTCGCCCACTGTGTCTATACAGTCCCCATCACCGCACAGGCGTGCAGCCATCGCCTTCTCCAGCTCAGTACGTTTCGCCACAGTACCGAGGGAGAGAATGTTACGTTTCCGCCGATGCACGGCGGGAGTGCAATACATAGATTTACGAAAATATATGTACAGTTTGATCCGCACCACTTTGTGATCAGTGCCACACTCAGCTCCACACAGTACACGTGTCATGCGCACTTCACGCATATCACGCTGACGTACGAGGACATAGTCGAGCAGGTGAGCGTGACCACTCCGTGGGTGCGTCCAAGTTGCTATATCACTCGCACTCAGTGCAAACCGAGTGTTCGTGATCGTCAGGCCGTGAGTGGCACACAGTGAGAGCAGCCTGTCACCGTTCGCATTCGCTGAACCAATGCCATGCGAACCGATAACATCTGTCCACGCTGATGCATCACGCCCAACGCGCGCGTTGAAATCACCCATCAGAAATAGTCGGTCGCTCCTCGGCACAGACCGTATCACGGAGGATAGCTCAGTGTAGAACTGATCACGCGTGTCATCAGGCTAACACATGGTCCGACCGTACGTGCTTATATTAATGTGGCAAACTTGCCTCTTCCGAGTCGTAGGCGAACAGTCATCAGTCGCGCGCTGATGCCTTTTGGTTCACCCATCAGCAGGCCATGGAGGCGATCGAACATTGCAAATCCGACCCTATGATTACGTGGTGCTGAGGCGGCGTTGCCCAACTAGTAGAATGTGTAGCCAGCACCTGCTTCATGCAACTTACCTTGCTCAGCGAGCCGAGTTTCATTGAGCGCCGCAATATCGATGTGGTAACGCGCCAGCTCCATCGCGACCAGTGCAGTGCGTCGCTCGGGGCGCTCACTGGAGTTCCGGTCCAGTAGTGTGCGCACGTTCCAGCACCCAATGCTGAGTGCATTGCACGCAGGCCTACGATTGCATTGGTGGGCAATCACACGCGAGATGGTCGTTGTGGTTCGGAGGTTTGCTTGAGGGACTCCACCCAGAGCCTTTGGCTCAATAGCCTGACCCACAAGACGGTGGGGAGCAGATCCAGCTCGGGAATGTGATTGCAGAGACAGATTGGGATCTGCTTGACGGCCGTCACACGCAGCTTTGGAGATACTGGAACGGTTTATATATGTTTTGCGATCGTAATAGGATACACCTACGACCACGGCCAGATGCAGATGGGTTTTGGCGGGTTTGCGCCAATTTGACCAGGAGCTGCCTGGCTTGAGGCGGGCAGTAGCAAAGCATTGAACACCCGGAGGTGCCCTCCCCCCGTCAGAGACAATGCATGGTGCTCGTGCTCTACGCCAATCGAGCTGTGAGCTCATAACCCGTAGATCTGTTGTCTCCCATGACTAGGTTTTACGGGAAGAGGGCCATCGACCACTTCCTAACCTTCGAAGAGGATGAACTAGGATATTTGCAGGGCGCCCACTCCTGACTGGAGAGCGACTCGGGTCCTCAGCCAAAGCCTTCAATTAAATGAACACCCGAAAGGCAGCGGGTCTAGCACATGGTCAGTTCACTGACTCATGCGGATTGGTGTCCTGGATCTTAGCAGGGAGAAGGGCGAAACCCAACTCCCACCCAGCGGTCGCCACGTGGAGGCGTCCAGGACATGAGCCCATAGCACAACAGTAGCAGCAGTGGGTAGACCACCTGTCAGGATCTAGCCACCACCAGCTTCGGCGCACCATATGCTCTCCCGCATTATATATATATATATAT
>OX104063.1:261674708-261691989 GCA_944474145.2 Dicrocoelium dendriticum | reverse complement strand
CACTGACTGACGACACGTCTCATCGCAAAAGATTGCTGTTTACGGACGTGTTTCGTAATACGATATCTGCCCGGCCACTTACTGTAGACGTCGAAAATAATGAGGAAAGAGGCTTCTGTTTTATCAGAATGAAGCAGTTGTAGCAGGACTATATTGTAAGTGGGATCTCAATTTAAGAGTCAGCCAATTGACTCGTACTGCGAAATCCACTTGTGTTCTCGACCAGGGCGATTCTGTGTTCAGCCAAGACTGCATTGTCGCAGGGACCGGTAGGTTGGAGGCACTGCTGCATTTAGAGCATGATCAATCAACGTCTTCACTTTTGTCATCCATCATGGGCCAAAATACGTGGCTGCGCGCGAGCGCCTTTATGCTGGCCATTCCTGGATGGCCCTTGTGCAATTGCTTTGACATGAGTTGTTTTAGTACTTCTGAAATGACGATGAGGTCTGGGAAAACAGGCAGGAATCAACTTCAGATAAGTCGCGCCGTGAAAAAATATTTTGTCAGCACTTCTTTCGGACACTTCTTTGGCCAACCCTGTCTTGAATATGTTAATACTTCCCGCAGCAGTGCGTCCGGTGCTGTGGCTTGCTTGATCATCATCCCACTTACTAGTAAGTTACTTAGGGTGTTATATACTGGGGAGCTCAAGCAATAGCCAATCACTTGAAACGACAAGATGCAATTGAATACATCGTATAATGCATATAGATATGGAGACATAACTTTTCAATAAATAAGCGTATAAATAAATGATTACGAATGAATCCGCGATAAGTTCAAGAGGTCAGCAAACATATTTTAGGAAAAGGTTACCAATGCGAAAACGTTATCGAAATTAACTACAATTAGCTTCAGTGACCTGTGCAAGTTTGTAGAAGATAGTACAGGTAGATAAGAATATGAGAAAGAAAATCATCAGGACAATTGAATACCCACCACCTGAAATAAAGGGACTCAACATGCAAGCACGCGGTTAGTAAATCAAATGCAGCGTACCTACAAACGCTGCGCCGGTTCTGAATACTTCTCTGCAGGACCCGTGGTCGCTTCTGTAGTGGTCCCGAGTGGCCTCGCCCATGGCCTACTAGACATTTATATGACAATGAAAGGCATTAGGACAAAATTGAAAACCCACCACCTGAACTAAAGAGACTTAGCATGCAAGCACGCGGCTCACTAGGCCTGCCTGACTCAGACACTCATGTAGCACATGCGGACGCGAGTGTCTGAGTCAGGCAGGCCTAGTGAGCGCTGGGCCACCACCGAAGCGACGACGGGTCCTGCAGAGAACGTAGGCAGAACCGGTGCAGCGTTTGTAGGTACACTGCATTCGATTTACTAACCGCGTGCTTGCATGCTAAGTCCCTTTATTTCAGGTGGTGGGTTTGCAATTTTGTCCTAACGGTTTTCTTTCTTATGTTAATGTTTCCCTGTACTATCTTCTATAAACTTGCACAGGTCACTGAAGCTAATTGTAGTTAATTTCGATAACATTTTCGCGTTTGTGGCATTTCCTTAAAATATGTTTTCTGACCTCTTGAACTTATCGCGGATTTGTTCGTGATCATTTTTTATACGCTCACTTATTGAAAAATTATGTCTCCGTATCTTTATGTCTTATCCTATTTATTTGATTTCATCTTGTCTTTTCAAATGATTGGCTGTTGTTTGATATTCCCGGTGTGGCTGCGCTTGAGGTGCATGTTGACAAGGTGCATACCTGTCTATTACCCACTACCTCGTCCATACTGGATCCAGGAGACAGTTGGTCGTTTCTGGAGGGGGCGGGGTGCACGGTCCTAGTGGGCTTGTTAAGATCAAATAGTGGTTCCATGCACTCGGTGAGGAGCGAACTACGGTCCAGCCACCGCCTTGTGTGCGCCTGATTCCCCAAATACAGCGTGCTTGTGTTCGCCTGTGAAAGAGTGTGGGCCGGCTCCGTTGATGAAACCTGGCTCCCATCCACATGCCTCCCGGTCTTATGCCTTCAGGTTAACCCTGGGTATGGGGTGTGTGGATGGAGTTGTGGGTGGTGCAGCGCAAGCCATCCATGGTCGCTCGGTAGACGCAGGCGTCTTGTGGGTGGCCACAGTGACAGGCAAATCCGAAACCGGATGCCGCCAACCATACTTACCATGTAGCTGACATCTGTTTCGGTTGCGATTGATGCAATGACTGCGTCTTCCGGTTAACGTCTCCCGGTGTCGATCAATCTGGACAAGGCGTCCACTTACCCAGTAGAATCAGCTGACAGATCTCGTATGCTGAAATCATATCCCAAGAACATAGTCGCCCATCTCTGAAGTCGACTGGCCGTATACGCCGGAATACCCTTTTTAGACCCAACAATTGCCAGAAGCAATTTGTGTTCAGTCATCAGCGTGAAATGTTGACGGTATATAATCTTGGGGGATTTCTGAATGGCATAGGCGATAGCCAACGCTTCCTTCTCAATCTGACTGTTGTTTTCCTCGGATGCGGTCAGCACTCGTGCAGCGTGCGCAACTGCCTTTCCCGATCCGTCTGGGGACCGATGTGAAGTGACAACACCAATTCCATAGCTTGAAGCATTCATGGTCACGATTATATCGAGATTCGGATTACAATGTGTAAGCAGTAGGTCTGACTTCAGTAGAGTTTGCAGTTGCTGGAACGCCTGTTGACCATGTAAGGCACGTATCCATTCGACGACTATCATCAGCAGATGATTTAAAGGATGACGTAAACGATGCATGCACGGTAGAAATTCACTGTAGGGGCTCACCATCCCAAGGAACGATCGTAAGGCTGTGACATAGGTTGGTGCAAGTTTTCGGGCTAACACCGAAATGTTCGGGATCAAGTTGTCGGCCGTTTTCGTTAAGCAGAAAACCCAGGACCTTGATGGATTTCAGGAAATATGTGCTCTTTTTCGCTCGTAAATGGAATCCGTAATCATTGATTCTCATCATCACGTCATCCAGTCGTTTAAGTAATTCACCTTGTGTTCCGCCCATTCTGAAGATATCATCCAGGTAGGCTGCAGGTACAGATATACCCGTCAGCATGGCACCCATAACTTGCTGAAAAATTGCGAGTGTGGTTTTGGCTCCAAATGGCAAACGATTGTACTGGTAGAGTTCTCGATGCGTGTTGATTGTCAGCAGTTTTCTACTCTCAGGTTCAAATTCAACCTTCAAATAAGCGTCTACAAAAGCAAGAGTAGCAAAATATTTGCATCGATTCAGTTTTGCGAACACTTCCTCAGGGAGTGGAAGCAGGTATTGATGGGGTTCTAGTGCGGCATTCAGGTCCCTTGAAAAAGCTGCGCACAAGCGAATTGTACCGTTCGCTTTGTTTATCACAACAATGGGGGCAGCCCACTGGGAAAAACTGATTCGCTCGATTACTTCAGCCTGCTTCAATCGATCAAGCTCCTGTTCTACAAGTGCTAGAGAGGTATAAAGTACCGGACACCCGATCGCAACACTGGTCTTGCATCCGGAAGTGGAGTAAGCATTGCCCGCTGTTTCATGCGGTGACCAAGTTCCGAATGGAAGACACAAGCATAATTCGCATGAAGCTATTCAGAGATGCTTTGGTGTGGATGGGTAGGTACTGCCGTGGTGCATTGAGAAAGTTCAGTTGCTCAATCCAATCGATTCCAAGGAGGTTAACGTCGGTTTATTAAACCAAGTAGATCGTGCCACGGAGGTGCAGATCATTGAAGCTGACTTCACATTCAATCTCCGCCCCCAACATCACCGGTTCCCTGGATGTATTTTGAGCCGTTAGAGTTGTGCAGTTGCATGACGGTCTACCAAGCTTCGTCCATGTCGATCTCGAAATGATAGTGATGTCGGATGCCGTATCTCCCTGCAGCGTTATGGGAATATCATTGATTTTCACCGTTAGGTACTTTTTATTGCCTGCAAATTCTGTGCGAAACGCTACGAGAACTACCATCGTTGTTGACCCGTGAAACTTAGCCGTTATAAAGTTGGGAATGATGCGCAATCTTGGTGTAAATCAGTGTCTGAAGCTGTGCGCAAGACCATAGTAGGTTTCCTTATGATCAACTCGCTTGTACTTTGATATTGTCACCTTTTGTGCACGCGGTCTGTCGCAAGCTGCCATGCACTGAATTTCCAGCATGCGGTCGAGGGGCTTCTGACTTGACGCATTTCGGTTCATCCCTTCACTATGGATTGCTGCACGACAAATCTGCGGCTCTGCTCTGTTCCCAGCAGTTTCAATCATGTTTGTATCATGTTTCAGACTAATCAATCGTTAGCATTCCGCTGTGCTCCCTTGCAAGATCAACTGTGGCTCCTTTGCAAGCTTGTGGAGGATGCACGTTCGAATATCTACATCAGCATGGGACTTGAGACTGCACACAAAAATAAGTCTTGAGCTGATTAACGGTTATCGTGTCGGTTTTGAATAGTTCACATAGCGGTTCACGATTCCAGCATGAGTGACAAAATCAAGCGTATCGCGTTCGGATAATTTCAAACCATTGTACGCGATGCTTACCAAGGAGGCTTGCTCACTAAAAATATACGCCAAGTTTTACACCGTCTCCTCAGAGTTGAAGTCCCCTGCAATATTCGCTAACAATAAATCTATGTCTCCTTCATACTAAACTGCACCAAGTTTTCCAACAACAACAACAACAACAACAACAACAACAACAACAACAACAACAACAACAACAACAACAACAACAACAACAACAACAACAACAACAACAACAACAACAACAACAACAACAACAAAAGCAGTAACAACAAAAGCAGTAACAACAAAGTAACATCAACAAAAGCAACAACAACAAAAGAACAACAACAACAACAACCGAACTTCCCGGACATCATATTGCTCACCAAGTTCTAAAGGAACAAAAGCTTCACACTTTTGGAAACACCATTCGGTTGTTACTCCACTCAATCCATCGAAGACGAATTCTGTGATTGAGTGTCCAAGCACGGCCGTGCAATTGCCATCGTGGAATCGGTTTAGATGTTCAACTACTGTGAAAGCAAATCGATCAACTGCCGCTGAGGTTTCTCAAGCTGTAACTGCTGCTGTTGAAGAAGCTTTGTATCTGCTCAAACGAGATCGACCTGTTTGCTCAGAACCGTAGCCAGATATTATCGTGTCGCAACCGACGACTTCACCCCACGACCCCATCGCAATGAGGCTGGACCTTACCGTGGTGCGATGGTTTGTATGCCTCTGTGATCCATTGAGCTATACTGGGTGGTGCATTTACACCTTCAGAGCCACTCATACCAGATTGGTCAATGGTTAGAGGCCAGACAAACTGAGCCTCCTGGTCCTCCAGGTTGGGGGTTGGAATGAGGGTGGCTCCTTATTCCATAAAGCGGACTCCCTGTAACCCAATGCCAAACCCGCTGCCTTGCAGTCAGGTTTTATATTCAAAGGCTTTGGTTGAGAACCCTAATCGTTCTCCTGTTTAGGCCTGGGCAACGTGACAGTATTCTGCCCACGCAATACTATGAATCTCACTTCAAGCAAATTTCGGATGCTCTGGCCACCGCAGAGAATAATCAACGGTGCTCTCTCTGCTGCATCGAGCAGGGTGGATAGGGGTTTGGATGCTACTGCTCAAGCCTTCCCGTCTTCTTATTCTTCCGCTTACACTTTTTCACTCTTGCCGTCCCGTTCCAGCTTTACTATTATCCCCACCGTTTTCAATCCCCCGATACTTGGCCCTCCCTCAACATGCTCTGCTAGGCGTGTATCTTCTAATTGCAATTCACATGCTAACGCGGAGCGTCACTCCTCTCCTGTTGACAAGCCCATGTCCAAAAAAGCGGTCCACCCAAGTTCATCGGCTTCCATTGGGAGCCCTCGATCATCCTTCAGATTGGCATGCCTCAATGTTCGCACATTGCTTCAGATCGGTCAACAGGCAGCACTTGCCCGAACATTAGAGACCCTCTCAATCGATATCTGCTGCTTATCTGGGACCCGCCTGCAAGCCTCTAGCTCTGTGCTCACTCTGCGATCCCCTTCAGGTGACACTAGCAGCACTTTCTCATTGCGCCTATCCGGTGACGATTCAGCTTCGAGCACCGGCCAAGCTGATGTTGGCATTGCGTTGAGTCCCCGGGCTGAACCTGTTCTGATTGATTGGATTGCAATCAGTAGCCGGTTGTGTGCGGTCCGATTGGCTGTCTCGTTCAAAGCTTTGAAGTCGCGTGGGACTAATAGGTGTCTATTCATCATCGCTGCCTACGCGCCCACAAAATGTAGCGATGATTTGGTAAAGAACGACTTCTACCGTCAACTGACCCAGCTCCTTCGCCACAGAAGAAGCACAGACACTGTCGTGCTGGCGGGGGATCTGGAAACACAAGTTGGAAAGTTGTCCACTGATGAACTGCATCTGGGCGCTCAGCACTGTGCAGGCTCGCGTAATGATAACGGTGAGCGGTTACTTCATTTGTGTGAAGATGCCCGCTTATTTCTTGCGAGCACTAACTTCCGACACAGCATTCGCCGGTGGGTGACTTGGCACCCACCAGCCTCGAACCAGTGTTGGACGCAAATCGATCACATTGCGATAAGTTACCGCTGGAGAGGCTGCATCCAGAACTGTCGCTCAATTTGCAGCACATGTGTAAGTTATTCTGTCTGATGTGGGAAACGGGCAACAGGAAACCTGGTGTTGCTGGAACTATATGTGACGAGAGTGGACAGCCCATCCACAATTTGTCAAAACGTTTGGAGCGTTTGGTTGAGCATTTTGAGAAGCAATTTAATCGGCCAGAATTGTTCGATTCTTCGCCGGCCAGTGATCGCTTTGCTCCGTGGGCTGTCCCTCTGAATCCACCCTCTCGCTCAGAAGTCGAACATGAGATCGGACTGTTGAAGTTGAACAAAGCCGCGGGACCAGATGATCTTCACCCAGCCCTCTTCAAATTCGGAGGCTCAGCTCTTGTTGATGATTTACATGAATTACTAGTGAAACTGTGGGAGCAGGAGAATGTCCCAACCGACTGGAGCCGCTCCGTTATAGTTCACATCTTCAAAGGAGGCTCGCGTTCGGAATGCGGCAACCATAGAGGAATCAGTCTGATCTCCATCGCCTCCAAATTACTCGCCTCCATAATCCTTCACAGACTGACTGGCGCTCGTGAAAGCCAGATTCGTGAGCAGCAAGCCGGGTTTGGTCGAGGTCGTGGCTGCATCGACCACATCTTCACCTTGCGTCAGTTGTTGGAGCACCATCAAACATATTAGTGGCCCACCGTAGTCGTGTTCTTCCACATCAAAGATGGCTTCCACTCGCTTGATCGATGTGCCCTTTGGAACTGTCTACTCAGGAAATGTGGGCCCGAGAAATCAGTAAATATTATCCGAGCGTTATACGCGCACAGCACGGGCAGAGTGAGGGCTTACGGCAAGCTGTCGCCACCCTTCACTATCTCCAGCGGTGTGAGACAAGGATGCCCGTTGTCACCTTTCCTCTTCAACTTCGCTATTGACGTAGTCATGGAGATTGCATTTACAGGAAATGACTTAGAAGGTGTGGAGCTACTCGCAGGAGAACAACTTCTTGACTTGGAGTATGCAGACGACATTGCCCTCATTTGTAACAGCTCCCGGACGCGCCAAGCTGCGCTGGACAGATTTTCACTGGCTGCCAGCCACTTCGGGTTTTGCTTTGCACCATCGAAATGCAAAGCGTTCCTCCAAGATTGGTAGGGATCGCCTCCTGCGCTGACCCTTGGTGGGGATCAGCTAGAAGTCATTCGGAAATTCAACTACCTGGGAAGTTGTATGAGCGCCCTTTGGATCGAAGACGAGATCACGAACCGGATAGCAAAAGCTCGAAGTGCTTTTGCTAGTCTTCGCCACTTGTGGTGCCGGCGTGACATTGCTGTCGCCCTGAAGGTTAGAGTGTACAACGCAATGGTACATTCGACCTTACTGTACGGTTGCGAAACCTGGATCCTAAGATCGGCGGACATGAAGAGGCTAGATACGTTCGACCATCGGTGCCTTCGCAGTTTGGCTCACATCTGGTGGGAACACCGCGTGAGTAACGAGTGTGTTCGACGCCTTGTTTACGGCACAGGAAAAGGAACTGAACCGCTCAGCACCATTATTTCATGCACCAGGCCCAGATGGCTAAGCCACATGTTGCGCATGCCAGCCCACCGACTTCCGCGACGTGTGTTGTTTGCTCACCGGGGATGTGGATGAAAGAAGAGGAGGGGTGGCCAAGCGATGACTTGGTCGAGAGGAATGAAGGCCCTCACTTCGGAGCTGGCCTCGGTTGGAATGTCACGACTCCATGGTTGGGGTCCGCAAGACGATGAACACGTTTGTCTAGATACACTTGTTGATATGGCAAGAATTCGACTTCAGTGGCGTTCCTGCTGTGAGTTGCTCTGTCCTTCCCCATCCCTTTTAGCCTCCCCCTCCAACCACAATCTCATTTCGTAGCGTAATGTAATTTTACGCAACACAATAACTTTTCTTTTTGCCTAGTAGCAGGCTGGTAGCTTACCGGAACGATGCCCATCCGTTGCTGGTAGCTCAGCTGGCATGCAACTTTTGTATTTATTTTTCTTTTTCCTTTATGTATTGCGGCACAGTAGCTGAGGTGTTTCCAACCTCTAACTGACGTGTATAATGTTGATGATGATGATGATTACCCCATGACAGCAAGAACTGCAGAATCGAGCCGAGGAAGACTTGGATGCATTAAATCACACTTGCTTGTATAGTTTCGAAACCATTTGAAGGGAAACTACTGAAATACCTTCAAGCCAACCGAACGGAGAGAAAACGCTAAATGCCACAAGCGAATGAGGAGCCGTGGAATGCAGAATGAATCAGATATGTCCTTGGAATTAGCATTATGAGACCAAACTGCAAAGTGAGCATTCACTCACAACGATGGGTGTTGGCCAATCAGAATGACGAAATGGCGTGCTTGAATATGAGTCACGAAACAGACGGCAGGGTGAAATGCAAACCCGGAAAGTAAGAACTAGTACAAGTCGACTAAACATTTCATTAACATAGCCAAAAGATGTATTCGAATAAAAGCCAATCCAAGATATTCTCGGGAATGACGCTGCTGAGACTGACACGGAAGGTGAGTGTCCATTGCTAACAACGTGCATTCTCCACTCGGATTAAAGAAGTGGATTGTTTAAACAACTGTCAAGAGGTAGACAATAGGAGGAATGAAAAACGGTAACTAAGATCGTTCACATACATGCATATCAAAGAGAGATTCTCCTAACAATTTTGTATTGGCCCACATACGGATGTAAGTTATATCCTGTGCCCAGTACACCAAGTGACACGTTGAGCGTGGCAACTGGCACGCGAGTTCGGTGAGTACTCCAAGAGTGCGCCTAACCAGCTAAGTGAAGCCACTCCTTGAGCGTGCGAATAGCGCTCAACAACCCACTAGGTGGTGCTGATTCCGTTTCGTTACCTTTCGATCCTGAGTGGATTCGCGAATAGGTTACATATGGATTATTATGGTCTGATGAGATGACAATGATCCTAATATACCTCTGTCTAACGTGTGTAATGGGATACTCGTTGACCTTCTCTCAACGGGTAGCATCCATGTTTTAAAGAGGTAAAATCATTTGAGCCAGGAGTGCCGTATATTACCGTGTAGAAACCGATACATATTTAAGCCGACAGTATGACTTTGCAACTTCAACTTTGTCCAAAATTGTAGGTTCGTATTTTAGCCGACCCCCTAAAAATCAACAAAGAGCGAAACGAAATTGTTTCTGATGATTATGACTTCATCACCACCTGCTTTCACTTGAGTGTGCTCAAGCGAAATCTGCTCTACTATTGGACAGTTCTGGCGACCTAATGCGTCATGATCGTAGTTACTGGGGCTTAGAGCCCTCATCACAGAGATTTTAGCCGCACTGGACAGTGTATTGATTAGATGTCAAGTCACACGAAGCAGATAAAATAGCCGACAGTATGGGGTAATGTGAAAGGGTATGTCAGACACCGCCTCGCATAGTCGAGCGTCTTATGCATCTGCATCGCTGGGGAGCAGTGGGTGAGAGGGAAGTTCACGATCAGTGGATACCGTCTGTCACTAGCGAGTGGTGCTAAGACAAGATAGGAGCATAGGTGTACAGTGAATTTCTGGGTGGATTTTGCATCTAACTTTTTCAAATTGCGCATAGCATTTGTATAAGCCGACCAGCCCACTGCAGACATGGAAAATTGTCCAAAATTCCTCGGCTTATACCTGGTAATATACCGTAAGTGGCACTGGGACAGAGCATCTGAAATTCATCGCGCTCTGTCCTCGTCACACAGAACCGTGGACAAGTCTCCAATCTTCTATTGAGCCGCATTTGTCCAAACCACTACGATGATGGCAACCGTCATTCATCGCAGCCTACTACATTCCGTTTGTAAAGTGGCTTCCACAGCCAAGTCGTCGCACTAAGACCATTGATTATGTTGGGGCATCAACCTACTGGATTATATGTCTCATTAAACACCGTTGGTTAGATGAAAAGAAATAGCTTGCTTGACCTACAGACTGTTACAATGACATAAGAAAAGAACAGATTTCCACAAGACTCCATGTGCTCTTATCCACTGTTATTTCCTGTTGGAACCAACAATACACTCGATCACAAGAGAAGCGTTGCGGCAAAGTAATAGTATTTATGAAATCAACATTTCCTAACGAAGCTCTGCGAATAACAATACGTCCCACGCTATCTCTGAAGCGATAAAGCGCAAGTAAGTAAGCACCAGTTGGCTTCGGACGAAAGCGCACGTTGTGGTGCACAAAGGAACCAGATTACACCTGAAAGTGAAGGATTCGAAGCAAATTTCGGACTTCATCCTCCAAAATTTCGGTGAAAAAGCTTGCGGACTGTTCTTGAGTGACGATTACCCTAACATAAAGTACACGCAATAATTTAAGTGCTGTAGATTATTGGTGGTATTTGTGAGTAGTGTAATTTCGTAGAAAGTAGAAGCCACGATTAAACTTTACACAATACTCTGCCTAGACGGGGAATCGAACCCCGGACCGGTAATCCGTGTGTCCGGGGTTCGATTCCCGGTCGAGGCAGATTATTGTGCAAAGATTAATTGCTCCAGTTGGGTAGGTTGCACCCTAACCGAAGGCAGTTCTCCCGGCCCGCCGACTACACCCGCTTTTGCTTGATAAAGCGTATGGAACACGAAACGTAGTAATACGACCTACACTCGACGGTTCAAGTCGTGTTGTGTGTGACCGTGTACTGTTCGAACACTACGTCAGTCATCTCATGGTTGTTACTTGTGAACTACTACCGCACTATTTGTGACCTTACAAATTTGGAATCTCTATGTGAGTGATCACGCATGAAACCCATTCATCCGTGCATCCCCTTGTGTTTCTGCTTACCTCACAACTTTGTGCCGCAATTTTCCGTTGGTCAGCTCCATTGAAGCGTGTCATATGAAACACCGCTTATCAGAACACCACTAGATTATGTATGCGTCATGTTGGAGCCATACTTGCTGAGCATTTGGAATGCATTGATATGGAATGTTCTTGAGATGTTAAATGTCTGTAATTGCACGGGTACCCAGTCTGAGCATTGATTATTAGTTTGGCTCTGTCGGAAACGCCTTGCTCTAGCTATAAAAACACGTCTCCGCCTATATGGTTGGCGGCATCCGGTTTCGGATTTGCCTGTCACTGTGGCCACCCACAGGACGCCTGCGCCTACAGAGGGACCATGGATGGCTTGCGCTGCACCACCCACAGCTCCAACCACATACCCCATATCCAGTGTAAACCCGAAGGAATAAGACCGGGAGGCATGCGGATGGGAGCCACGTTTCATCAACGGAGCCGGCCCACACTCCTTCACAGGCAAACACAAGCACGCTGTATTTGGGGAATCAAGCGCACAATACGGTGGCTAGACCTTAGTACGCTCCACACTGACCGCATGGAACCACTCTTTGATCCTAACACGGCCACAAGAACCGTGCACCCCATCCCCTCCAGCAACGACCAACTGTCTCCTAGAGCTAGTATGGACGAGGTAGTGGGTAATAGACAGGTAGGCACCTTGTCAACATGCATATCAAGCAACAGCCAATCACCTGAGAGAAAGATAACAAAGAAAAGAAATCTAGTAATGCATAAGGCAACGTGACAAAAATCCTAAATTAATGAGCATATGAAATAAGTTGTTAACAAAGGATCCGAGATAAGTTCACGAGGTCAGAAAGTATATTTCACGGAAATGACACAAACACGCAAATGTTATCTAAATTAACTACAATTGGCTTAACCGACGTGTGCAAGTTTATGGAAGAGCGTATAGGTGGACATTTATTTGAGAAAGAAAAGCATTAGGACAAAATTGAAGACCCACCACCTGAAATAAAAAGACTTAGCATACAGGCATGCAGTTAGTAAATCGAATGCAGCGCACCTACAAACGCTGCGCTGGTTCTGCCTACCTTCTCTGCAGGACGCGTCGTCGCTTCGGTAGTGGTTCCGAGTGGCCTCGCTCATGGCCCACTAGGTCTGCTTGACTCAAGCACTCGCGACCGTATGTACTACAGCACCATGCGCTTGATGTCGATTGAGAACAACCCATCGGTGCTTGTCGCTTCCGCACTTGCCGCTTCTTCTCTGCATACATGAGGGCTTTCTCCTGCACCACGGCAACTGCCTTTGTGATCAGATCGCGCCATGCGCGCCGATCAAGCGCCTTCGATTCTTATGATCTGCAATTAAGATTAGAACGTGAGAGGCTCACTTTAATCATGTCCTGGTAACGTAACTTTGGTTTCCCCCCGTGCCGATTTCCAATGCTCAGCTGACTATATAAGAGTTGAAGATTGCACCTCCGGTGAAGGCTGAAAGAGACAGACAGTTTTGCTTGTGTTGATGGTGAGCCCGAATTTGGCCGCTGTCGAAGCCAGAGCACTAGTCATGTGCTGCAACTCATCCGCGCTGTGTGAAAACAACGCACAGTCGTCAGCAAACAGCAACATACGGATAGTTGTCTCACAGACTAGAGTTCTCGCACCGAAACGACGGATGTTCAGCAACCCACCATCAATACGGTGCTCCACACGAACACCGTAAGCACAAGCAGCATCAAAGCACAAGACATCATTGCATGAAGATATATATTAAACAGAGAAGAAGCTAAGACACAGCCTTGCTTCACACCAGAGACAACTGCAAAGTCATCCGAGGTCTCTCCACTCAGCTGCACCCTCGCCAACGTACCACTGTGCAGACATTCAATTAAACTTACAAACTTACGCGGGCAACCAAACTTACCCAACACCAGCCACAATGCCTCGCGGTTCACCGTATCAAATGCCTTGGTGAAATCAACAAAAAGCGAGTACAATGGCTGGTGTCGTTCTCTGCACTTCTCTTGCAACTGACGAGCCGCAAAACACATATCTATAGTGCTGCGACCCGAACGGAATCCACATAGCTCTTCCGCCACGTTAGGTTCCCAAACCTGACTGACGATGCGGTTGAGCAGAATCGGGCAATCACCTTGCCCACACAACGCAGCAAGTTGATGCCACGATAATTCGTGCAAACATTGCTTGCTACCTTTGCCCTTGTACAGTGGTAGCACAAGGCATCCTTCAGCTCAGGAGGCACCTCCTCCTCAATCCATACACGTTGCACCAAGTGGTGCAGCGCAGTCAACAACGCGGGTCCGCCGTGTTTCAATACTTCAGCGGGATCCCGTCGGCCCCAGCACACTTGCCGTTTCGCAGCTGAGCAAGTGCTCTCTGCGTCTCATCCAGTGTCGGTGTGTCCGCCAGACTCGTCTTCACATCGTGCTGCTTCAGGCCGTTCAATGTAGGCCAGTCGATCTCTGAACGGTTGTTCAAGAGACAGTCGAAGTGTTTCCGCCAGATCTGCATTATGTCTGCAGTCTGTGTGCAGGTAGCGCCTGAACTACCATCGATCAGCGTCCTCAGCGGCTCCAATCTCGGTCCATACACCGCCTTCAAGGAGTCAAAGAATTCCTTGTGTTGGCGGCGTTCGGCGTAGCATTCCATCTGCTTCGCCTTCTCCGTCCACCATGCATTTTTAATGCGACGGAGCTCTCGGGTCAGTCGCCGTCGAAGTTTGCGAAACTGACTACTCTTCCCCAAGTCACTGGGGTCGCCAACATGTGCAGCAAATGCTGCATTCTTCTCCGACACCAATGCGCGAATCGTCGCATTGTTTTCATCAAACCAATCAGGCCGCTTACAGTTTGCGCGCCCGATGGTCTCCTCTGCAGCAGCTGTCACCTGTTCGCGAATGTGGTGCCACAGGTCGCCCCCTGTGGCTATGCAGTCCACATCACACAGGCGTGCAGCCATCGCCTTCTCCAGCCTAGTACGTTTCGCCACAGTACCGAGGGAGAGAATGTTAAATTTACGCCGATTCACGGCGGAAGAGCAATACATTCGATTTACGAAAACTTTTGTACAGTTGGGTCCGCACCAATTTGTGATCAGTGCCACACTCAGCTCTACGCAGTACACGTGTCATGCGCACTTCAAGCATATCACGCTGACGTACGATGACATAGTCGAGCAGGTGAGCGTGACCACTCCGTGGGTGCGGACCAAGTTGCTATATCACTCGCACTCAGTGCAAACCGAGTGTTCGTGATCGTCAGGCCGTGAGTGGCACACAGTGAGAGCAGCCTGTCACCGTTCGCATTCGCTGAACTAATGCCTGGGGACCTGATAACATCTGTCCACACCGATGCATCACGCCCAACGTTCGCGTTGAAATCACCCAGCAGAAATAGTAGTTCGCTCCTTGGCACAGACCGTATCACGGAGGATAGCTCAGTGTAGAACTGATCACGCGTGTCATCAGGATAACACATGGTCGGACTCTACGTGCTTTTAAAAGTAGCAAACTTTCCTATTCCGAGTCGTAGGCGAACAGTTATCAGTCGCGCGCTGATGCCCGTTGGTTCACCCACCAGCAGGCCCTTGAGGTGATCGGTTATTTCAAATTCGACCCCATAATCACGTGATGCTGAGGCGGCGTTGCCCACCAAGTAGAATGAGTAGCCAGCATCTGCTTCATGCAAATTACCTTGCCCAGCGAGCTGGGTTTCACTGAGCGCCGCAATATCGATGTTGTAGCGCGCCAGCTCCATCGCGACCAGTGCAGTGCGTCGCTCGAGTCACAGTCCAGTAGTGTGCGCACGTTCCAGCACCCGATGCTGAGTGCTTTGCGCGCAGGCATACGATTGCATTGGTGGGCAATCGCACGCGAGATGGTCGTTGTGCTTCGGAGGTTTGCTTGAGGGACTCCACCCGGAGCCTTTGGCTCAATAGCCTGACCCACAAGGCGGTGGGGAGCAGATCCAGCTCGGGAATGTGATTGCAGAGACAGATTGGGATCTGCTTGACGGCCGTCACACGCAGCCTTGGAGGTACTGGAACGGTTTATATATGTTTTGCGACCGTAATAGGATACACCTGCGACCACGGCCAGACGCAGGTGGGTTTTGGCGGGTTTGCACCAATTTGACCAGGGCTGCCTGGCTTGAGGCGGGCAGTAGCAAACCATTGAACACCCGGAGGTGCCCTCCCACCGTCAGAGACAATGCGTGGCGCTCGTGCTCTACGCCAATCGAGCTGTGAGCTCATAACCCGTAGATCTGTTGTCTCCCATGACTAGGTTTTACGGGAAGAGGGCCATCGACCACTTCCTAACCTTCGAAGAGGATGGACTAGGATATTTGCAGGGCGCCCACTCCTGACAGGAGAGCGACTCGGGTCCTCAGCCAAAGCCTTCAATTAAATGAACACCCGAAAGGCAGCGGGTCTAGCACATGGTCAGTTCACTGACTCATGCGGATTGGTGTCCTGGATCTTAGCAGGGAGAAGGGGCGAAACCCAACTCCCACTCAGCGGTCGCCACGTGGAGGCGTCTAGGACATGAGTCCACAGCTCAACATTAGCAGCAGGGAGTCGACGATGTGTCAGGATCTCGCCACCACAAACCTCGGCGCACCATATGCTCTCCCGCATTATATATATATATATATATATGTATATATATATATATATATATATATATATATATATATTCACGACTTCGATTAGCGACCTCAGGTTGCTTATTCGTGCGTGCGTAGTCAGGGTTCTCTCTTGTGCATTTATCGTTATATTGGAATTATTTTATGGAAATTTCAGAATCATTCAATTAGATTTCTGAGTCTGCAATTTCTGAATTATATTTTGTGTGGTATTTTCCCACAGATTTCGTAGTTCCGTTTTGCAAATTCTGCTCTTCCACTTTACAGCACTTTTGCATCATGTTACCAAAATTTCGAAGAAATCACCTTGTGGTTTCTGCTCGAAAAGTGTTAGAAACACGGCAAATACCGTTAACTGCTTTGATTGTTGTGCTATGTTTCATATTTCATGTGTTAGATTACCTGCCCATTCCTATCGTCTTCTGCGTTCCGTTCAACATGACTGCATCCAAATTTTGTGCAACAAATGTCGCAGTCTAAGGAGGCTGAAAAAACGTTTCACCTCTACCGATGCATGTCGCGATCAAAAACGTTTGATTGTGGGCAGTTCTAGACTTACCGTCCCGCAAATTGGCCTAGAGTCCATCCAAGGTTCAATCCAGCCTTCCTCCCATTCAACACCCTCTGACAACTCATTACTTCGCCATCCTATTGTTTCCGGAGCCACGATACTAACTGAGGCTAAGGATCCACTGACTTTACGCTCTGCTAGCTCTAATGACGCAGCTGAATCTCCATTGCATGAGGAGCCGTGGAAAACTCAACGACGGAAGAAGCCGCGAAACGAACAAGCACTTCTTACTGATCAACAACAGACCAGATCAAGCAACGCTCGCGTCCACTCTTCTCCCGCAGGAACCACTTTGAATGACAAGAGGCGATTAAATCGGATGCTTTTTCACTCGCATGAGTTCAACGATCCAAGTCCCGAGGCACGCTATCATCATGACTTAGAGTTTCTACAGAGCCTGGTTGATAGGCTCCTCGATGTGGATGAGGACGGAGTGAAAGTGAAACAAGTCATCCGCCTCGGCAAAAACACTGCTGAGAAAGACCGACCTATGCGAGTAACTTTTGCTGACGAGGCAAGCCTGAAACGAATACTGTCTCGGTTGGGTGTATTTAAAGGCGTTAGGGTGCATATTCGTCCGGATATCGATCCAGCTGCCTGGGAGCGCCTCAAGTGTGCCATCATCAAACTCACAGTC
>OX104063.1:261649010-261674212 GCA_944474145.2 Dicrocoelium dendriticum | reverse complement strand
TCTGGTGACACGTTGTCTGTAATTTTATACATATATATATGTATATTCACGACTGCGATTAGCGACCTCAGGTTGCTTGTTCCGTGCGTGCGTTGTCAGAGTACTCCCTTGTGCATTTACCCTTATAGTGGAATTATTTTATGGAAATTTCGAAATCATTCAATTTGATTTCTGGGTCTGCAATTTGTGGGTCATATTTTGTCTGGTATCTTCCCACAGATTTCGTAGTTCCGTTTTGCAAATTCTGCTTTCCCACTTTACAGCACTTTTGCATCATTTTTCCGAAATGCCGAAGAAATCACCTTGTGGTTCCTGCTCGAAAAGTGTTGGAAACACGACAAATGCCCTTACATACTTTGATTGTTGTACTAAATTTCATATTACGTGTGTTGAATTACCTGCTGATTCCTATCGTCTTCTGCGTTCCATCCAACATGATTTCATCCAAATTTTATGCAACAAATGTCGCAGTCTAAAAAACCCGAAGAAACGTATAACGTCTACCGATGCAGGTAGCGACCAGAAAGGTTTAACTGTGAACAGTTCTAGACCTACCGTCCTGCAAGTTGGCCTAGAGTTCACCCAAGGTTCAATCCAGCCTTCCTCCCATTCAACGCCCTCTGACAACTCATTACCTCACCATCCTAATGTTTCCGGAGACACGGCACTAACTGAGGCTAATGATCCACTGACGGCGCTCTGCTAGCTCTAATGACACAGATGTCATGGAAAACACAACGATGGAAGAAGCCGCGAAACGAAGGAAACCTTTCTCCTACAAACCAACAACAGGCCAGATCAAGCAACGCTCGAATCCATCCCCCCGCAGGAATCACTTTGAATGACAAGAGGCGATTAAATCGGATGCCTTTTCACGCGCCTGAGTCCAACGATCCAAGTCCTCAGGCACGCTATGATCATGACGTAGAGTTTCTACAGAGCCTGGTTGATAGGCTCCTCGATGTGGGTGAGGACGGAGTGAAAGTGAAGCAAGTCATCCGCCTCGGCAAAAGCACTGCTGAGAAAGACCGACCTATGCGAGTAACTTTTGCTGACGAGGCCAGCCCGAAGCTAATACTGTCTCGGCTGGGTAGATTGAGAGGCGATAGGGTGCATATTCGTCCGGATATCGATCCAGCTGACCGGGAGCGCCTCAAGTGTGCCATCATCGAGCTAAAGCGGCGAACTGGTGAGGGAGAAACAAACCTACGTATTGTAAATTTTCGGGTAATTACAACACGATCGCGAATTCGGATAAATCGGTCGCTCACACTTCAGGCTCGCCCGGTAGTTCTTACCACAGCCTGCGTGTAGCCTTTACCAACGTCTGCAGTCTTATGAACAAGCGCGATGAGCTGTGCCGTTTCGTTGCTTTCGAGTGACCAAATGTAATGGGACTCGCAGAGACGTGGTTGAACGATGAGGTACTCCCCAGGAAGTCAAGCTTAGTGGCTACTCCGCTGTGATAGGCTATCGAATGCCCACGATGGCGTCTTGCTCTACATCCGGTCTTCTCTGTGTGGGAGACTCGTGAGAGTCCACCGAAGCGAAGGTGGCCTATGTGAGCAGTTGTGTTACTCGATCCCTCTCAGTCGCAAAGAACTGCTCGCGACCACTCAGTTCTTATTGCCAACATGGAGCTGCCACTGCAGCAGTCCTACAGACTGCAGCCAGATTACAACTACTGGAAGACGGATTTCGATGGCCTGACTCGAGCCGCAAGCCAAGTGGATTGGTTTCTAGGGCAGTCTGGATCTGCTTAAACTTGTTGGTCAGTTATACACAATGGAATAAATTTATTGTGTAACCAATGTGTGCCTCCCAACTGTCGGAAAATCGGACCGGTCAAACCACATTGGTTCGACAAAGTATATGGTAAACTGGCTGAGCAGCGGCGCAGGCTGTGGGACAAATTCCTTATCTCTGACTCGGACGACGACTATGAGATGTATCAAAAGCATCGAAATATCTGCAACGATGTGAAAATCAGCAAGCGCAGACATTTCGAAGAGCAGCTTGCAACCGCAGCAAAAACCACCCCAAAGAGAATCTTTGCGTACATGAAGCGGCGCCTGAGGCTGACAAGTAACCTACCAGGGATAGCGGACGAGAACGGACAGCCCCTAACCTCCAGCACTGAGCGTGCTTCCGCATTGGCGGCGCACTTGTTTTTGTGTTTGCAAATGCCCAGTTGTTTGTACCGAGTTCGGCGTGCACCACCCTTACCGAACTCCACAGTCTGGATTGTGATGTGGAAGAGGTGCGTCAGCTACTCGACAATCTTGACGGCACCATGCCTGCTGGGCCTGACGCGCTCCACCCCATGATTCTCAAATCCTTATCAGCCATCATCTCTTCTGCCATAACTGACCTGTCAGATCTCTGTCCGATTGATTAGAAGTGCTCGGTGTTAAGGCCGATTCCGAAAGGCGGTGACTGTAGCAAAGTAGACAAGTACAGGCCAATTCGTTTAACACCTATTCTGACCAAGGTTGCAGAGAAAAATATGAAGAAACGTTTGTTACAGTGTTTCCAGTCAGACACTCGCACGGCACGATTTCATGCCAGGCCGTTCATGCATCACCCACCTGCTCGTGACGAGGTATGAATGGATGCAGGCAGTGAACCACGAGAAGTCTGTCAACCTGATCTACATCGATTTCAGCAAAGCGTTCAACAAGGTGGACCATGAGATCCTCCTAAAGCTGAGGTTGTGTGGTGTTGGTGGATCTCTGCACAAGTGAATCCAAGACTTCCTTGTTGGACGAAAGTGGAGGGTACAAGTCGATAGCCACCTGACCGATTGGTATCCTTCGACCAGTGGCGTACCCCAAGGCACAGTGCTGGGGCTTACATTGTTCCTGATTTATATCAACAATCTACCTCAGCTTCTTCGGTCGCCGTGTGCCCTGTTTGCAGACGATCTGAAGATATGGAGAGTGATAAGCACACCCGACGACTGCGGCTTACTACAACAAGACCTAAACCGTCTTTCCGTGTGATCTGCAGAAGTCCGCCTCCCGGTCAACTCATGCAATTCGGTATTCCTGAGTCTGGGGAAGGGTGATGACGGCCGAACTTACACTCGACGGCCAGCTGCTGCACCCCACATCTGTGAAGGACCTAGGAGTACTCTCACGTTGCGACTTAAGTCCGTGGATAGCACGAACAGGCTCTATCGTAACGGACTGCGCATGCTCTGGACACTCAAACGTAATTTCTACATCTGGTCTGAAGAGGTTGCCACTCGCCTCTTCACCATCATCAGACTAATACTAGAGTACGGCTCGCCCGCCTATTGCCTGACCAATCGCGCGAGGTGCAGAAGATTGAGCGGGTTCAACACGTTGCTACTAGGCCCATCCCCAGTTTGCGAGGCTTACCGTACGAGGACAGGTGCGAGAGACTGTGAATGTTCACCCTGGCATACCGTCGGTTACGTGTCGACCTCATCATGACCTACCGGATTCTACATGTAGGCGACTTTCCCACGCTATGGCCACTGCTCCACTAGCGAACACCTTGCAACACACGCGCACACCAATACAAGCTTGTGTGCCTAGGTTTAAAGCGAGTTCACCATCCCCTGTGTTTGGAATGGCGAGTGGTAAATATCTGAAACGGTTTCTCGGAACATATAGTGGAAGCGAACTCAGTACCATTGTGCAAACGATCCTTGGATGTGCATTCCTCAAATATTAGATTCCAAGAACGATTACCAACAGGCATCTCGCATTTTTGAGTCCTAATCTACTGTGAGTTAAACGTGAAAAACGATCAGTGTATATCTAGGTCATAGTTCGCTTTTTCAACGTTTTTGATCATATTACGATGGAGTTGTACAGATTCAAGTTTCTATTTGCTCCCACAATGCAGTATTCCATATTCAGCATTATATATATATATATATATATATATATATATATATATCCGGGAAGCTAGAATACCGAGTTGTGGAACAACTATCAGCTTACCGTTAGCACGAAGCTGATGGTGTACAAATCCATGGTGCTGTCCGTTCTTCTATACGGCAGCGAAACGTGTACGGTATACCGGCGGAATGTGCGGTATCTCGAGCAGTTCCATCGGCAGTGTTTGCGACGGATTCTGCGCATTGATTGGTGCGACAGAGTTGCAGGTGCGGAAGTGTTGCGCCTAAATGGAAGGTATGCAGTAGATTGTGTACTTTTACTGGGACGCCTTAGGTGGCTCGGTCATGTGTGGCGCATGGATTCGACGCGGATAGCGAAGGAGCTATTATATGCTCAGCTGAGTGTTGAAAAGTGACATGTGTGGAAACCAAAGTTATGTTACCAGGACATGATCAAATTGAGCCACTCACGTTCTAATGTTGATTGCAGGTATTGGGAATCGAAGGCGGTTGATCGGCGTGCATGGCGCGATCTGATCATGAAAGCAGTTGCCGAGGTGCGGGACAAAGACCTCATGCATGCGGAGAAAAAGCGGCAAGCGCCGATTTGCTGTACTCCATCGACATCGAGCGCATGGTGCTGTAGCACATGTGGTCGCGAGTGCTTGAGTCAGGCAGGTCTGGTGAGCCATGTGCGAGGCCACTTGGGGCTATCACCGAAACGACGACGGGTCCTGCAGCGAAGGCAGACAGAACCGGCGCAGCGTTTGTAGGTACGCTGCATTCGATTTCCTAACCGCGTGCTTGCATGCTAATTCTCTTTATTTTAGGTGATGGGTTTGCTGTATTGTCCTTATGCTTTTCTACCTCATATTAATGTCTACCTAAACTATCTATATACTTGCACACGTTGCTGAAGCTAATTGTAGTTAACTTCGATAACATTTTCGCGTTTGCGGCATTTTCTTAAAATATATTTTCTGACGTCGCGGACTTTTGCGTAACCAATAAATTTTGTATGCTGATTTATTGAAGTTAAGTCACAGTATCTGTATGCACTATTCGATTTAATTTATTTGGTAATGTCGTGTCAAGTGATTGGCTGTTGATTGACATCCCCGGTGTGGCTGCGCTTGATGTGCATGTTGACAGTGTCTACCTCGTCCATACTGGATCCAGGAGACAGTTGATTGTTGCTGGAGGGGACGGGGTGCACGGTCCATGTGGCCGTACTAGGCTCGAAAGGTGGTTCCATGCACTCAGGGTGGAGCGGACCACGGTTCAGCCACTACCTAGTTTGCGCTTGATTCCCAAATACAGCGTGCTTGTGAAGGAGTGTGGGCCGGCTCCGTTGATGAAACCTGGCTCCCATCCACACCTCCCGGTCTTATTGCCTCGGGTTTGCACTGGATATGGAGTGTGCAGATGGAGCTATGGGTGATAAATCTTAAACCACCCATGGTCCCTCTGTAGGCGCAGGCGTCCTGTGGCTGGCCACCGTGACAGGCAAATCCGAAACCGGATGCCGCCAACCATATATATATATATATATATATATATATATATTGCAAAGGCCCGCCTTGCATTCATCAAACTGAGACACCTATGGCGTCGTCGTGATGTCAGTCTCAAGCTCAAGGGCAGGGTGTACAATGCTTCCGTCCTTGCAGTACTCTTGTACGGCTGTGAGACTTGGCCTATTCACTCGGAAGATATGAAGCGGCTGTCAGTCTTCGACAATCGCTGTCTACGAACGATTGCTCGGGTGTGGTGACAACACCACGTAAGCAACGCAGAGGTGCGAGACCGCGTGCTTAGGGCGAATAGGGCCAGTCTTCAGGAGCTTATTCTCCGACATCGCATGCGTTGGCTCGGGCACGTTCTGCGCATGCCAGCCCATCGCCTTCCACGTCGAGCGCTATTTGCACTCCCAAGGAGCGAGCGGAAAAAGTGCCGCGGTGGACAGCCAATGACGTGGAGAAGGAGCATGAAGAAAGCAACCTCTTGTTTGGCGGCAGTCGAACCAGTCCGCTTTCCAGGTTGGGGACCACGAGATGCTGAATCGCAGTGGTTGGAAACATTAGACGTCATGGCCCGCAACAGACATCAGTGGCGTCAATGTTGTTCTGCCATTTTACCATCCCTTTGATGCACACAAAAACTCACAAAAAATAAAAATGGCGTGTGTAAAACCGAAAAAGTCGTTTCCCATATTTTTTAATCGCAGTTCGTGTTTCCATCTTCTTCACTTTTTTCTTCTTCCATGATTCTGATGGCACGGTACCTGTCAACGGACTGTGAATATATATATATATATATATATATATATATATATATATGTGTGTGTGTGTGTGCAGGCAAGCAGGGTCTAACTTGCGAAGCTTGCAACCACCACTTCCACTCGACAGAACACTACCTTACGTGTCCGGCAGCCTAGGTGCTATTACGCTTCGATAGTATTTTCATAAACTGCATTCCCAGTGAATTTTGCCATCATCCTTACAGTCTAGCTGAAGGTGAGGAACATCTCAACTATTGTGCCGCGATACAAAAAGGCGAGATATATAAAAACATCAAAATGTTGAGCATTACAAAAGACAAAATACAAGCCAAAAAGCAGGTAATCCTATTCTTAGTAGCATATTATGCATGCAATGTGAGGTCGTGGTTAGTGGGGGAGAGACAAAGAAATTCACACACAAATATCACTGACGTCGGTTCTTCCCCATTCCAACAAGTGTATCCATCCAAACATGATCATTATCCTTGGCACCGCAGCGCGGTAGTTGGCAGACGCAAACCGACGTCAACTTCGAAGTGAGTGACTTCATTGCTCTTGACTAAGTCATCGATTGGCCTCACCTCCTTCCATCCACACTCCGGGCGCGTTAACAACACTCATCGCGGGAGTCGGTGCGCTGGCATGCGCAACACGTGGCTCAGCTTTCAGAGCGTGGTTTGTGAAATAACGGTGCTCAGCGGTTTACTCGCTCTTCCTGCACCGATTGAGGGATGCCGGATAGGTTCATCGTTCACGCGGTGTTCACAGATATGAGCTAAGCTACGAAGGCAGCGGTGATCGAACGCAACCAGCCTCTTTATGTCTATGGATCTGATAGGCCAGGTTTCGTAGCCATACATGATTCCGTTGGAAACTCTGCCCTTCATGGCGTGCGTGATGTCACACCGGCGCCACAAGTGGCGGACATTGTCAAAAGCGCCTCAAGCTTTTGCTATATAGTTTTTGAATTCTCTCCCACATGCACCACTATTGATACAGAATGTTATTGTTATGGAACAGCAGCTCTCTTAATTAACTCGTATATTTTGCGATTTAAGTTACCGGATTTGCCTAACGCCTATTTGGCGCGTAACCATAAAGATGCCATCACAGACACGGTATATTTCCGCCTCATTTAAAACCCTTGTTATGTGGCTGGAGAGCGACACGCGATCTTAATTTGAACCGAGGGTTACTTCGAGGTGTAGCTTGGTAAGGACGTCCGTCTGCAATTTCCACTCCACGGAACTGAGTTGCAGTTCCGCTATTTTTCTGAATAATGCATACAAGCAGGAGACTGGTCATGGGCGAAGGGCGGGCATCTCCCGACGGGGCTCCCCAGACACAGAGTAGGCAAGCGTAACCTACGACGACTTCACATTCGACCACTGCCGCATTTTCCTATTTTGAGTTGGAAAGCCTTCTCTTTTGTGGATCCCTCCGCTCTGGAATCCTCTCCTTCAGTTGAAAAAAGGAAGGCATCAGTAGTACTCCATTACGCAGTACCAACGCTTCGCTGCCGCGCAACCACCACCAGTTGCGCATAGGCTAAGGATACTGTGACGGTCGCCCGGTCCCCTACATAGGCTCGAACCCGCGCCTTCAGATTACAAGGCAGGTTTGTGATCCTTAAGGCCACGGACTGGCAAATCGTTGAACCTGCCTCAAAACCCGCCGTGCTACACCATGTTTGTTCCATTACATTGCTTGTTTCTTTGAGTTGAACGCTGAATACTGTTCGCTTTTTGAATTGTTTCGTCACGGTTAGACACAACCAGACAGCTATCACACATCTAAGGACACGAATCATCTCAAAAATAATATAAGCTCCCTTACTACTTTCTAATAACTGATAATCGTCCTAGCAGCTTACATGCACCTCGATTGGTGGCGGCTTGCAAAGGAAGTCGTTACTCTGAGGGCCAGCCCTGTCTTCTTCAAGTTCCTAACATGCGTAACAGTGAAGGATGAGCCGCGCTATATCGCAGTTAGAATTCTTTCATGGCAATCTGCCGCCGTCACCCGTGGTTCAGTGGCATAAGTAGATCAGTTGTAAGAGTGAGTTCATGGGCTCGGATCCATCTAGCGGTTTCATAGATGTGTGATGACTGTCTGGCTGAGTCTAACTGCGACGAATCATCTCAGAAACAATAAATCCCTCTGCTACTCTCTAACAACTGTTTGCCTTTTCCAGGTTGTCAGTGTTCTCACCGGTTTGACCCTACTGTTCCTGGTTACCGCCCCATTTGTCGTCATCTCCCTACCGTGCATCTTCTGTGCCAAGTGCCACTATCTTTATCGGAGGTATCGCCTTCGCCAGCGTCACTCCAGTGGGCATATAAGGCCGCAGGAAGTTCTGGTTTCCGAGGATTGCGGACTCAAAAAGGCTGCTGAACTGGATTCCCTCACTGCGGCTCACGACTGCTTGGTCACCAGTTCCACCCCTGATAATTCCGCGGATTTGGCCGCTACTTCTTCTGGCGCCTTTGTCTTAGCTGAGACTGCTGACATCCACTGGTGCTCACTGCCGACGGCCGGCACCCCACTGGAGCCTCCGACGAAGCCAGATTCTGTCTCCTCCGACCTTGATGCCACTTAGTCTCTTATGCGCTTTCGTGTCTGTACACGCACACCATCTTTTCTGTGATTACCTCACTCGATCTAGATATTTTCTACTGTTATTTACCTTTTCTTATCCTCGTTCTTTGTTGTCGTTATTTGTTGCAACTTCTCATCCACGGCCCTTAGCGCCGCTTGCATTTTTCTCGCACTTTGAGCTTCTTAGCTGAAATCTTATTTTGCCGCTGAGTTGTTCAAGTTACTCCGAAATATTATATATTCCACCGCGGAGTTGCTACATCTTTCTACCATTCAGATAGAACTTATTCCGCGCTATCCACCATGACTCAACGTGTCCTTTCTTTCTCCCCTGCAAGCCATTTCTTTCCTCTGTAGTCGAACTCCTGCTTATGTTTGTTTTGGTTTATAACTGCGGCTCAATTTCGAATTGTTACTGCTTTTACACTGACTTCCCAACTCGCCTTCTGGATGATAGTGTTACTCTACTTGCATGTCACCACCACAGAGCCATCTTAATAGACATTGCATCATCAGCAGATTGCTAGATCGATCGATTGGTTGGTTAATTGATATTCTGCTACATGCATAGACGACAGGTACGTGGGTCTGACAAGTTTTTTAGAAACAGGCCGATGTACTCTTATACATAGAATGCCCTTCATAAGGGCATAATGCCGAGGTTTGTCTGCTTACGAATTGAATAAGGAGATCACACTGGTTGTCAACGTTTTATCCTCTACCAGGCTGTCCTCGTAAGCCCTTGAGTGCTCTGCTGCGTTCTCAACTTTGCTTAGAATACGTTCAATCAACTATCGACCGGTGGTCAGAAGAATGTTGCGTCTACATTTTAACCCAAAGTCCATGGGGCCCAAACTGCGTGGGTGCGGGCGACCTCACGGTGTTCCTAACTCGCGCTTGACTGGTGATGGTCTCGTGGTAGCGTAACATCGATACTTTAGTTTAATAGATCCGCTGCTTGTTGGTAGCTAGAGCACTTCCGAGAGTAATATACTAATCGGTGTTCTTAGCTGCCCTTCGGGCTTGACACGCAGATCGATTCAGGTAACTCATTGGACCTTTACGGAGTTCTGTTTGATTCTGGACAGCCTTACCTTCTGTCATCCATCTAATTCCTTATCATTATTCTTTTCTGTCTTCGGCACCTTTTCAATACCTTCTCAGAAGACGTCTAAGAGTAAATGGTTAACACTAGTCGTCTCTTGTTTTTCTTGTTGCTGTAATCGGGCACCGCGTTATGTAGTCTGGCCGACTTTGAATGGGCTAACCCTGGTGGGTCTCGGTCTTCATTTCGCATAACTGTGAACTTTGCACCTCGGGCCCCGGATTCGGGTAGTTCTTATGGACCAACCGGTTACAACGCATCCTTGTTCAAATAGGACGCGTAAGTGAGGACCAATTACACTCCTTCAAAGTACTGCTCGGCGAGGTGAGTGTTTTTGACTTAGTTTAGACAAGAACATTCGTAGTTCTCTTGTCTACGCGGACTTTTTCGTTTTGAAACCGTCATCAGCGACAGCAGTGCATCAGCGTTTTGCATTGGAGTTCCGTTGCCACGCTATCCTCGCTCAGCAATGCAGCACTGTAAGGATGGAATAAGCAAAGGAGCCACGGACTGTCCTGACGCAGGACTCAAACACGTCAAACAAAAACTCGGGGTCATAGTGCTTACGCACTCTACACTTACATCCCGCTGCATATTGTGTGTCGCCATTAGTGAGCTATCTTCACTACCTCGCTTTGTGACCAACACTACTTTGCAGACAACAACAACAAACACATTTTACCAAACCGTTCAGTCAGAGGGCGACGGTAAGCTCGCGGTTGCTCCCTGCATCCCAGCATAGAGTGTGTCGCTTAGACCCCAGCGTGTAAGGCGAAATGGACCAGCATCATACAACCTAATGATTAGCTGCCTCATATCTCTATGCTAGCCAATGACCATCCCGTCAAATCTTGTGCCATACAACCCCAGGAAAGTAAAATACGACCAGTACTAATCAACACAACGATTAGTATCCCTACTCCGTCGGTCAAACCCTCGTCACTGTCCAGCCGTTCACACATCCTATACCAATTTACACGTATTTGCAAGACTTACTACGTGGGCATGAGGGTCGCGGAGCACATACCGGCGTGAGTTAATAAACACGTCTCGCAGATGACTACGTCTGACACTCCGATTGCGCAGCCAATGAAGGGAAATGACGTTCCATGCAAACAGTCGGCGTTGTCAATCGCTCGCCACCTACTGGCTGACATCCATTGTGTAGACCCTGCACGAGCCTTCCGTGTTATGTATACCTCCATGAACACCTGACTTTACGATATGCTGAGGCCGTGACCATCAAACAACTTGGCCCAACTCTGTGTGTGCAGAAACACCCATTTGTGTCCCTTGCTTTGCCGTGGTAGCGGGCAGGAAACAGATGACAAGGTGACTGTATGTACAGTGTGTGTCTGCGTTCAGTTTGGTCGATTTGTAATTTCAACTGATCTCGTTTCATGATGCTATAAATTCACATGTCTGTAGTACACACTTGCAAATTTTCCGGAATTAACTCGTGCGGCACTCTTGTGTTAACATTTCTGCCAAAAATTTCCTCGGGAACTAATTGTTTCAATTAGACTTATTAAAGCATAAGCTGGCGTACTTATCATGTGCGCGAGCCAACAATTCTTTGTTGATCTAGCTGGCTAACCTGATTATCGACATCTAGGATCCACCTGTGCGCATCGCTGCTGCAGAAACGTTGACGACACCCGATGCGATTAATGCTCCCTACTCAGCGTAATATTTCTGGCATCATATGAAGAGGACGCCCACCACCGTGTCTTGCTTATAAACCCTTCGAAATTTATGTAAATTCTTGATTAGGGGGTCATTTGGCGTACTCGTGTGAATGGATTGAGACGGGCAATGTTTATGTAGACCGCAGTTCACATTGAAGTGAACTTAGGCAATGTGGTCACTGGGACCGAAGCGGATGGAAATCTGGCGTTTTCAGGCGCATAACATCCAATTTCTACCTAATGTAAATCCACTTCTGTTGCTAAACGTAGAATTTCTCTAAAGAAAGGTCGGATAACTGTGAACCGGATGCGTGCAAAAACTCTGTTTTATCCTATCCTAAAGACACTACAGGGGGTATCTGAAAGCTGGTGGATTATGACATGTTCCCGCCGTTTTCGTATTGCAAATCAAAACAATCCTGACAACAAATTAGTCAGTTGCACATTTTCCGCCATTGTTCGCACCTGCTCCCACCTCTCGTCCATTTTATCAATGCCGTTTAGTCGGAAATCACCGCTTTTGGACTCGAGGAAGCTGTTGTGTCATTCTTTGTTCTGTTCTTCCTTATCTAAGGTTACGCTCCTCATTTATGGGTTACTTCAGGGTGAACAAACAGAAAACCATTATAGCCATCTGCTGAAACAAGGGAGTGAACGCAAGTACGCGACTGCTGTCAGCACTTCCTGCTTATTGGTGTTGTGATTGCTCTCGAGATTCCAAATCGGGAAAACAATCACTGAGCTAACCTAGTCACTTTTACCATCTTTCTCCACATCAGCGAACTGCCGCCTTGGAGTTTTGCCAAATCCACCAGCGAGCTTCCGTATTACCCATTCAGTGCGCTGCCAGATTAGAGCGATACTTCGCATGCATCAACTATCAACCGGTTTTATACACTTTGGGCCGCATACATAAACGACACTGGCTTCTAGACAGCGCAGTTGTCGACAGGTATTCCAAACTCAATGGTGGTCGATACGGGAAGTTCCGATCGCAACTATAGAATGAGTCACCGCCTTTTCATAATTAAATAAATGGTTTCTTTTCGACAACGCGACGCACGTCTGCATACTCATGATCATGGCAACACAAACACGAAGGATCGGTAATTGTACAGAAGTGTTACAAGTTAAACAGTTCCGAACTGGATTTGAGTGTGTTCATATGGCCAAGTTGATCTAATTTGTTCATGTGGATATGCATTTGTGATTGTGTTTGATCGCGTATCCAGTGCAAGAAGAGATCATAGAAATTCTCTGAAGTGGTTGACTGACGTCTGTGAAGTGGGCAAAGAGTAGTGACTTCATTTACTGGCGAGACACACACACCACGCCGCGGTGTTGTTAAACAGACATTTGTGGGTTTTTTTTTCTCGGAAGAACGCTTGCCAGGCAGGAACACATCACGTCTTGAAACACTGCTGCCGAACCATTCTTTTGGACTAGATTTACCCGAACCACCCAGCTAGCACCACGGCGAGGTTGTTCGGCACGCCAGCCATGTTGTTTTTCTCTGCTGTCTATTGCTTAGCACAAATTAGGCTTCTTCCGATCTGATGCTACGCTGACAAACAAGACAGATGATCTGTAGACATTGTAAAGTCCAAAAGGAACTTTGATGCATTCCCCAACCTGGATTGCTTACTTGAGGACACGGTATCCCTATTCCCTAATTATTCTGCTCATTTTACATTGCTTTACTCTGTGTGCTACAATTGGTTACCATATTGAACCTTTATGCCTTTCACTCTCGATCACTGATGTTTCAAGATCATCCATATTATTCCGTTACTGTGACATTGCCCAAATTCCCGCACGCTTTACAATTTCTGCCCTCTTGCATTACAATTCAAATCCCATACCACCACGGTTAGAGGATAATTCGTTTTCTTCTACCCCGACCGTGTGTTAAGTCTAAGGTTTATTGGTTCCTAGTTTCCAGTTTAGGGTTCGTACTACGTACTTAGTTTAGGTTTCGTATCGTTTGTACATAAGTTGAATAGTGCACTCATGTCCGTTTCTGGTGCTTCTCTTAAAGATGTTGACGCTATTGATGCTGCGAAGCTTCAAAGAGCTGAATCCCGTATTTGTCTGCTGGAGTTGGCCGTAACGAACAGCTTGTAGGCGAAGATGGTTGATGTCAAGGACTACTGCGAACCTGAATTTTAGTCGCATGCGCGGGTTACTGTAGGATGGAGATTTATTCCGGCCGACGCTTGTGAACTCTCGCCCGAAGTTGCCATCTGCTCGTCATTTTTGAAGTCAATAGGAGGCTACGTGTGCCATCCGTAGCTCAACTGGTTTGTACGTCTGCAACTGTTGGTACCCAAGTTCGGTCCCCGTTGGGTTCGTTTTGCTCCGGCCTGCAAACTGACAGTAACCCGTGTCCAGAACGCAAATCCAGTGGTTTTGGACCTGTCTTCCAAAACGCGAACTGATCACGTTCGATGGAAATCCTACCAGCTATTGAATATTTATGTGATGCTTCGAAGCTAATGTTTCCAGAACTACTTCCGATCCAACTATCAGGCTTTCATGTTTGATATAGTACTGTTGTGCTGAAGCTAAAGAAGCTGTCGGAAGTTGTTTAGTACTCTACCCCGGTGAAGGTTTTTGAAGAAGCAATAAACATTTTATGTAAACGCTTCGGACGGTCCCACATGATTGCTAGGACTCACATTAATGCTCTAACTGATCGCCCTAACATCAAGCCCAATGATTTCGCAGCTCTTTTAGCTGCGGAGCTCCGTTCATGCTACTTGACGTTGAAACAATTGAGGTATGAATCCGATTTGAACACGTCCAGAACAATCAGCTCTATCATAAGGAGGCTGCCCAACCATCTGCAATTCAAGTGAGCAGAGCATGCCGCCAGAGTTATCCGCACCGAAAGAGAACCGAACTTCATTGATTTGACAGATTTCCTGGATGAAACCGTAGACGTCATCGATACCTACTTGTACTTTACCGCACGTCCCTGCGGTTCATCGACCAGCACCGATAGAGGTAGAAGCTTAAACTCTCGAGGATATGCCGCTTGCCTAGACAATAATAATATATAAATCACCAGCTGTACGTTGTAACAGCGCTTCGCTGCCACGCGACCACCACCAGTCGCGCGTGGGCTGAGTGTACCGCGAGGACGCCCGCACCTACGCGGATTCGAACCGGTGACCTTATGATTGCAAACCAGACACGCATACCACTCCGCCACCGGCCTAAACACTGCGGCTTCATCAGAACGAAATTTCCCCAAATGTGTTTCTTGTGAACGACGTCACTATTTAGATCAGTTTGATGATTTCCGAAAGCTCAACCACTACGAACGTCTTGAATTCTGTCGCACACATCGACTCTGTCAACAGTCTTAAACCGAATCGGGTCCTACCAAGTTGCCGATCACGAAAATTTTGTGGATCGAACAATTGTAAGCTGTTGCATCACCCGCTAATTAAGCTAATCGAAGCAACTTCGGAACACCAAACATTGAAGGATCCAATTTTGTTCTCAGTCCCGTCGAACGCTCAGTTTTATCGCTTGGTTTGTTGCCTCTGTTTGTTTCTGGTCCTGCTGGCACCATTCGAACATTAGCCTTAATAGATAATAGATCAGATACTTCACTGATTGTTTCAACATTACTAAAAGTTACCGGGGTTCAAGGGACCGTGACGACACTTAACATTAGCACCGTTGCTGGCCGATGCCAGGTAGAGTCCCACTTGGTTAGTGCAGCTGGTCGATCTATAGATAGTGATGAGGCGGTCCAATTGGATTCAATTAGATCAGTCAGTTGTCTCCCTGAAAAATTTGAAACGGGAAACAGGGACAACAATTTCAACAGATGGTCCCACCTCTCCGATCTACGGTTACCGGAGCTAGAAGGAAGGGTTGAACTTTTGATTGGTTGCGATAACCCATACCTACACTAGGCATTAGATCGGAGACGCGGGGATCCTGATGATCCGTATGATGTTAACACTCCATTGGGCTGGAACCGAACAAAAAGCACGAGACTATGAGGGATCAATCCACATCACTGATAGTTGCTCGAACACGGAGGATCAACTCTTCGTTGCGATACCACTGATCTTCATCAACTACTAGAGCAAATGTATGAAAGGGCATTTGACGGGCTAGATATTCCACGACTAGCCATGTCTGTGAACGACGGACGCGCGTTAAAACTAATGGAAGCTTCTAAAAGGAAGGTTGACGCCCAGTACGAGATTGCGTTACCCTGGCAAGCCGGGAGACCTCGGTTACTAGATAGCCGACAATTCGCACTGATGAGGCTTGTCATGTTGAAGAAACGTTTGTCGAAGTATGCCGCACGGCGCCGAGCATACACGAAGGCAGTGGAAGAGTATATAGTTAAAGGATATGCTGAACTCGTTCCATTACAGGAACAGCCGATTAAATGGGAAGCCTGGTACATACCCCACCACTCGGTATCGCATCTACGTAAGCCCGGTAAAGTGCGAGTGGTCTTCGATTGTCAAGCTTCATACCGTGGAAATTCTCTCCATCAACAGCTTCTAACTGGTCCCGATATGTCAATAGTCTAGTGCGGATGCTATTGCGGTTCAGGTTCAACCCAATCGCCGTCGCGTCCGACATTGGAGCAATGTTTCATCAGGTCAAGGTTCCTATTAGGGATCGGAATTGTTTGAGGTTCCTATGGTGGAAGAACGGCAATCTTTGTTCACCCGCTAGTGAATACCGCATGACTGTACATCCGTTTGGCGCTACTACGTCACCAAGCTGTGCTAAGTTTGCGTTACGACAAACTGTCGTTGACAGCTATTGTGAATTCCAAACAAAAGTTAGAAGTATCAGAGAACTCTTTATGTCGATGGTTGTTTATTTAGTGTTGATTCAGTTTCCGAAGCAACTGAACTTGTTATGCATCTTACGCGTATTCTGTTTGACGAAGGACTTCATTTGACGAAGTGGATCAGCAATCGAAAGGAGGTTATCGCGCATTTACCTGACAGCGGACTGAAGGTTCCCGGAATAAGATATTCGACTGAGAACGAATGTGTTACAAACGAGCTTGGTTTAAACCGGAACGTCACCCAGGACCACCTAACTTTTAAGCTGGAAGGTTTTAATAAAACGTTGACCCGAAGAGCCATCCTTTCGTTTGTAGCTTCAGTCTATGATCCTCTCGGTCTCATTGCTCCCGTGCTACTTCCGGAAAAGTACTGTTACCGAGTTTCGTAAAAAGAAAGCTAGATTGGAATGAGCCACTTCCCGCAGAGGATCAGCTAGCTTGGAACAAATGATTATCAAACGCTAATGGTCTGAACAGCTTGTCGGTCAAAGATTGTATTAATCCATTCGGATGCAGTGTATCTTCTGTGCAGTTGCATTGTTTTTCGGATGCGTCTGAGGCTGGTTACGGTGCTGCTCTATATTTGCGTTGCGAGATTGATGAAGGCAACGTTAGTAGTTTCTTGATTATTAGTAAATCACGTGTCAGTCCCATTAGAACGGTGTCGATACCAAGGTTGGAGCTCACTGCTGCCGTACTGAGCGTGCGCATGTCAGCGAAACTCAGAGAGGAGATGGCACCCCATTGTAGCACAACTTTCTGGACAGACTCGATGGTAGTTCTGAAACTTCTTCGAAGTGTTAACGGGCGTTTCCCGATGTACGTTGCTAAGCGGATTACCATTATATAACAATACTCTCACCCCAGTCAGTGGCGCTACGTAAACTCGAAGCAGAACCCGGCTGATATAGCCTCACGTGGACTCGCGATGTCATTCAAGAAAGAACTAAACCAATGGTTACACGGGCCACAGTTTCTCGTTCAGCCCCATTCGTCATGGCCTGTGCATCCGGAGAATCTGGGTGAATTACCGCCTGAATGGTTACGACCCGAGGTTGGTCATATTTTCTTGGTCACTTTGGAGGAGCACTGGATTAATAAATTTGTGGCTTGCCGGACATGGACTTCCCTGCGCAAATATTTCGTTACCTTCTTGCGACTCAAATCTTATTTCGTCGCCAAGTATCTGAGGCGTGCTGCACCTGACCGACCAGCTGAGATAGAATGTGCTGAAATTCGACAAGCTACGCTTCAGATAGTTAAGTTGGTGCAGTCAGAATTTTTTGCGGAGGAGATACGCCTCCTTGCCTACAACGAACCCGACATAGCAGTTCGAAATTTAATACTGAAGTCATACAGATTAAGACGACTCAAGCCCTTCCTCATTAATGGGATACTTCGGGTGAGCGGAAGGCTGGATCAAGTCTCGGTACCGTACGGCGCGATGCATCCGATTTTACTTCCCGGCCGCCACTTCGTCACGCGCCTTCTTATACTTCACTACCAATACATCAATGGACACTCGGATGCGCAGCACACTTTGTACGATCTTCATCGACGCTACTGGATCGTGGGTGGGGTTTCATCCATAAAGCACGCGCGTTTCAAATGTACCAAATGCCGCGTTAACCATGCGAAGCCACTGAGTCAGCTGATGGCGTCAGTTATAACAGACCAATGTCTGACCCACCAACCAGCGTTCACTGCAGTGGGGATCGACTAATTTGGACCGCTGATAGTGAAACGTGGCCGCGTACATGAAAAGAGATATGACTGTTCAGCTGCTTGACTATACGGGTTGTTCACGTAGAGGTTTCCCACTCCATGGATACCGATTCGTTCTTGTGTGCATTTTCGAGGTTTTCAACTAGACGCGGATGGCCGAATGTAATATACAGCGATAATGGACAGAATTTCCACGGAGCTGAAGCAGAATTACGCAATCTTCTGAAGCAGCTGGATCAGACGATGATCACAAGGGCTATCTTGGCTAGAGAGGTTGACTGGAAGTTCAATCCTCCATGTGCTAGCCATCGCTGAGATCTTTGGGAACGATTAATTCGATCGAGTCGTGAATGATTACGTAACCTTCTCAACGGCGAGGTTGTGACCGAAGAGGTACTTGTGACGACACTCACAGAGATTGAAAGGATATTGAATGACAGGCCTTTGGTAGCGGTACCCGACTCCCCGGATTCGCAAGATGCTATATCGCCTCGGCAATCATTAACGCTTGCAAATGATCAGTCGCTTGAATACCCACCGATCAACTTACCAATCAAATTGAGCAGAAGGAGGAGACACGTAAGACATCTGTCCGATATGTTTTGGCATAGGTGGATCAGAGTATATCTACCGACACTGCAGAATAGGCAGAAATTGTTAACTGGAATCCGATATCTTAAGCAGAGCGATTTAGTTTCAGTTTGTGATTTACGCATATCAAGAGGTCTGTGGCCTAAGGGTGTCGTGGAGAAAGTTATCAAGAGCAAATACCAATTAGTTCGACAAGCATAGGTGTATCGTGAAGAGACGTCAGATAGCTATACCTGATAGAAGCCTACCAGGAAGGAGAGTGATGACGTGGAAATCATCGTCCAGAATACGAAACCGCCGGGGGAGTGTAAAGTCCAAAAAGAACTTTGATGTATTCCCCAACCTGGATTGCTTACTTGAAAACACGGTATACCTATTCCCTAAGTATTCTTCCCATTCTACTTTGCTTTCGCTCTGTGTGCTACAATCGGTTACCATATTGAACCTTTATGCCTTTCACTCTCGATCACTGACGTTTCAACATCATCCATATTATTCCGTTACTGTGACTGCCCAAATTCCCGCACGCTTTCTAATTTCTGCGCTCTTGCACTACGGTTGCATAACCTATACAACCACGGTTACATGATACTTTTTTGTTGCTCTGCCCAGACCGTGCGTTAAGTCTAGGTTTATTGGTTCATAGTTTCCAGTTTAGGTTTCGTACGACGTACTTAGTTTACTCTTCATATCTTCGATACTAGTCATGGTGCCGGTGTTCTTGGGCCTAACAGACAAGTTCTATATCCCGGATTCCCGTCTCCGCTGTTCATTGATTTGAACTTCTTGCAGCATTCCAACCCGCGTAAGGACGCTTGCGACTACGTGGCGCGAGGTATGGGTGCAGAAATGTCCTGGTAACACATTCCTTGTTTGTTTCCATGTTACTTCCTAGTCTTTTGTTCCAGAAATAACTCGTATTTCTGAGACGGCGAAAATATGTCCATTTCCACGTTGCAGTTGGCCAATCAGGGCGCGACAGCTAAGCCAATGAAAACACACCACTGATCCGGCCCACCCGCATCATGCCTCTCTGTTGTACCCCAGTGCTTCCTCGCGCTAGCGGCTTCCCTTTCGTTCGCTGCGTTTCTGAGCCTACAGTTATCAGAATACTGATAAGTGACGATGGCGAATAAGCTGAATGAGTTATCAGAATAGCAACAATCCTTGTTACTTGCTGTCGTCGGTAGCGCTGACAATCACTGTCTTCTCTGCGGGTTTGTAGATGCAACAAGATGATATGGGACCTTTACCTAACTAAAAATGAACTGAATGCTTTAAACAAGAGTTGGTTTGTTAAATAGCAACCATAAATAAAAAACAGCCGACTGTCCTGTTATGAATGTTGCGCGCTGGTTCCGTTGGTCTCATCGTGGCACTCTGATTGGCCAACTGAAAAGTGGACGTGAATGGACTTTTTCGTCTCAGAACAAGTTGGTCCCATTACTTATGAATGGAAAGATTTTTGTGACTATTTTGTTCAAACAAAGTTGGTCCCATTTTGACCGCGTGTTGGCCTCAGAACAAGTAGAAGACAAATACAGGCACAGACAAGAAATCTGCTACCATGACGATGCCCCACCACAGAACGATTTGGAAGCCAACATGGAAACAAACGGGAACTATGCTACCGTGCTATATCATGCCAAAAGTCGAATTTTTCCCATTTCAGCACGCTTTCTGCTACGATTGTGTTACCAGAAAACGACGCGCTTCTGCTGCCTTCCTTATTTCCACAGGCGTCCGACGAATGTGGTCTAACCGTCTTAGGATGCTCAGGTGCAACAGTCACTGCTTCGGCAACTGTGGATGTGCTACCAAACACCTACTAGTGTGCATCAGCATTATTTTTCGGGTGATCCCACCCAATGTGTGCAATACTTCTCAGCACCGCGAGTTAAATGTGAGAACTCTCCATACTTACTGAGCACACTGTACTTGTTTCACTCTCCCGTTTCTTGTGGGCTCGAACGACATACCTATATTTTAACTCCCCAACCCTACTTCTCATATGTGGAGAAACTCCCAGTGACAAGCGGTTTGTCATTGTTGGCATGAGTCTGGCCTCAACAACACTACATTACTTTGTACGGCGATTTTTCACCATGCGATCGTAACCTTCGCAGCCAGACTACTAAGCGCTCTGAAGCGAAGATAGAACTAACATGGGCATAATCTTCCATTTTGAGGCGGAGAAAATACGTTGGTCCCAGTTTGCAGTTAATCTATCAGGAACACCGCGGTTTGGCCAATGGAAACGGATCTCTAACCGGGCTAGTGCTTCAGCACCTCTAAATCGCACTTTACTACTTATTCCCGTCTGTTTTCCCGCACAAGTGACTAGCTATCTGTTGGCCAAGTATTTGACCTATTTTACCGGTTCATCACGGCTGCTCACAATCCGTAAAAGCACCAGCAGATCGTTTCGCCCGGTTGCTGCTTGTCAGTAGTGCGAATTCCCTCGGTCCCCTGCTGAGGATCGAACCCATGACCACTAGCAGCATATGCCACTAAACCATGGGGATAGAGGCAGACCATCTGAACGTGAACCTACCATGATAAAATTGCCAGCAGACTTAGTTGACTTATGCTACCGGTGATTCAGACCTTCCTCGTCTAGGGAGAGAAGTAACAAAAAGAATTGAAAATGTGTCCAGTATCAAAATAATATATATATATATATATATATATATATATATATATATCACGCCCTTAAAAGTGTACAACTGAAAGAGCTATGAACTTAAATTGCTTCTCTCGGAATCCAGGTTCAAAGCGAAACGCCGGATTTTGAGCACGCCAAGAGAGCCCAAAACAAATCAATACATTGCAAACAGGAAATTTAATGTGCTAAACATGAATATAACTGGCAGTGGAATCGAGGTTAATTTCGCTCGGAATATTTTGTAAGGAAATACATGAGCGTTTTGGAACTTTACGCTCTTCTCACATTGCTGTCTGCAGTCACGATCGGGCTACCGGGGATTGGTCGCTGTAGGCCGGTATAATGCATGGATTCCCAAACCCATACGCTGAGGCTGTAGGCCAAACTTCCGGAGTACTCTGCCATGGATCTGACAACTGTCAGATCATTGAGTCCGGTTTCAGAATATTGCTTTTCTTTTCTTTAAATTTGGCGATTCAAGCAGCCATTATACTACCCCATGCACTGAGGGATTTCAGTGATATAGTGGAACTTAGCTAGGTTGGAACGGTGAAGTCAAGTCTCTTTCAGCCCTAGGTGTCTGAGATGCTTGCCATAACTAATTGAGCAAGTTGGATGCGCAACTATCGGATTACTCCACGCTTCCTTGTCCCATGGGAGCTCCTACAAATGAATTTAGAAAAGCCCTGAGCGCCTATCAAACATCCCCAATTTTGTTTGGCTTATCGATAGTTACAATTAATTTTGGGACGGTGTAATGATTGATAACTTCTGAAACATTTCAGTACACACGCCTGAGGACTACTAATCACGTCTGAAGGGAGCATCAATTCCTAATACTATCATTCACTGATCCTAGGTGAGGATATCCTAAAGGTCGCTCAGAAATCCAAATAACTGTGGAATAGTCAAAGCGCTCACTGGCCGCATGGTAATCGCTCCAGGTATTTTGCTTCAACGAAGACACTTATGACGTGGTGTGATATCAGTCATCCCTAACAAGGCAAAGTCAACAATGCTTCACTCCATGCCGTTGTGAAATCTCAACCGTGAGATTGCTGGGTATAAAAAAATATAGCATTTCAGGAAAAGTTGCATAAAAGATCCAAACTATTGCAAAGAACGAGCAAAATCTTGCAAAGAAGGTCCAAAACTTTCCAAAGGCAGTCCAAAATGTTGCAAAACCCTGTGCGATTCGCCAGCCGCTCAGAGCCAATCCTCTGACCTTAAGTGTGTTCTCATTGGCCGGATGCCAAGGTTCGGTGCGTTAGTCTGCGGAGGTGAGCGCGCTGCCCATTGACTGGGTGAGACTTGTGAATGAACCTTAGAGGCATGCACTTCGACGGTGCAACTGGCTTGTATGCGCCCCCCTACTGTCCGAAACGGTGGATCACAATTGGTCTGAGCGCAATGAACAGCTGGAACATAAGCGCACGTCCATGTATGTGATACTAACGTCGTCGGTATGCCTTCTCTCGTTCGCCAGAGTATCTCATCAGACATTCGTGACCGAGTTTTGGGCGCTTTCATCAACGGTGATGACTGGCAGCTGGTGGCAACTGTGAACAACGTCCAATATCAAACAGCCTACTCCTGGATTCGTCGTTCTCTTGATCAGGGGCCGAGTACTACGCATGCGCGCGGTCGTTAGCGGATTTTGTCGGAGGAAGACGTAGATGACATCCTGGATTGAATCGCAAGGGACTCAAATCTTACGCTACGAGAAATGCGAGTACGAATACGAGCAGAAATGGACAAGGACATTTCGAAGTCAACAATCGCATGGCACCTAGATGGTCGATTGATAACTATGAAGAACATCTATCAGGTTCCCGAGGGAATGAACAATGACCGAACCAAGGGGATACGCAGGGAATTCGTTCAGCAGTTTCTGCAACTTGAGCGCGATGGCAAGTTCTTCATTTGGATTGACGAAGCGAACTTCAACGTTTACTACAAACGTACTCGTGGTTGGACGCCCAAAGGAGTGAGGGCCTGTTGAAAAGTTGCCAACAGCAGAGGCCACAATTTGCATTCAATCGGTGCACTCACGATGGAAGGGAAAGTGTCAATGACCACCCGGAGAGGCTCATTCACAGGTCCCCTATCTCTCGAATGGCTGCGAAGCTATTTAGACAACCTGAAACGGCAGACGGAGCTCCGGCAGGTTGTCGTGGTATGTGATAATGCACCATGTCACACACGACCGGAAGAACTGTCGTCAGTAGATGGATACGAGGGAGTAACCATACTGATATTGAGCCCATACTCTCCACTCCTCAATCCGATCGAGAATGTTTGGCAGGTGGTGAAAACCAGAGTGAAGAATGAGATGAGAGTGCACTACGAGGAACTTCTGGTCGGGGATCCCCAGAAACTCATGATGCAGATGGAATGGAGGCTGCAGTTCCTTGAACGCATTGCCGGAGCAGCCACCAAGGATATCATAGTTGTGGGATGTCGTAATGCTATTCGACATATGCGTGTACATTTTCCTAATTGTTTAGAGAAAATGACATGTTTTGATCACTTTGCTGGCCTATTTTTACGTGTCTGGTTGTATAGCACGTCACTTGCAGTGCGTAGGGACGTGTGAGTATTCACAGTGTTTTCAAAATATATTGGCACATACGTAAGTTTGTGTGTTCGTACGGGGGTTGAAGCGATATCTGATGTCTAGCACAAGGGAGTGACACGGGACCAGCTTCCATGGAGCCATGTCCGAGCGATATGTTCAACTTATGGTCCTTTTCGTGCTGGTATTCGCTGCGCCGTACTCTTTCATGATCAGTCTGAGATAATGTAGATACAGTTTCCTGGTTCGGAAAACTAGGATGTTTGGAAATCGCTTTGTAGGTCCAAGTGAGCTTGCCGAGTGAAGCAACCGTCAGATGTATCACAGTATGGGATATCAACATGGAGAGTTGAATAGTAGTGAATAGGAAATTACTACGCACATCATGTCAGGCTTTTCCAAGAGTGAGAGGAACTGATAGATGCGCAGATGCGAGTTCGCAAACGCGTCCATTGCCAGACAAGATGTCGTTATTGAAGCTGAACGAATGAATCGCGTGTTTAATAGAAACCGTCTCTGTGCGATGTTTGTCCGCTGTATTTGAGTGCAGTGGCGCGTTAATTCGTTACCCGATTGGAAGTTGGTCTGTCAAGTTCGGATCCCACATCAGCCGGTTCGGAAGCTGTACTTTATATTTAAATGCAACCATTCCTACCACAAGCCCAATTTAATTGGCGTACCAGAAGGGCCCGATTAGTTGTCCAGTACGAGTTAGATACTGTCTTGATTGTTCGGATGGTCCCTCGTTTGACCCAGTGTCGTGCGTAAACAAATGGGGTGTACTTGGCGTGGATACAGTGGCGTGGCAACTACTTTTGCTGTCCGTGGCGGACGTACAATTGCTGCCGCTCTCGCAGTTGTAAAGCCTGCAATTGAAATTGTCATGAAATATTTTGTTTCACATAGCAACAATCACGGATTTAACTTTAGAGTGCTGTCTTGAATGCAGCTAATTGAATTGTTAGAATGCTCGTGTTCAAAAGATACAGGCACACTTTTCGTGCACTACCTGAAGACACTGGCATCCGAGTTGAATAAGCGCTCATCGAACGCAATTGAACATTAATGGTCGAAAATCTGTCAAACTTTGCTGACAGCGGGTGTCTCAATGTGGCAAATCAAATCGCCAACCTTGACATTGGGTCAGTACGCATTCTCAGGAATTTATAGATGCTTGCCAACGTGTTCCGGCTGATAGCGAACACAAGGAGACTCGTGTTGTGACGCCCAGTACGCCTTCACCCCACGACCGCAAGAAGAAGTCCAAGG
>OX104063.1:261627067-261648923 GCA_944474145.2 Dicrocoelium dendriticum | reverse complement strand
AAAGTGCCGTCAATTCTCAGAAACAGGACACAAAAATGCATGGCATAAAAGGATGCAGCATGGCGTGCCTACAAGGTTAACCCAGACTCAGAGACATGAGGCAACTTTCTAACCCATCACAACCATTGCACCACACTTGTCTGTGAGGACAAGGTAACTTAACAACATTGCCTGACCAAAAAGTTTATGGTAAACATAAACTATTGCACAAGCATGTCAAGAGCCTTGGTAAAGTATGGCATCTCTCTACTTTGCAAAATAGACGGTAGGGTACAAAATGCTCAGGAAGCAGCCTATGCCTTGCGGTAACAATAAGGCCCGATTTTTCAACTACCTGCCTGTCCTTGCCACATACTCTCACGGACTCTACCAACTCCAGGGTTCACACATATGATTTTCGACCTAGCGACTGTTGCGCGATCATAGCTATAAGAGAGCTGGAACCGAAAGAACTGAAAACTGCTGCCACTAAGTTGGCAGGGCTCGCCATATTTCTTTCAATGATGCTTCGATGAACAACAAGTCTCTACTGCGTAGAAGCATGGCATTATTACCACAATTGTTAAAGGTGGGAGCCGTTCAGACCCTCCAACTATCGCCTAGTGGTTCGCCTCCGTGTACTTTTGAATGGGATGGAAGCGCTTGTCGCTGAGAATCTAAGGGACTAACTGGAAAAATACGTCTTGGCACCGGAGCAGCATGTTTTCTGTCAACACCGTTCATGCACGACCAACCTGCTGATAGCACGAGATTGTTGGACGGAAGTGGCTGGTGGCGGAGTCGGAGCTGACGCCATCTACCTGTACTTTTCCAAAGCTTTTGACCGCATGGATCACCGTATCTTAGTTCACCGGCTACAGACCTATGGAACTGGAGATCATGTTCTTGGTTGGATTGCCAACCTACTTCATCAATGGAGGCTTCAAGTGTGTGTTAAAGGATCACTCCCCAACCCAACTGCGATGAGACGCTGGGCTCCCCATGGCTCAGTGCTGGGACAGTGTTTATTCTTGGTGTTTGTCAACGACCTGGCAAGAGTTAACTTCTCCGGTTTCCTGCTTTTCACCGATGCTCTTAAAATATGTCGAGCGATTAATGGCAAGGAAGAACACGATTTCCTCCAACATGATCTATATTGTGCTTATGAAAAGTCAACAAGGAACCTACTGCAGTTCAACTCAGCTAAGTGTAAGTTGATCCACCTGCGTCATCAGCCGGGAAGCGTTTATATGCTTGGGGACCACACCTTACAGATGGCATCTCAGGAGCGTGACCTAGGTGTACTGGTACAAGACGATCTCGGATGCTGGAAACAATCAGGGAAAGTGTCGAGAACCGGTAATCATAACTTTAGCCTTCACAGTGCGTTCTTTCAGTTTGACCCCTCAATCTTCTCACAAATGCTTAACGCATACGAGCGACCGCACTTGGAATACGCCATCCAAGTGCCGTACCTGCGGCAGAAACAGGATCTCGTTGCTTTCGAGACTTCTCAAAGAAGGGCAACCAAGAACCTTAAAAGCTTAGTACATCTGCCATAACAACAGACTGAAGTCCATAGGAATGTACAACACTTGATACCGACGCTTACAGGGGGACCTCATAATGAGTTACCGTGTTCTGTAGAACCCAAATCATACTTGGCACCCGCTGCTGAAACTGAAGCACAAAACCAACCTAAGAGGTTATCCTTTGAGACTGACAACACAGTATAGCAGGCTGGAAAGCCGTAGAGATTTCTTAGTACTTCGAATATATCCGCCGTGTAAAGCTCTCCTAACTTATTTAGTCTCTGCCCCCAAACCTAACGATGTTATTAAAAGACTTGGTGAAGTACTGTCCCATGTGTATTTCATTTTATGACTTCTGTTGACCAAAAGGCTACAAAACACAACCAAACTGTGTGTTTCCATAACTCAAAACAGCGGATTTTACACTCTTATCACCTGGAAATTTCAGCTCCTCTATTTGTGTCTATGACGAGTCCACCAAGACATTTTTCATCCTATCGTGACTAGGTATTTCGTTAATAATATCCATCCTGCGCACTTGTTAAAGATTACTTTTTTATCAGTAATACCCCACTGTTCCATTGCTGACTAGATCTCTACCTAGCAATGACATGGGTAAGGTTAGTCGAAGCACATCTTCTCAACATGAGCATACCCCGTACCGTTCATTGTTCAATATGCAGTTTGATTTGAACGAAACACGTCTTTGGTTGCCTATCGGCGATCAGGCTGCAAAGACACAATGTTTTGATGTCTCTCTAAGTGCCAACTTATGACAGTCGTTGTTTGAATTGAAGTCTAGGTTTGGGATGATATATACAATCAAACATAAAAGCTAGTACCTGTGGAAGTCGTGACTGACCAAACGCAAAAGTAACAAGTCAAAGCCATACCGATTCACAGGTGTTATTTCTCGTAAGCACCTACACATTTTATTAGAACACAATTGGATTAAACATCTGCGCATCACAAATCGACAGGGATCACGAGGAGACCATTTTAAATTGATTCAGAATGTCTTCCAGCTGTGCTTTCAGCTGATCATGTCCCTTGCGCAGAAAGTTTACATCGTCTTCTGCTCTCCTGGTCGCAGCGGCCAAACGGTTTGCTTCCTTCTCCTCCAAAGCACGGCAGTTCAACGCTTCAACTTGGATCTTTTTACGCAGCGAACTAATTTCGTGTTCTAGCGATTGGATTTTGGCGGTTTGACGATTTCTATCAGCTTCACGGGCCAGCGACTTTTGTAAACCGAAGACCACCCCTGAGGCGTAGATTGACTGCAAAGCGGCTAGTGTGGTAGCCACCTCATTGCGAACGCGTAGTAAAAGTAAGCCGCGTTCTGCGCAGTGAATCGTTAGCTGGCGAATAAGTTCATCGAACACCTTTGTAGTGAAGAGAAAATGGACAATGCTTAAATAATTACGGTCTAATGTACACCAAGTAACATGTATTGACGATACAAATTAGTATTGCATCTCAAGTGAAGGGTAGAATGAACTCCGCACACACCCCTAGTCGAGATGATCGGCTTCGGAGCTGCTCTCAGTTTAAGGAAGCTACCTTAAACCAACAAAATACCGCTTATGCCAGCCTTCGGTGAATTATCTCATTTGCATTACAACTCAGATGCTCATGTTTGCGACTCTCAGAAGTCTGGTGAGGTGACTAATTGATTGGTAAGTAGAACAAACCTGAGTAACGTTTTTGCGTTTGCTCCGTAGTAGACTATGAAACAATTCCATCCGGTGATTTTGATTTCCTAAGTGGCATCCATCAGGACAGCGAAACGCGTCACTTATGAACAATCAGTACAAGCACTGCGGAATCAGGTGGATGCATCCTTGGATAATGAACTGACCTCTCATATTATTGGTGCTTTTGTCGAATCGAGACCACCCTTAAGTGAGGTGCGGCGATTTGTTTACCTCTCCTACTCGTTGACCTATACGATCCATTTGAGAATCACTCCTACCAGTCGGATGAGTGGCTATAGATCAGACGAACTTGGCTTACCAGGTCCTCCAGACCTTGGGCTCTGTTCGCTTTCCCATTTAAATTTGGGATCTCTGGTAGTAACCCAGCCTCTCTTGGCGCAGCTGTACGCTATCGGGCGCGCCTCCAGATTGCGAATCGGGGAATGCCTTCCTTGTGGAGGTAAGTGTGAATAAGTCTCGGTTGTTTTTCAAGCGAGATAAATAACCAGTGGCAGACAACCAGCGGTAGGGTCCCAGAGCGTAGGGGGTTCTCCCCTAAATACCACAACAGTTCGTACGGCGTTATGTAAAAACCAGTGTGACCGGCTATAGGGACACTGACCACCCACTGCTGTAACCAGAACTAAGTATCCAACAGAACGCGGACGAATGACATTGTTGGTTATCGGCTTATGTGTGGCCCATTACTGAACACTAAGAAGGCGCATGAGTCACCAGGCTGTCAAGGATCTTATTCCGTTGCTATCTGTGCTGCTAAACTCGGGATGTTCGAGTGCCTGGAGTAACTTGTTACTACTCGAAAGTCGTGCTACTGGCTCCCGACAGCTTGCAATATATATTAATCGCTCCGCTGCCTTGCAAGTCAGGTCTTTACGAGTTAAGGCTCCGAATAGAGTCAATTAAGCCAACTCTCTTCCTCAGCCTGGGCAATCAGAAAGTTCTCTGTCAACGCAACACATGAATATGAACCAACGAGCTCCTTTTCTCTATCCACGCTCTCTGTTTTCCCTTTCCTCAGCCGAAGTGCTAGCGGCCGGCGTCGCTATACCGCGTTCTACCGCACCACATGATACATGTTATGTTCCCCTTTTGTTTAATTTACCCACTCTTGATAATCCCCCTTCGGAGGCCGGGTCTCCGACAGTGTACTGTCTAGAGGGAGGGTTCTACTCGTGTCGATGAGCATTTTAAGGCTGTCCATATACTACGCAATCGTGCAGATAGGACATTTTAACCACTGTTCCCAATTCAATTTGGCCACTTTCGGTGTTCGGACGCTCATGCAGATAGGGTGATAGGCAGCTCTTGCCGACACTCTGAAAACCCTCTCCATCGATAAATGCTGTCTCACTGAGACCTGCTTACAGGTCTTCAGCACAACCCTAAGACTGTCATCAGCGTCTGTTTGTCACCATGGTGCATACAGACCACGCTTATCCGGAGATGAAATTATTGAAGCCGCGGGCCTGGCCGGTGTGGGATTTGTGTTAAGTGCGCGCGCTGAAGCAGCACTACTTGATTAGAACCCAGTTGATAGCCGACTCTGTGCAATTCGGTTAGAAAGATCTGTACGGTTGTCTAGGCGAGATACTACAAAACGAGTTTTGTTTGTCGTAGAATGGCATGCTCTCACGGATTGCAGTCCGGACACAGTAAAAGATGAGTTCTGCCGTTGGCTCTCCGACCTACAACAGAAACATCTCACGGACATAGTGGTGCTCACTGGGGATGTGAACACGCAGGTCCGTAGGCTCGAAACTGACGAACACGACTGCGGTGGTCTACGTGGCCATGATATTGGCAGAGATCGCCTTCTTAAGGTTTGTACTAATCACCGTTTAGTTTTCTAGAGCACAAACTTGCTGCTTTCCTGGCTTCAGCACGTTGCCTGGCTGCCCGTTCACCTAGACAGTCGTGGGTGCAGATTGGTCACGTCACCGTCAACTACTGTAGACGAGGCTGTATAATGAACTTCAAATTGCTTTGGAGTAATGATCCCACTTCTGATCACGCACTTGTGTGGATGATAAAGTTGTCCTATGCTTTATGGGCACTCAACGGCGTCATCGGAAACAGCATGACGTAGCCAAATTTGCCGCTCCAAATATTCTCAGTGCATTACAAAATGCTTTAGGTTCTAATCTGAGGAGCCCTCGTTTCTCAGATATTGAGGCGCATTGGACACATGTCCGGAGTGCCGTGTACAAGTCGGCCAGCATCACCTACGGTCTTGCCAAACACACCATCAATCGATGGATTTCCGCTCAATCTGTTCAATTGATGTAAGACCACCGGACAATCTCTGCTGGTGTTGGATGCAACTCATTGAGCAAAGCTACCAACGTCGAGCTCAAACAGCTCTTCAGGGAAGATCGTGAATCTTGTTGAACGCAGCGTGTCATCCAGATGGAAATAATTGTGTCTTCAAGGAAGTCCCGCAGACTACTCTCTTATCCGATCTGTCAGTAACAAGAAAGCAACTGTAAGCGAAATGATACGTGAAAACTGCGATGAACCAATCCATAAATAACGACAGCGATTTGTACGTTGGGTTGGGCATTTCGAACAGCAATTCAACTGGCATCTACTGTTTTCAAATTGCTTTTTTGTACCTATGTTGTTCCCAGGTGTGTAAGCACCTCCGCCATCTGAGACCCAGGCTGCCCATGAGCTTCATCTTCTGAAGTTCCATAAATCTCCCTGTTCCGACGAACTGCATCCGGCTCTATTCAGGGACCGTTGTCCGTCTCTTCCTTCTGCATTGACTACACTCATTCAGGAGCTGGGGACCACCGAAATCATTCCATCTGATTGGGGCCTAACGGACATCATGCTCATCTTCAAACGAGGTGCCCGAACGGATTGCGCCAAGCAGGGAGGGATCAGTCTCATATGCTCTGCATCAAAAGTGTTCTCCTCCCTGCTACGGAGACTCAGTCGAGTACGGGTAAAGTACATACGCAAAGAATAGGATGGGTCTCGCCCAGGTCGGGGCTGTATTGAACACATGTTTACGACCCGCTAGATGCTCAAGCATCGTCGAGCTTTCAGCCAGCCTACCATCGTTTGCTTCCTGGAAAAACGCAGAACATTTGACTCAGTTGACAGAGTTGCTCTCTAGAGTTGTCTGTTGAAAAAGAGAGTGCCCGAAAAGTATGTTAACATTTTTCAACCCATTTACTCTCGAATCTTGGCCAGAGTGCAGGTGTAAGGCGGACTTTCGCCCCCTCCTTTAGTATCAGCAGTGGTGTGAGACACGGTTGCTCCGCAACACCCACCTCGTTCAACTTCGTTATAGTGGATACCTTAGAGCATGCCGTAGTAAACTGTAGGGCTGGTGACGTCTTTAGTCCCAGGTGACTGGCTCCGTGACTCGGAGATTGATGACGACATAGTCGTAATGTGGGATTCCTCACAAGTCGCCCAGGACATGCCGGATAATTGCAAGATTTTTCTCCAGGACTAGTTAGAAACTACTCCTACTCTTACCTCTCCCGACTCTTCTTTAAAAGTAGTCGACAAGTTTATTTACCGTGGCAGTGGTATTAGCTTGAACAGATTGACGGATGAGGTTAACTTGAGCACTACCAAAGCTAAAGTAGCCTTCGCTAACCTCCGACATCTCTGGTGCCGGCGTGATCTCAGCCTAACACTAAAAGTTTGCGTCTACAAAGCCACGGTGTGAACAGTGCTTCTATAAGGCTAGGAGACCTGGCTCGTTCGAGCGCACGATGTCCAGAGTCTACCGGTTTTTGAGCACCGCTGCCTCCGGAGCATCGTCAGTGTACGTCGGTAGCATCGCGTTAGAAGGATGGCATTCGACGCCGGATATTGAAGTCAAACAGTATCAGGCGAATACTGAGCTGCTTAATTTCCCAGCGTGCATTCCGATGGCTTGGGCACAATCGCCGTATGGCTGCACAGCGGTTGCCCCGCCGTACCCTGTTTGCATGCACCGAGTATGATTGGAAGCGTCGGAAACCTGACCAAAGTACCACCTGGGTCTGGAGTGTCAAAGAGCTAACAAGGCAGTTAGTCACAGCAGGGCGTTCCAGACTCCCTGGTTAGAGGCCCAATGAGAAGGAACACACCTGATTGTAAAGGTTATAGGATATGGCTCGGAACCGTAGCCAATCGTCATGGTATGGGGAAAAACTGTTACACTGGCTTTCCTTTCTCCTCGCGTTTGTCTGATCGCTGATACCCTTGTGTTGTGGCACTCTGCCAAGCGATATATATATATATATATATATATATATATATATATATATATATATATATATATATATATATATATATATATATATATATATATATATATATATATATAATGGCGTCATCGGATTCCGCATTTGCCTGTCACTACGGCCTCCATAGGACAGCCAAAGGACGCCTGCGCCAACATAGGACCGTGGATGGCTTGCGCGACACCACCCACAGCTACACCCACATACTACATATCCTGTGTAAATCCGATGGAATAGGACCTGGAGGCATGTGGATGGGAGCCACATTTCATCAACAGAGCCGGCCCACACTCCTTCAACATGCACAGCAGCAGCATCCTTGTCTATATAAATAGGGAATTGTGTGTACCAGGTGTTCACAAGGCGGTGGCTCCCCCGTAGTCCGCTTCACGCTGGATGCGTGGAACCACCCTTTGAGTCTGATAGGGTCACGAAGGCCATGCATCCCGTCCCACTAGCAATGACTAGCAGTCTCCTAGAGCCAGTAATCGAGTTGGAGGATGGTAGACAGATAGTCACCTAGTCAACATATGCATCAAGCGCAGCCGGGCACTGCATATAATAAGGAAGGTTTCCTGTGTCAAGCGCACGTCCGACAGACAGTCAGTAGAGTTTAGCCCAAATGAGACGACAGGGCACATCATATGCTACATCTGCATCGATTTAGGCAACCGCACAGTGGCTGTGCGAATACACCATAAGCACGTACACTCACATGCATTTGCCCACACTTGTGTATTATGAAGTGAACGGAGAACCAACCCTCATGGAGTTTGAGGTAAGACTAACTGCATTGTTCGTCAAGTTATGACACATCGCAGGTACAACAAAAAGTAACCAATACGAACTCACGGTGGTTATTTTAGGTTTAAAGGTAGACTTAAATGATCGCTTTAAATCTAGTCAGAAGCGTGGGAATCAACACTAGTTAGAGACAGATATGGGAATAGAGAAGCAAATGTCATCAATATGGTTACCAGGTGGGATGATGCACAAATAAGCGGTACAATAAAACAGTGATGTCTTATCGTTGGTGTTTAGAGTAGATGCAGTCTCCTATATGTGAAGTCGGGCTTGCAACTGATGGAGGTCGCACAGCGTGAGAATGCGACGGGGTGTTAACTGAAGTATCTCCGTGTCGCCGCCGCCGCCTCTTTAGACTGGACAGGTCTGATTGTCTCCTGTCCGGGGTACGTGTGGATTCTCGAAAAGCGTCCCTTGCTCTAAAGAATTGGTAGGTGGTAATATTCCACACTCGCTGATGGATTTGTTGGCGTAATCACAGCAATAATACGTAAAGTAAGCCGCTGCCCGCTGTTAAACATTCGGCTTTCGAAAAGGTGGTCAAACTGTTTAGCAAATTTCCAAGAAGTAGAATGGCTGTCATCCAATTGCACTACCGTTGGCAGATGCAGCCGTGTACTCTGTTGTGGAGATGAGCTATTTGATAACGATCAGTCATCATACATCTCTGGTGCAGTCAACCGGCATTTCTAAACAATCGCTGCTGTGCGCTGATTCCTTTCCGATGAAATATACTCAAGCACTTACGTACCATCACAGTCGACCTTACCTTCTTTTAAGTCTATCCGGAAGAGTGGCCAACGCTAATTCCACTTCTAGCTGGCACCTTTGTTCTTTCGCCTCTAACCCCGAGCATAGCACACTTTTCATAAGCGCAGTTACGCTCAGTATGGCGAATGCACAACGGGAAATATAGCTATGCTTGCTCTCATGACTAACATGTAGAACAGAAGATAAACTATAAACATCATGACAATCGCCAGTCTGTTAGTTGCGGGGATCGTCCACTCCCCACAGATTTTCCAAGTCAATTTTTCTCGGGATGCGTGGTCCAACGTGGCCATGCGAAGGAAAATCGTTGAGTCTTGTGCATCAAATTACAAACTTTACACCAAACGATAAAGCGTTGTGTTATGGGTACTGTAAGCGGCTAAACCCTTGGAGGCTGTGATTCGCGCGTATCTGCAGGGCAGTGGTTGATTGTGACGTGGGGCAGTGAAAGCCGCAACCTAGCTGTTCCGCTGATGCCGTCTCATCTTCGTACGATAGCCAGCTTTTTATGACGGTATGTTATTGACAAGGTGCAGGCGCCTTGACTCTGAATGATTGCTTAGAACAGTAAGATTTTCCGTCCTCCTCTATTTCGTACTATTCTTCCTTCCGTAGGTCGTTATGGTTGTATGGCAGCGAAGCATCAGTTCAAATGGCTGATGCTTTGTTGTTGCTGCTGGTGATTATGAGCCACCGGACTCAAAACGACTAAGCCGAAGCTAGAGACTTACTCAGTAATTTGCGATGCCAGCATAGATCTGTATAAACAACTCAATTCGATTGAATGAATCAGCAAAACGGCTTCAGCTGACATACATGCACATCCCCACAATGCGGATGAGGTCATGCATGGCCTGAACCTTTATCCTACTATGCGCCGTCTTTCAAGGGTCATGTTAATTTTGGGTAGCTGGTTGAGATATGGTCATGCTAATTTTGGGTAGCTGGTTGAGATAGGGTCATGTAATCCGAAAAACCATTTCAAGCAGCAGAAGCTAAGTAGAGCAATTGATAGAAGCAGCCTCACGTAGTCTGGTGAGCATCCCATTTAGCCTACATAGTGATGCGAATCACGGACGAATGACAATAATAATAATGATAATAATAATAATAATATGTGGATGACGTAGTTCACCGTCTCGGCGTGTTACCGTACTAGAATCAACTTGCGAAGATAGCAAGCGTATTTGAGGTCAAGAAGAGTGCAAAATTGTAGTCGGCAACATGTGGAGTTGTCGTGAAATATAACTAGCTAAATAAGCCTAATACGAAGCAAGTTAGCTATGGATCTTACATTTTAGTTGGGTGCAATACAGATACTGCATGGCATAAAATCAGTGGTTAATCCTTCTAGAGTGAAACTGTACACAAGATACATTATCGATGGATTACTGATGACACAGATTACAGAGATAGAGTAAACAACTCGTAAAGATTAGTAAGGAAATATTGCACTAAAGTTAACCTGTGAAAACACCATTGATTTACATGAGCTAAGCCACGTTAAACAACGGGAAATACTGCTAAGCTCCTTTTCATGACTAGCACGTGAATCGGAACAACATTACGATAATCGATAGTCTGTTACTTCCCGGGATTGTGCAATTTAGGCGGATGTTCCGGATCAATCTCTCTTGAAATTCATGGTCAAATGTAGACAATTGGAACGGAAGTTGATGGACCTTGAATTCCATATGGTTGGCGGCCTCCGCTTTCGGATTTGCCTGTCACAGTGGCCAGGCACAGGACGCCTGCGCCTACAGAGGGATCATGGGTGGCTTGCGCTGCACCACCCACAGCTCCATCCACACACCCCATATCCAGTGTAAACCCGAAGGAATAAGACCGGAAGGCATGTGGTTGGAAGCCAGGTTTCATCAACGGAGCCGGCCCACACTCCTTCACGGGCAAACACAAGCACGCTGTATTTGGGGAATCAAGCGCACACAAAGCGGTGGCTGGACCCTAACCCGCTCCACACTGAGTGCATGGAACCGCTCTTCGAGTCTAGCACGGCCACAAGGACCGTGCACTCCGTCCCCTCCAGCAAGGACCAACTGTCTCCTGGAGCCAGTATGGACAAGGTAGTGGGTAATAGACAGGTAGTCACCTTGTCAACATGCACATCAAGCGCAGCCACACCGGGGATATCAAGAAACATCCAAACACTCAAAACGACAAGACGAAATAAAATAAATCCAATAATGCATACGATGGTATAACTCTTCGCTAAATTACCATATGAAGTAAGTTGGTTAGTAACGAATCCGCGATAAATAACAAATGTCCACAAGTTACTTAATGGAACAATGGAACAATGGATTTATGCGGATATAAAAGCTAAAGCTTGACAAATCCCGTAGGGTGATCAGTGCGAAAATCATAAAAGTGTGAAAAATTCAATGGAAACCAATTCAGTAAAATCGTTTAACAACGAGTCACTACAAGCTTGTGGACTCACCGAGTTTGAAGTGTCAAAATAATAATCCACTATAACTCCGGAGGGGATCATGAGGTATGGAGTATTTGGTTAAAAGAGTCACCACCCCTTGAAATTCGCATGGGGCAAATTGTTTGAGTTTGAAGCGTCAAAATATAAATATAAATCTACTGTTGAAATTTGCGTGTGGGAAAATTATTTTTAAAGTATGGATTTTGGATCTCTCAAAATTAGACTGTACTATGGGAGATAGTGCAATGAAGTGAGTGCACTATCAACTCGATTTTTGAACTCGATCAGGTTGGGTGCACTGACTACAGATTCTGGGAGAGCATTCCAGGCTTGGCAAACACGCACGGAAAAGAAATTCCGTCGACCTTCCAAACGGCTGTACTGCACTGCCAGCTTCAGATGATGGCCTCTCAGATTGTTGTTGTCACTGAGCTCCAGCAGATGGCGGCAGGTATGATTGGGGTCTGTCAGAATCTGATAAGCCAAAATCAAATCTCCCCGTAGTCGTCGATATTGACCACTAAATATCGCGAGCAATCTCAGTCTGTCTTCGTAGCGTAACTGGCCTAAACCTTTCACGTTCTTCGTTGCGCGTCGTTGAGGTTTCTCTAAATCAGAGAGGTCTTTCCTCAGCCACGGCTGCCAGACTTGTATTGCATACTCCACGTGTGGTCGTATGTATGCACCTAGAAATTGGTGAAAAACGGATGGATCGAAGCGTCCAAATGTGCGCCGGAGAAGGCCCAAATTTCGAATGCTCGCGTTCGATGCTTTCTTTGCCTGGGCTGAACAACCAAGGTCGGACTGAATCAAGACTCCTAAATCCTTTTCCTCAGCAGTTGTGTGAAGCACATAGTCACCCAGTTTATAGAAACATGCTGATTGGTGAGGTAAGTGTAATACTCTGCACTTTTCTGTGTTGAGTGGGAGTTGGTTATGAACTGTCCACGCATACACCTTATCCAGATCCTCTTGAAGTATTGCGGAGTCGTCTGGTGTATTGATCGCTCTCCAGACCTTGATGTCGTCGGCATAGAGTAGGCAGTTGGAAAGAATGAGGGCCGCTATGTCGTCAATATACATCAAAAACAATCGTGGCCCCAGTACCGATCCTTGTGGTACACCACATTCGACTTGGATTGGGTGGGACAGGGACCCACGCACTTTTACCTCCAAGCTCCGGTGGAGAAGAAAGCTTGTGATCCATGCTAGGAGCGGATCACCAATGCCGAAGCTCTGAAGTGTGCAGATCAGGATTCCATGGTCTGGTCGATCGAAGGCCTTTGAGAAATCTAGGTAGACCACGTCCACTCCTGCACCGCTGTCAATTAATTTGGTCCAACTCGATCTTGCTAGCAGCAGATTTGTGGTGCACGATCGATTCCTTCGAAAACCATGCTGTGCATGTGCAAGGAAGGCAGACTCTTCTAGATAGGCTGTTAATACGTCAGCAACAATAGCTTCCATAACCTTTGACAGGACCGGGAGAAAGGTTACATGACGGTAGTTGGCTGGATCAGAACGGCTACCGCCCTTGTGAATTGGGGTTATGATCCCACATTTCCACATCTCGGGTACATACATCTGATCGAAGCAGCGTTGGAGGAATCGTGCCAGAGGCTCTGCTAAACTTTCTCCCATTACCGCAAGGGACTTAGGGTGAATGTTGTCGATTCCAGGAGAGCTGTGCTTACGCATACACAACAACTTCTTTAATACCATCCCCGCCGTGAAAGTTATGTGCGTAAGTTTTGGTTGTAAAACAGCTGCTGACAAAGGAACAGATGACCAAGGAATGCATTGAAAGTTCGAAGCATATTGCAGCCGCAAGGCGTTCGCCGCATCCTCCGTAGTCAGCGTCATGCCATCTGGCGTTTGAAGAGGAGGGATTCCCCGTTTCACCTTGCGCAGGTTGTTTACATGTTGGTAGAGCAGCTTATGATTCGAAACCATGCGCTCCGTCAGATGCTGCTGGTATGTCAGTTTATCCTCACGAACGAGTTGAGTGCAATGATTACGTTGAATTGCATAGGCCGTCCAGCTCTCCGTGCTCGAGTGTTCCTTATAGATATGCCAGGCCGAGTTCCTCACTGCCATACATTTCCGTGTCCTACTTCGCACAAATGAAACAGTCTTCTTCGAGTGGACAACCTTAGTTTCGGATGCCTCTTCGGCGAGAGTGCTAAATTGGTTGACGAAATGTGGCCATGCGATTGTCGGTACTTCGTCTGTCAGAAAGTTCCAGTTGGCTGTCACTGCAAATCGAGCCAGCTCATCGTACCGTATGATAACTCGGCTTTCCCGTGTAGTATCCGCAGGATATTCTGCGTAGCATATATAATCGAAGAGTAAAACTGCATGATCGCTGCAACCCGAAGGTGCGTCGATGATTACTTTCTCGACCATGAGTTCTTCGTTGGTAAATATCCGGTCCAGGATGGACGGCCTTTCTGCTGCTCTGAATCTGGTGGGATTGTCGATATGGCCATAAAGCGGAAAACTGGAGACAAGGTCTTGTAGATCCGCTTTGAACTGTTCCGTAGTTGTTGCTTGGGCATCCAGAGCGTGGATATTGAAGTCACCAGCGATAAGAATATGGCTGTATCTCCTGCTGATCACAAGCCTCAGCGCAGACGCGAGATTGAAGTCCATCTCGGGTGTAGAGAATGGAGGTCGATACACGACCGCCACCAGACAGACGTCGTTGCCTGTTAAACGCAGCCGACACCAAAGAGTATCCTGCACGTTACTGTACGCGTCTTCTATGGGCTCACATTGGAGGTCACTGCGGTAGTACAGAGCCACTCCGCCCCCTTTACTGGATTGATCGCGCCGAACGACGGACATGCCTGGTAGCTCGACCTCCGTGTCTGTGATATCCGGGCGCAACCACGTCTCCGTTATAGCGACGAGGTCACACGATTTGGACCTTTGACGTAGTCGCAGTTCGGGTAATTTGTTAAGTAGACTTTGAGCGTTAGTTTACATACAGGACAGCTACTTGAGCACCAAAAGAGCTTGTGGAGGGTTACACGAAGTTGGATTTAAGCCGGCCGATGAAAGGCCGGCACCTGATCGTTTTTTGTGCAGTTTATCGATGAACATTTTGCACGGGCCTGCAGCCCGCCTAACGTCGTTCCTGCACACGCAGAACGCTCTTCAATAGCGTCGTTTTCAGTGGTTGATAATCTTGATACAGTGTCTTCGGCTTCGTTTATTTTATCACATTGAGCCACAGATGGTGTCACATCCTCCGGTGGCTTCGATTCAATAAATGGTACCTTAAATCGTAGTTCCGATGGCAGTGCATTGTGCATTTTATGCCAGTTACGCATTAAGTTCGCCGCCATCTGCTGGGACTGAACCACAAGTTTCAGTATCCTTGGACCATTACCTTTGTAATGAGGTGAAACGGGCAGTCTAGAAATCGACTGAAGGATGACGTCGCCTGCAGATAGAGTTTCACCGATGTACCGCCATTCTTCCAGATCGTGAGCATGAGCCTCCTCGTCCCTAGCTGTTGGTAGCTCGGGCACACCATGAACTAAAATGGTTTTTCGCCAGCTGGCCGTGTTGCGATCGTCTAAATTGTTTTTTTCTCGCTGACGTTCGCTCCATGGAACATCCGGAAAGATGCGGATCTTACTGTCTTCACCTCGGAGGTGATATGCCGATAAGAGCACCGCCTCTACATCGTCAATGGATGCCAGTGTTATCCGCAGAATTCTGGGCTCACCATAGTGAACGGAGTTTGGATGTCTCGTCACACGCGTGATGTTAGTCGGCTTGAGCCTAGCACCTATGCAATCGCAAATGAGATTCCACTGGTTCAGATCGTCCTGCTACAAACGCAACAAAGTTACCGAAGATAAGCGCAATTAGTGTAAGCAACGTGGCCAGTTAATAGAAGATTATTCAGGTAGGCAGAACAAAGCAAATAAAGTGTAGTGCAATTTATCCAGCTTAAAAAGACCTAGTTTAAGTGCATGGAACCACTCTTTGATCCTAACACGGCCACAAGAACCGTGCACCCCGTCCCTTCCAGCAACGACCAACTGGCTCCTAGAGCCAGTATGGATGAGGTAGTGGGTAACAGACAGGTAGGCACTTTGTCAACATGCACATCGAGCGCAGCCACACCGGGGATATCAAGCAACAGCCATATATATATATATATATATATATATATATATATATATATATATATATATATATATATCGTGACAAATTCATCGAAATGTGCCTCATCCTGCAAAGACCGTAGGTAACTTCAAAGGTCTGACTAAGCTGTACGCAAAGCTCAGCTGACGGGTGTTGTGATCCCATTGGAGTTATGCGATTTGCAACTACACTTTAGGAGCATTCTTTGGACTCACGCCAAACAGCACCATATCAGGCCATACTGCCCTGTTTATCTTGTGGCGTTTGACAATAGGAGCAGATGGATGCCACGTGTGCATTGTCACCGCTTATGCAGAAGGGTTTCTCTTTGTTTGTCGCATATGGGATGTCACGTTGCACTAGGTGGACAGAAGTTGGCTTGGCGGCGGGAAATGAAATCACCGGCGACTAAACTAGATGCTGCTGATCCGTCCCGCCTTCGAGACCGCAGTCCACGTGACTCCCTGGTGCGTGTCCCGATAATTTACAGGATACGGTTGGTAGTCTGCATCAGTGGTGCGCCTGATGTTGTCTCCTGGTCGGACTGACTTCTCACATTGTGCCTGGTTATGAGTTAACTGCGAGTGATGGCAGATTATGACGTGGGGCAGTGGAAGCCGCAAGAAAACGCTATTGCCGGTGGTGCCTCCGCTCACCACGACAATCAACTGTTTGTGATCGTGTATTGTTTCTGAGATGTAGACAACTTGACCCTGCGTGTTTACTTAGGGCGTTTAGGCTTTATACCGTGTCCCCGTTCTCACCTTATCATTTTTATCATTTCCCGGATGATTGCAATTGCACTGCAGCGAAGCGTCAGTCCAACTTGCGGATGTACAACTGTTGCCAAGGTTACTGACGCTCGCTGGTATTAGATATTAAATCAAGCGAGAAATCGTCAACTACGTGATATCAAATGGGGTTACGTGTATGGATCCTTGATATGAAACTACTCCACTATCACAAATAGTAAGTAACGCAGCCATATCTCTGCAGCTCACCGCCCTAACCTAACCCCGGCACTGTTTTAAAACGGGCTGAGGAACCGGGCTCTGTGCTTCGCTAACACGAGTTTGGACACATGTCCCTTCCGCGGACTTTCCAATTCATCACTGACGTTTGGTACCAGTGCTGTTTAGGCCGAAGATATCTGTCCTGAACTGCAGAATTGCCATCTACACTTCGAAGAGTAAGGGCTTCGTTCAGAGCTGAGTTGAGGCTGCTAACATAGTTTACCATCTCAGTTTCCCATTCCAAAGTTTCGACAGGCTTGTTTACCAAAGGAACTAGCTTAGTATTAGTATGTAGCTACGGATAAGTTTCACTTCAAATGTCGGGGTGACCTTAACCTTCCTATGAACACTTGTGTCTACCTGTACAAAGCTGATCACGCCATTTTTAGTGTGCCTCATGTAACATCGACATTATACTTTTTAGTTTAGTTGTTATGGTACTGGGCAGTTCCGCCTTATGGTTGCGGATATGCCTCTTTGACGTAAGACGGTTCATGGGCCATCTATTCTGGTGTACATTGCAACACTGGTGATAGTGACATTCGACAATTGATTTTCAAATCGGACAGATTCTGTTCACAGCTTCTCTGTGTACTTTCGCCATACAGACTCCAATGATCTGATACGTACTTCGCTTGTCTGCGCAGTGGTTACCACGATTTGCCCAACTACAACTGGAAGTTGTAGCATAGGGGCCAATACGTGAGTTGGGCTAGCATCACAATTGGCCATGATAGGGCGTTGTCAAACTTTGAGTTAGGGCCCAGAGGACTGCAGCACATCTGGTAGGGAACGGTTCCGGGCATGCCCACGAGTCGTTATCCATCACAAACGTGTTATGGAGGCGCATCTTTCTACATTTGTGTTTTTTGTCATGTACATGCTGTGATGCCATGCAAACTATGCTGTTCCTAATAATAGGTGGAAGAATTTTTGATGAAATTGTATTGGTTCGTCTCAGCAGCTCACAAGCTAGATCAGTAGTACGTCAGTACGCAGTACCGACGCCTCGCTGCCGCACAATCACCACCAGTCACACGTAGACTAAGGATACTGAGAGGGTCGTCTGGTCCTCTACGCGGGTTCGAACCCGCGCTCTCGGATTACAAGACAGGGTTGTGATCCCTAAAGCAACGCGCCAGGCGAAGGTCAGATAGTCTAATCCCAATCCGAAAAAGCACCAGACGATCGTTTTAGCCTATTTTGGCTCGTCAGTGTGGCGCATTCCTTCGATGCCCTACAGGGAACCTAAGCAATAACCGCTAACATTTTGAGCCAACAAGTCAGTAGCCTGTCACAAAGTTATGGCGGACGGTGGAAAACCACCACAACTTGCAAGCTAACTGGAATATAACGCAACCCATCCTCTTGTACCTTGCAAGTTACCAAAATTGCTGAGGAGAATAGCTGGCCTCCAGAAGTCATGATTTCCGCTATGCGACATAGCATTTTAAGACTGTGAGAATCGATTTTTGAGTACTAAGGAGTTGGAGGATTTTTGATGACATGTTACTGGTTCATCACGGCAGCTCACAAGCCATCTAATCCAAACCCTATTGCGAAAAGCACTGGACACTCGTTTCGCTCCGTTGGTGCTTGCCATCGTCATCATCCTCAGAAACCTGGCTTAAGAGCTGCTGGGAAGAGTCGTTAACACATACTGTGAGTAGTTAAATGTTATAGGTGTCTATATGTAAAATATGAACACTGATGTAATGGTAATAGGCCGGAAGCATGTCAGTGTTGTGTTTTTGTTAGCGAGCAGGCAACTTCTCGCACAAAAAGATACGATCTTTGCTGACCATATCACAATGAAATAGCAGTCATACGGGGTTGATATTATTAAGCCGCTCGGTTGGTCTTTATCTGCAAGCTTCCTGTGAGGCCGGCGCGACATTATTCTCGCCCTGAAAGGCAGAGTTTATAAGGCAGGGGAGGCCAAGCGATGACCTGGTTAAGAGGAATGAAAACCTTTACTTCGATTTTTGCGTCGGTAGGTACCTCTCGACCACTTGGCTGGGGTTCCAAGGGCGATGAACATGCTTGGTTGGATACGCCTAGTGACACGGCGAAAAGTCGACCACAATGACGTGGAGCTTGTGTTTCTTCGTCCCCCCTCTCCTTTAGCTTCTTCCACCAACCACGAGCTCATCCCTGGCGCATAATATCACATAACATGTTTATTGTTTTTATTTCGTATGCCGCAAAGATTAGTTTCTCGCTTTTCCACCTATTTTATCATTTTGTATTGTGGTATAATAACTGAGGCGTTACTCATCTTTAGCTAACATGTGATGATGATGAGGCAAGTTAGTTATTCCTGAAGCTTAGTTTCTGGACTACTAGTTAAAGTATTCAAAAGCAATACGTATCACTCTCATATGATCAAGTACAAGCAGCTCAAGGGTCCCGCCCATATTGTCCTGATTAAATGAAATCCTTTTTCTTAAGCTGTTGAGAATGTTCTGTGTGTTTTCTGACGCTTGCGTCCCATTCACTCAGATTACTCTTCGCATTCTGCCTCATGAGCGGCGGACAAGCGATAACCTGGAAAAGGACTATGAAGGTTCTAACTTTGTGTCTAGCTTCAGTTGGATCCGTGCTTCTCTCAGGCTGGGGACCACGTGAAGCGGACTCCCGATGGTTGGAATTCTTGGAGGATATGGTCCGCAATAAGAGTCAATGGCGTCAATGCTATCCTACCATCACTTCATCCTGTACATTTTAAGGTCGAACAGAACATGAAAACGAAAATCTCAAAACGGCGTGTGAAACTGAAAAAAAAACATTTTTCCGACGTTTTACTCTGTCTTTCTTCGTTGAACATTATATTCTCCTTTCCATATCACCATGAATCCAGATGGCACCTTTGTTTGTTTACAGACTTGTGAATAAATAAATAAAAATATATAATGTCCGCCTCATGAACGCTCAGCTCCCACCTCATAACCAGCAAGTTTAAAAAGGTTACCAGGTTACCCTAAACACAAGAGTAACGCAGCAAGGTGTGAGTGTGGTTAGGTGAAGTCCTGTTGAGATTAATCATAGTTGAACTGTGAAAAGTGTGATGCTTGTTTTATCTTCATTGAAAATAATAAGTGTTGTGGGTTGGTTCAAGCCCACCACCTTTTCTTGCAGCATATATTTTATGATCAGAAGAATGTGTGATCATCAAAATACAACGCACGGATTTCGTGAGCTTGCCAAAACAAATCTCATACTAGCTTACTAGGTTATTTACAACTATATGGATCTTACCATAAGTGTTTTAAACTTAATACTATATACCAGCTGACTGAAATACTTTTTGGTGATTAATGGGTTAGTGAAAGAGCTCGTGGTTCTCAGAATCAATTCACCTTAAGCAAAGGCTGTGCGTGTGAAAGGGAAGTATGTAGTGTGACATATAATGACTAGATATGTAACGTCTGGTAACGCAGCGGCTCGTGAATAACAACAATTGCAGATGATATTGCTAAAGCAAACTCGACGGTTGCGTCGAACTGCGCATAGAAAGAAGGGGACGTTGCTTCAACGTCTCGAACTCACGGAACGATCGTCCAGTATTATTCCACAGGTCGTTGGATTTCTGAGTTGGTCTTTTGCAACGGGTTTCTCCGAAATTACAAAGTTCCGTAAAGTCTTCTTCATATAAGATAAAAAATTCGAAGTTGTTTTTCTATTCAAAGAACTTGCTCATAATATGATTGCCTGTAGTGCGGAAAAAGTCTCAGCAGTACACCGGTACGTCGTACCGACGCTTCACTGTCACGCAGCCACCACTAGCCGTGCTTGGGCCAAGGATACTGTGACGGTCGCCCGGTCCCCTATGCGAGTTCGTACCCGCAACCTGCGGTTTGCAAGGCAGACACCTTATCCTTTCAGTCAAGGGCCAACCCTCTAGTGAAGAACCTGAAAGTGCTACCGGTTCAGCAGTAGGGAATGACTTTTGTTTTGGTGTACCATACACGAGCAGCAGTGGAAGACCGGACGTTTCAGAAGATGCTTAGAAGTCAGGAGTGACTTCGATGCACCTCAGGATAAGCTTCGGACCCCTGAGTCCGAATTATCCAGAGGGGAAGCTTCATTTTATTTCACTAACTTTAAAAATGAAAGTTCAAAGTTCGTCCAGGTTATGCGGAACACCAGTAAAGCATCGCATTCTTGTCTAAGTGCTTAGTTTGTGCTCTTATGACAAGAACTTGTTCTCTAAAGATTAGTTAAACGAAACTGCTCTACTTTCAATTATCCTGAAGGTGCCATCGACCATTGGCCGGGTTGTGTGCTCACCAGGTCTTTGATTTTTGGCGTTCGTCGCAGTTGGGCCACATGATCTTCAAATGTTCAGGCGCACAACCAATGTGGGTAGGATCTTGTTACGGAGAGCCAGCGTACAAGCCGAGAAGTTTGGCGCAGCAATTGGAGATCGAACTCGAGTAGAGATCGAGACACGAATCTACGTGGGATCAGCGGCAAGTTGGACCATGAACTTGAACCGTTCGAGTTGTATTAATGAATACTAATTAGCGTCTCCAATATTGTTGTGTAGTGGTTGCGTACAACCTATTTATTGCGCTATGCTCTCATACAAGACAAAGCTGAGTCCTTCGGTTCCGCTGGTCTTGGCGTTCGCATTTCGTGCGGGATTGAAATGGTTGGAGGCGGCACAACGGATTCAGACAGGCTATCCATAAGATCAGCGGAACCCGCAACATATTTCTGGCGACGGGAGGTAAACTTAAGCATCTCAGCAGAAGACCTGAAAACTGTCTTGCTACAACAGCAGCAGCAGTTTGACGGGGCACAGCTGCGGATGATGGAGACTCTCACAAGAACACTGTCGCACCAGGTTACAGCGATCTCTTCAGAACAAATTCAGACGCTGCTTTAGCTCCAGCAGTCATTGTTTGAAGAATCACGGAGGCAATTGACAGAGTTGCTGGTACAGAAGTTGGGCATTCAAGCAGAATGTGAACTGGAATCGGAGCTGACTTCAGAGGACATTACCGATGAGTGTTACAAGCAGCCCAACTTGGGATGAGAAACCGAAAAGTGTGAAAATTCGAGTATCAGATGCGAACTCCAGATCAGCCATACAGCTAATGGAGGGCAGAACGGGAATCAAAATGTGCCGAATCAGAAGCTCCCACTGCGAGTATTGCCGCATTCCGCAGGGGTCAGA
>OX104063.1:261588354-261626583 GCA_944474145.2 Dicrocoelium dendriticum | reverse complement strand
CGAGTTCCTAGCAAGAGAGCATTTCGACCACCTTTGAACTCTCTTCCAACGCTTGACCCAACACGGTGTCCTAGTCAACCTGACTAATTTCGAACTCGGCAAATCAACGGTAGAATACCTAGGCCACCTCGTTTCATCGTCTGATATCCAAGTTCTTCCTGATAAGATCTAAGCAATCAAGGACTTCCCAGCTCCGACTTCGTTCAAGCACCTCCATCGATTTTGTGGTTTGGTCAACTACTATCGACGCTTCATTCTGCCCTGCGTTCAACTCATGTAGCCTCTGACTGACCTACTCAGAGGGAATGAACGTAAGTTCGCTTTCCCTGACACAGCGCAGACAGCCTTTGTCTAGCTGAAGGATGCTATCTCCAGGATAGCCCTCCTCGCTCATTCCGAATCGACTGCACCCCCTTCTATTACGAATGATACCCCAGACGTCGCGGTAGGAGTCGTCCTCCAACAACACGTTGGTTGGAAATGGCAATTCCTTGGGTTCTTCTCCAAGCACCTGCAGCCAGTATAATCCTGCTACAGCACGGTTGGCAGAGAATTGCTCACCACTTACCTAGCCATTTGTCACTTCCGGCACACACTCGAAGGCCGCGCTTTCACGGTCTACACTGACCACAAGGCCCTCACGTTCGCCTTCAAAACTGTTTGCGACAAATATTCACCATGGGAAACAAGACACCTAGACATTGTCACGCAGTGCACTGCTGTCATACCTCATGTCTCAGATGTAGACAATCCCGTCGTCGATGCTCTCTCACGCGTCAACCTCACTCTCCAGTTTTAACCTAACGTCAACCTTGCTGCCATGTCATCGGCTCAAGTTCAAGATGAAGACATACAACGCACTCTGCAGTCCAGTTCGCTGCATGTACAACCTGTGCCTCACCAGATCACGGAAGGAACCATTCTCTGTGACACTTCCACAGGTTGTCCTAGATCCCGCGTCTGCTTCAGACGCACGGCGTTTGACGCACTGCACTCACTATCACATTCCGGTATCCGTGCGCCTTTGAAACTGGTCATGGAACGTTTCGTTTGGCCACGCGTAAACAATGATGTTTGTACCTGGGCTCGCGCCTGCCTCCAATGCCAGCGCTCGAAAATACATCGTCACATCCGCAGTTTTCTTGGTTCATTTCCCGCCCCGGGCTCTCGGTTTTAGCATGTAAACTTAGACCTGGTATGTCCCTTGCTACCTTCACGCGGATTCATATGCATTCTTACGTGTGTCGACCGCTTCACCAGATGGCCAGAACCCATTCCCGTAACAGACTGCACAACTGAGACTGTTATCCGGACCTTCTTGGATCGGTGGTTCTCGCACTACGGATGCCCACCCACCATTACAACTGACCGAGGAACGCCTTTCGAATCTTCACCATTCGATACTGGCTGCAACCTGTTAAGCTGTCGCCCCATTCATACCACCGCGTACCACCCAACAGCCAACGGTTTAGTTGAACGATTTCATAGACAGCTTAAAGCCAGGCTCTGCGCCTCCTCCGACCCTAGCTGGAGCGAAACATTTCGCTCGTACTCTTAGGCATTCGCAGCAGCATCAAAGCTGACTTGCAGCATGCACCAGCAGTGCTGGTTTACGGCACAACACTAAAGTTGCCAGGAGAATTCGTGTCACCTCCCGCATCGTTGGGTATGCATCTGCTTAACTTTGCGTCCTCTCTAGCTCAACGCATGTGTTCACTACACCCGACTCCGCACAGTGAGCAGACTAAAGATGTGCAAATGCACAGCGGACCCTCTACCTGAACTCACGTCTTCCTTCGCACTGACGCAGTGCGGCGCCCTCTCCAGTCTTCCTACACTGACCCTTTCAGAGTCCTGCAACGGACTCCGAAATGTTTCACTTTAAACCAGAATGGTCACCGAACAAAGGTGTCCATCGACCTCCTCAAAGTGGCTTTCTTTGACGAACCAATTGCAACCCATCCTGATGTTATCACACAAGCATATGCACCTGTGGTGACTTCCGGAGCACTGGATATCCAGAAACCCTTCGTTCCCCTTGACCCTCAACTTACCCCGCCTCAACTCCAGGCAACCGACCGACGTGGTAGGCATGTCAAACGTCCGGTCCGTTTTCCGAATTTTTGAAAGGTTTTCTATTACCATTACCACGCCTTTTTCGTCTTTAGTGGTAATCGTGCGTCTCATCCACAAACGTTTTGCAAAATCGAACAGAAAAACCCAAAACATTTTAAAAACTTAAAAAGCGTATTTGTTTTTATCATGTATGCCATGTACCCTCTCCGGCTTTAAGCCACTTTCCCCGACCGTTGCCAACCCCTCTGTGTTCTAACTTCCAGACACTCAACCGCCGGAACTGCCAAGGCAGCTCTCGTGTGACTTGCCAGCCGACCCAAGGTCCCCTTCCTGACCCAAGTAACAGTAAGTCGCCCTTGCCTGCGGACGGCCACGAACGGGTCGGTCCCCAAACGCCTGGCTAGGCGTTGCCGACGAGGACGCCGGATTTCTTCGTGGGACGTTGACGTCCGGATTTATATGTAGGAGGAGGACCGTGGACTGTACGGTGGGGAGTGGCACCTCCCAAGCCCACCGTCTGCTCTGCAGCGCAGGAAATCTCCTATCTGCCTGTTTTATGGACTAGCCAATTTTGGGAAGTCTGACCAACCCGCCACGACGGCCCACCGATGATGCACTCTGGTCCACACGATCATTAAAATAATTAGTAACAAAAGACTGGACCGAACAAACTCTGCTACACACCCCATCTTGGAATCCCTTGTTCAAACCCGTGTGACTATTCGCACCCATCCTCACCCGTTTTCCCCTACTAACAGCGCCATCGAAGGCTTCGGTCTTTCAGCCTCCTAAGCACAGGCCTCTGCAGTGTACCGGAAGACACGCTGTTTCAGCATATGGCAACATTGGAGGTTACTGTTGTTTTAACCTTCAAAACATCCACTTGTTTTACTGACGGCACTACCGTGGACACAAATTATTTTTGTAAGTATCTTGCTGCACCGTATCCCGCTGTGGTTAATTCGCTTCCTATTTTTGTAGCCTGCACAATACACCCTGGGTTCAGTCGCCTCCAACTTCTATCTTGTGACGTATTTGACATGGCTCTTAGGTGTCACTGATTACCGACTATTATCCCAGGCGCTACCCAACACATTGCGACGGACGAACCCGAAAATACTACGCTGAATTTAGAATGAACAGGACATGTGGAAAGCGCCAAAAATCGTATCAACGGTGAAAACTTGTACGATATACCGATGAGATTCGATGGTGAGTTAAGAACGGGAAATGCTGTCTGGCATATATATTCTGACTGGTAGAATGCCATAGATTTCAGCGCATTCATGAGCTTGCAAATTAATTTGCTTTTCTTGCACCGTCAAACGTGCTTGATGCTAACAAGGGTTGTCCGCTTAACGAAGTTGTTAGACATACAGGAGATGGGAAATCCTTGCCGGAAGGAGATTACAATATTTTGTGAAGGCTTCATGAAACGATTAAATGAATAGAGCTTCTGAATGCTTGTGCTTCACACCGAAATTTCACATTGGGGAATCAGCTGCGCATTTTGCTTATTCGAACCGTTAGCATTACTACCTGTGAGCGCGCATTCTCAAAACGTAAGCTTATAATATACTAACTTCAGTCCTCCATGAACCAGAAAATACTGATGGAATGGCAGTTCCCGTCATAGAGATGGAACTTGCCAACGGACTGGTATGCTGGATGACTGAGGTAAAACGGCTAGGTGAGTGGCAATTTTACGTCCCCTCCGAGTGCAAATCGGAGTTCTCCTCAGATGCGGATTTTTGAAGTACCGTGTTCTGGATTCTACTGTTGCCTCCCTCTTACTATCCTATATGTGCTTTCTATGTGGATTGTGTACCAATATTCTTTCTTTGGTGTATTTTTCAATCTGTGCTATTTGGTGAATATTTTCTAGCTACTTTCGGAGATCTCAGTGACTGGCCCAAATGCTGTCTTAGTTCACCATTTTTGATTTGTCGGTGGCCTTCTCAACTAGTGAAACTGTATACTCCTTAAACCAAGGCGCAGTTTAATCAACTCCGTCGACCGCTTCTTTGATCTTTACAATTTCAACGTTTGCTTGACCGATGCGTGCCGCCGCGGAAGTCGGAAAAGCCATCAGTCATCTTTCTGACTCAGCTAACGACACCAGACTGAATGGCAGACGTCGTGTAAGTGCACGTTCAAAAGGGCTCTAAGCTGTGTTTGTAGGTTAGGAGAATGCAATAGGTTAGGCAAACGAGACTTAGCGTGCTCGCGTTGTTCCAAGTAGTACCATCCGAAGTGTGCTAGCTTACCCCAACAGCAGATTTGATAGAAGAATCGCTCTCAAGCTATACTTTATTGCTATACTACCTGTGTCGACCAGCCCTTTGTCAAGTGTACGTTTGTCCTAGTCCAGAAACCCAACCGGTTGGTAACAGAAGCCAATCAGTGAATGAGCGCTAAGCTCACCTCAATTGAAGAAATTCTGAACCAGGTAACCCTAGGAACATGTAACCAAAGGAGTGGTGCAAAACCTGTTGCTTCTGAACCACGATCGGACAGGTCCCGATCACGGATGTCTTCCCCCTCTTTGGCAGAACACCAAGCGAAAATCGACCGTAACTCCAACAGGCAAACAGTGCCAGTGGCAAATAAAATCAGGCACCAACGGAAACGTGTGAGTAATCAAATCCAACCAGTCTTGATGACATCTGTGTGTAAAAATTTACAAGGCTGCTGAAAAGCAACTTAGCGCATCTGCAGATCCGAGGTCTATTGTCGAGCCAAAGTTTCCTAGAACCTCAGTCATACATGCCCCGATTAATGCAACGTTCACCCGAGAGGCCACCCTTTCAGTCACTTCTGTTACAAACACCGCTGACTTTAATAGAGAGACAAAAAATAAGCAATCATCACTCGGTAACAAGTCAGGACAAAAGATCACTCAACCCTACAGCTCAACGAAAAAGGGATCTATTGTATGCTCGCACGTACCCAAATCAGCAGCTATCACGTTGCTAGTTAAATTGTCCGACGAACTAAACCAATGGGAGTCATTGTGCTTCCTGATGAAAGTAAAAGCTAAACCCACATACTCAGTAAAAGTTACTCGTCCCCCGAACACTGCATACTTTGGCGAATCCAGACTTAGTAGAGAAACACTAGAATCCTCTAATAATGTGGAAAGCGTTCTGCTCTCCTCATACGCGCTGCAACATGGATCGTCGGGGATACGTATCTATCCTGATGTTCCATGGAACATGCGACAGTCGAAAAGAAACTCCCAAGGCGGACACCGCAAGCCTGATCGCCCAACACTATCTTCATCCATGGTGGGCCAGCGCTTCCTTCACACGATAGCTAAGGGGCCGGAAATCACGATTTAGAACAATGACGATTAGTCCACGGAACCTTGGATAATGTTATGGCGCGATCGTTCAGTAGGATAACTTTCGCACCAATTTATAAAGAAAGCGGCCCGGAAATCTTAAAACTCGTGGTTCAATCCGAGCAAGCAAAGACAGATGGGTCACATAGTTGACGGCAAAAACGAAAAAGTTTTTCATCGGAACTTCAGTTAAGGACTGTGTGGTGTTTCTGGGTCTGCCAGCCGCCTCAAGAGAAATAAAACACATTAGCTCAGCGCACAAGCGTTCTATTTACAATTCTGAGGTTCGGTACAACTAGTTGTGCTTGTAAAACTCACCAGCTTGCGCGATCGACCGCCTGCTCGCCTGTACTGAGGCGGGCGATTCCCTTCGCTCTAATTTTCTGCCACAATCGCATCCTTTTCCTTTCATTTTGTCAGGATTGTGTTTCAGTCAGTTCCATACTGTTTTCCGCTGTGTGTGCGTTCCCTTCCTTGCATCGAGGTGACAGGTATCTCTTCCGGTTGTCTCTATCAAGCATCCTTTTGTAAAAACCACCGGTTACGTGTTCTCCGGAGTTTCACTCGGTTCCGTCGAATAATGCAACCTCATTTCTTGACTTCGTAGCTACTCTCGCCATTGCGGCTCTCAAGCAGTCCCTTCCTTCACTCTCCTTCTGTTTCTGGTGGTGGTTGCGCTCACACTTCTTCTCTAAGTGCTAGTGGTTGGAGGCTTCGCGACGCGCAATCGTAGTACTTCTTTTGCCTTAGCATCCTGTTACGTAGTCAATCGTGTAGTGAAGCGGTCGGCGCTACCTCAGGAGTAAATTCGCCACGGTTGGTATCAACGTTGGTGGTCTGCTGCTTGACAGTTGCTGCAACGGACTTGCCCCAATTCCTGTGGACTGCATGTTTCTGCGCTCCAGCGGCGTAATATAAAGGTCCTCGTGACTCTTTCGCTTTGGTAACCACCATCTTTGCTTCTTTTACCGCCGACTCGGCTTTTTCGTTTGACCGACTGTGGTATGGGTTGGTGAGTAGGTGATGGACATCCCACTTTTTGGCTGAAGGCAGGGAACACTGCGCCAGTGAACTGCGGTCCGTTGTCCGAAACCACCAGTTCCGGTATTCCATGACGAGCGAACTGGCACCGTAACTTATTCCCAAGCGCTTGTGTATTGGTAGTAGCAAAAGCATCGATTTCAAATAAATCACTGAAATAATCGACCCGCACCAAATAACTTTTCCCATCGTGGGCGAAAATGTCTACTGCAACCACCTGCCAGGGCGGAGCATTATCGGCTCTTTTGACTAAGGCAAGTCGTAGGTGCGGCACATTACACAATTCGAAACGTAATCGCGTATTTGGCTGCTTATTCCTGGCCACAACATTAGCTCACGCGCTCTGGCCACGCAATTGTTGGTTTCCAAATGAGTGTAGTAGACGAGATCCAGCATTGAATGTTGCAACGTCTTGGGGATTAATGTCCTGTTGCCCTTGAATATCAATCCGTTCTGATCTATGAGTTCGTCTCGAAAATGGAAATACTGGGTCAGCTCTCTGGGCAAGCATTTCATTATCCTCTGACCAGCCTTTCATTATCGTCTATTTCAGTAGCTTGCACAGTTCGTTTTCCTTCGTGCACTGTTGGAGCTGCTTCAGTCGGTCCTCAGTGACAACGCTCAGTTGTGTTGCGTGTACGAAATCTAAATCTTCCTCTGCTTTGGGCGTGTCTGATAGATTTACCCTCCATAGTATGTCTGCGATATGCATTTCGGGGCCAGGTCGATAGACAATCTCTAGGTCATACTTTTGGAGATGTGTGAGCATCCTCTGCAAGCGGCGGGGAACAACATGGGGTGGTTTGCTAATGATGGGAACCAACGGTTTGTTGTTGATAAAGGCAACAGTCTAGCGGCCGAAAGTATAGTCCTTGAAACGTTCTATGGCGTAAAACGACGCGAGTATTTCCTTCTCTAATTGAGCATGACGCTCGGCCTCCGTCAACGTTCTACTGCGAAAGTCGATTGGCTTGCCGTTCTGCATGAGTATGGCCCCGATACCGTACTGACTGCTGTCGCATTGGACGTCTAGTAGAAGTACCGGGTTATAATGGGCTAGAACAGTTGCGTTAGTATTTAAATCCATAAATGTCTGCAAAGCCCCTTCTTGCTATGCAGTCCAATGCCAGTTTTCTGCCTTGTGAGTCAACTTCCGGATCGGTATCAGCACATCCTCTGATCTGGGCAGGAAGCGACTAAAATAGTTGATCATTCCATTTAGCCGGCTAACAGCTTTAACGTCTGTGGGGGGGGGGATGAATCTAGCTTATAGCTCTGCTTTTCTCATGGTCCGGTTTCAGTCCTTTAACACTTAGCAGGTGCCCATGGAATATCATTTCTGTGTAACGCAATTCGATCTTCTCTCGCTTCCGTTTGATATTCCTTTCAGCGACCGTTGTAAAAGCGATGGAGGTCTCGATCGTGCTGCTCGCGCGTAGCGCCGAACACTAACACATCTTTTGCTCCACAGAATGCTCCCTGTAAATCGCCCAAAGCCTCCGTTAGCCGCTTCTGGAATATCTCACGGAACACTTTCAGCCTAATGGTAAACACAGCCAACGGAAACGCAGGACGGTGTTCCAAACGTTGTCAGGTAGCTTGACGCCCCGTCTAGAGTTACGTGCCAAAACTTTGAGGCGGGATCGACTTTTGTGAACATCCTAGCTTTGCACAATACCGGCAGCATGCCATCTAGCGTCGGCAGCGTATAATATTCCCTTCGGAGCAATACACACGCGTAGCTGGCCAGACTTCTTAGTGACAATTGCTACTTGGCTGACCCAGTCAGTCGGCTCATCAAATTTAGTTATTATCCCCAGATGTTGTAGCTCATTCAAACATTTTTCACGCAAAGCAATAGCTACCTTCCTAGCCGATAACGTTACTGGTTTGGCGAACTCGTTTAACACCAACTGTGCATGTCCCTCTAACATCCCTACCACTTCAACAAACACACTCGGGGATCTGTCAAAAAGGTCTGCGTCAGACTCATACAAATGAGCAAAACGCTCAGGGTTAAAAGAAACAAAACCAAGTCTCTGGATGGAATCGATGCCCAAAATGGGTATAAGGTCTTCAGACACTACCATTAACTCTAGCTGGTGTCCCGTTCCATTCTTCGGATTGATCTTCCCCAACATGGCACACCCTTTTGGTTGTAGCCTCGAACCATTCCACATCCAGAGACAAGTCGGTTTTGTTACACGGCACTCGCATTAATTTGTTGGAATTATGTTGGCAGTGGACTCTGAGTCCATTTGAAGACGTACAGGTCGTTCTTGAACCAAAAGTGTTGCAAAGACATATTAGTGTTTTGCGCAGCTCTCCATGTTGTTTAGTAAGAGTTCCTGCTCCTGTTCTCTGGTGTCATTAGCCACTGAACTCACCTTGTAAGATCTGCGGCAACGAGCGAAATGATTTCTCCTGGAACACATTGTGTAAGTTCCAGCCCACGCTGGGCAATTCTCTTTACACTTTGAGTGCCTGCTGCCGCAAAACTGACAATTTAATTCCTGTTCATTTGATGTCTGGTCCATACATTCACTGGCTCGGAATACGGCGCACAAATACGTGTTTGTCTCGGCCCGCAATCGTTCGAATTATTGGGCTGTTCTGGCTTTACTGAGGCAGATGTCTACGCACTGTTCCATGAATACGTGCCTCTGTCTTAGAAAGCAGCGCGTGAGTTCGTCATTCTCTATCCCGATTACAATCCGGTCACGTATAAGGGACTCCTGCAAGTGCGTGCCAAGGGCTTCAGTTCTGTGATATACCTCTCACAAGATTTACCCGATAAACCGTTGCGGCCAAAAAACAGAGAAACCTGGTATGTCTTATTCGCGCGACCTTCGCAGAATTCACCATACCCCCGCAACACTTTAGACAGATCGACCTTCCGACCGACACCGCCAAGCTTCAGTGTCGCCAGTACCCTTCTAGAATCGTCAGAAACAGCTGGACTAAACATTATGAGCTGGTAGGTCATCGGCTGGGCGTCCAATTGGATCAGTGTTGCGAAATCCATCCACTCGGTCTTCCAAATTCTCCATCTGGCTTGTAGTGAACTCTAGGTCATTTGCAAGGATGTGGGAAACGGAATCACCGGCTGCCAGTCAACTGCTTCTTGGACGACGGTTTCTTCAGCTCTTCTGTCACCAAGTTGTGTGCCTGGGGCTGCCAGTCGCGTCAAGAGAGAGAAAACACATTGGATCAGCACACATGCCTTCTCTATACAAGTCTGAGGTTCTGTACAACCAGATATGATTGTAAAAACCTCATCCGCTTGCGCGATCGATCGTCTGATCAACCACACCGAGGCAAACGGTTCACTTCGTCCCAGCTTTCAGCCACCATCACAGACTGGCATTGCTTCGCAACGTCCAGTTACGAAAGCCTATGAAAAAGCAGCCGTATCGGCGATGGTTGCTTCTTTCAAGGCAAAATAAGCCTTAGGCATCCAGAAAGGTACGTCTTCAGCACTTCACCATGTCATCATCATCAGTGCACGTTAACTGAGGGTAAGAAACACACCTCAGCTAATATATCTCAATAAAAATGATTAGAATCTAACAAATTACGCTACAACTTACACAAATTACACTACAAAATATATGAGGTCAAATAGTATATAATGCGTTTTGCATGAGATCGGGATCGGAGGGTGTGGCTAAGCTGGTGGGAGAAGGACAAAGGAACTCACAACAAAATCGCCATTGGGGCCGGCTCCTAGCCATATCAGCAAGTGGGTACAACCAAACGTGTTCATCGTCCTTAGGACTCCAGCCAGGCAGTCGAGATTAACCACCCGACGCCAACTTCAAGTGAGGGTTTTCCTTTCGCACGTCCAAGTCATTACTTGGCCTCCCATCCTCTTCCAACCGCACCTCTGGTTCACAAACAATGCACGTCGCGGGAGCAGGTGGGCTGGCATGCGCAACACGGAGCCCAGCCATCGGAGCCTGGTGCTTGATATAATGGTGCTACGCGTTTCCCTCACTCTTCCTTCACTAAATACGCCACGGCGAACACGCTCATTGCTCACGCGGTGCTCCCACCAGACATGAGCTAAGCTGAGAAGGCAGCGATGATCGAATGTGACGGGCCGCTATATGTCTGCCGACCTTATAGGCCAGGTTTCACAACTGCATAAGAGGGTTGTACCGACGGCTGCGTTATAAACGCTGTCCTTCAGGGCGAGAGTAGTGTCCCGTCGGCGTCACAGGTGGCGGAGATTGATAAAAGCAACTCGAGCTTTTGCTATACGGTTCGTAATCTCAGCTTCGACCCTACCGGCGCTAATATGGCTGCCCAGATACTTGATTTCCTGAACGACTTCTAGCTGACCACCACCAAGTGTCAGCGCAGGGGTGGGTCCTTACCAATGTTGGAGAACTTTGCCTTTCGATGAAGCAAAGCATAGTTCAAAACGATAAACAACCAGTGTTAATCGACAAGTGCTGCTTGGCATGCTTGGGCGCTGTCACAGATTAGGGCAATGTCAGCATACTCCGAGTCAAGAAGTCGCTCACCAGGAAGTAACTCCACACCTTCTAAGGCGTGCCCAGCGAATGCTGTTTCCATGACTTCTTCAACTGTGAAGTTAAGGCGGAAAGGTGACAGCGGGCAACTTTGTCTCACCCCGCTGGTGATACTGAAGGGTGGCGACAGTTTGCGATAAACCCTGCTCTGCCCGAACTATGCGCATATAGCTCTTTGATAATGTTTACATATTTATCGGGCACACCTTTTCTCAGCAGACAGTCCCAAAGGGCACATCGATCACCTGAATCGAAGGCCCCTTTTATGTCAAGAAACACGACTACAATGGGCCGCCAATATATGTGACGGTGCTCCAACAATTAACGAGAAGTGAAGATGTGGTCGATAGAGCCTCGATTTAGACGAAACCCGGCTTGCTCCTCAAGCATCTGGCTTTCACGGGTGCCAGTCAGTCTGTGGAGAACGAAAGACGCAAGCAATTGAGACGTAAGTGAGAGCAACTTGATCCCTCTATGGTTGTAACAATCCGAACGAGAGCCTCTCTTGAAAATTGGGCCTATGACGGAGCGGCTCCCGTCTGTCGGGACAGTTTCTTTCTCCCATATTTCTATTAGTAACTCGTGTAAATCATGCACAAGAGCAGTTCCCTCGGATTTGAAGAGGGTTGGGTGAATTCTATCTGCCCCCGCGGCCTTATGCCATTTCAACAGGCTGCTGTCAAGTGCGATTTCTGGGCGTGAGAGCAGATCCAAGGAGACGGACCATGGAGAAGGGCACACAATGCCCGAAAAAGAAAGTGATAACCCAGATGGGTTGAATTGCTTTGCAAAGTGTTTGGTCCAACGTTCCAAGCATTTTAACAGGCTGTTGATCGGCTGTCCACTCTTGTCTGGTATGGTCTCGCTAACACCAGGTCTCCTGCTGCCTGTTTCCCGTAACAGACGGAATAACTTGCGATGATTACCAACGGCAGCGGCTGTTGCCAGGCTGGCTTGCCGAACAACCACCTCGTGGTGCCAGCTGGGTGTTTCGGAACTTTCCCGTTCCAGCAAATGGTTCGGCGGCAGTATTACAGGACGTGGTGGGTTTTCGTCTGGCAAGCGTTCACTTTATAAAAATCCACAAATGTCCATTTAACAACACTGTGACGTGGCGGACGTGACTCGCCACTAAATAAAGCCACTGCCCCTTGCTTCATCCTGGCGAGGCATTGTATTCCATCAACTTTATGCTGTAATTTTGAGAGTATTGGGCCCCTGTTTGACAAAGGGACAAACGAAAAGCGTATGAACTGCGCAACCAGTCACCGGCTCCCAATGGGCGCGATTCTTTGAATTCGCTCCGTTGCCTTGCGGGCAGCCTATTCAGCCAAAAGCTCGCGGTGATGCCCCTAAGTCAACACCCTACTTCGGCTTGGGCAACCGGGTAGTATCTCACCCTCTGACGAAACCATGGACTTTGATGTGTTGTGTTGCCTTTTCTTTTAATATTGCTGTACCTTCTTTTGAGTCCCATGGTGGCTGATGGCTCTATGTCTATTCGTAGACCGTTGCAAATATATATATATATATATATATATATATATATATATATTTCTATCTCCGAGGCAAGATGAGACCGCCAGGCTTCACGGTCTTTCTTAAGGCTAGCACGCGGTTTTGCGCTGAGATTTTTACGTGTTTCAATGTATTCGCTTCCAGCCGGAATACGTCGGCTAGCATCCATAAGTTCCAAAGCCTATGTAGCGACCCAATATCCCGTTTGGCAATTTGATTTGCCACGTAAAGACATACCTGCTGATAATAACGTTTGGCGAATATGCATCCAGCGTTCTTCGACGGTGTTCATGAGCCGCTTACTAGGCTCAGATGTCAGCGCACTTTGATACACATTCAGAACATCTGACCTCGCCAGTTGGCTGGTGTCAATGATCTCAGAGCGACATTGCGGAAGTCCGCCAAAACGCACCCGGAGGACGGCACACACGACAGCGTGATCGGAGTCCACGCTCGTACTCCAAATCGAGCGACAGCTTTGGACACAGCTTTTCCAGCGGTAACTAATCGCCATGTGATTAATTTGCGTCCATGGCTGGCTCGAGGCTGGTGGGCGCCAAGTCACTCTTCTGCGAGTGCTATGTCGAATCTTAGTACTCGAGAGAAAGACACGAGCATCTTAACACGGGTGTAGCAATCGCTCACCATTATCCTTACGGGAGCCTACACCATGTTGACCGCCCAGATGAAGCTCATCAGAGGAAAATTATCCCCCTTGCGCGTTTAGATCGCCAGCCAACACCACAGTATCCGTGTTTCTTCTGTAACGAAGAAGATCGTTAAGTTGGTGATAGAAATCATCTTTCACTGCATCAGTGCTATAGTTTGTAGGTGCGTAAGCCGCAATGACAAACAGGCACTGTTTGTTCCCGCACGACTTCGTAGCATGGAACGAACCATCTAATCTGACTGCGAACATCCGACTTTTGACTGGGATCCAATCGATCAGGGCAGCTACAGCCCGGGGCCCGACCCCAGCTTGACGGGCATTTGAAGCTGCGTCATCGCTAGACAGGCGCAATGAGAATGTGCTGCCAGTGTCGCATGTGGGGGATCGCAGAGTAAGCACGAAGCTCGAGTCTTGCAGGTGGGTTTCTGATAACCAGAAATTATCGATCGCCAGGGTCTCTAGTGTGCGGGCAAGTGCTGCCCGTTGGTCAATCTGTGGCAAACTGCGCACCTTGAGTCATGCTAGTCTTAGCGAGACTCTAGTACTCCAAAGGGCAACGGATGAACTGACGTTGTCCGCTTGGTTGAACATGGACTTGTCGACTGGATTGGAGCGATGCCCGGCGAATGTGTGTGAGTTGAAACTAGAAGACAAACGACTATTCAAGCAAGGTGGAGAAGGGCCAGGAATTGTGGGATTGAAAATGAGGGGGTAAAAGTAAAGGTAGAGGGGGAGCTAAGGATGAAAAGCGTAAGAAGGGGAATAAGAAGACGGGAAGGCCTGAACAGTCGCATCAAAATCCCTATCCACCCTGCTCGATGCAATGGATAGGGCGCCGTTTATTATCCTCTGCGACGGCCAGAACATCAAGAAATTGTTTGAAGAAAGGTTCATTGTATTACGTGGGCAGCGTCCGGTCAAGTTGCCCAGACCTAGACAGGAGAATGATTAGGGTTCTCAACCAAAGCCTTTGGTTCAAAAACCTGACCGTAAGGCAGCGGGGTTTTGATATTGGACTACAGAGAGCACGTTTTATAGAGTCAGGAGCCACGCTCACTCCAACCCTCAACCTCGAGGGCCAGGAGACTGAGTTTGTCCGACCTCTAACCATTGACCAATCTGGTATGTGGCTCAAAATGTGCAAAAAAGCATCACCCAGCATAGCTGAATTGATCCCGGAGGCACACAAACCATCGCATCACGTTAACGTCCAGTCTCGGCTCGACTACGGATGAGCTAAAATTACATTGTCTGAACTGTACATTTGAATGAATGGACAAAAGACACTTGAAGAAACGATCAGTGTAAAAGAGCAACCATTAAACACTTCAGGACAGAATAATTTAAAGAATGCGTTGCAAGCCAGACTTTCAATCGGGACCGTCCATCTGCAGTATTTAGAGTCTTTTTTCAAAAGGTACTCGAAGGACAGCAGCGGTGACCGTGGAAATAGCTTGACAAATATTAGTGTTGAACTTTTCTGAGAAAACCTATGTATCCATTGTGATATTGAAAAAACCATGTTCAGTGACAACAGCACGGCCGATTTAAAGCCCCCGATCCTGAAGTAGATCTAGATGTGGGTGAGGACGCAAATTTAACAGAGCAAGGTACGGAACTAGTATCCGTATCTCATCCAAAAACCGGATAACGGCCGACCTTACGTCGGTCAGCACTCCCACACACCTGACTTCCTTGACCCCCTGTGGTCTATTAGAGACCGATAAACTAGCCTGCTTGTACAATTATGCTCAGAGTCACTTCAGTAATTTGGCCAGACTAAAAAATCGCCAATTTTCCAAGGAATATAATAGCATCAGCCGCACGGAGATTTGGCTACACACTGAAATGACGGACGCCGAAATTTCGCTACCTAACATGTCACTCATTCGGAACGACTGACTGACAAAAGAAGACGTAATTCTGTACTACCGAAGTGATTTAGAGTGCGAGGCCATGGAGGATTCAGATTCGTTGATTCCTGATTCTCTTTGGTGCCGCCTGCAGTTAAATGGCAAGCACTTGCATTATAGCCTTAGTGTACCGTTCCCCTAACTCTACATCTGAAACCGACTACCAAAATGCTAGTGCCCTACGATGAACTTTAAAAGGAAGATTCACACATCGTGACCATGAGTGATTTTAATGGGCATTGTTTAGAAACCCCTGACATGTGCGGAGAACAATCTAACGCCGATCTGCAGGAGCTTGCAACCAGTGTACCGCTTTATAATCATGTCACTTTTTCCACCCGGTTTAGAACAGGTCACCTGTACTTGATCTTGTGCTTACCAACGAAGAACGTATGATTGATACGTTGGTTGTAGACTGTCCGTTAGGTTGCAGTGATCAAGCAGTTATTAGTTTCAACTTCATCTACTATGCAGAATACCGAGATGCGGACCATGGAATTGCAAGAAGCATCACATGCTACGACCGATTAGCCCATCTCGTCAGTGCCATAAGTTGGTCGTTCCTCGCCGAAGACTTCGCAGGATGTCGACTGGCTCGAGTTCGTAAAGAAATTCAATCGGCTAGTTACGGATGCTTCAGAGACTAAAGTTTGCAAACGGTCTGAAAGAGTTACTTACGTAAGGAGCAGAACTCGAAAATTGCTGGCTGTACGCAACGCAGCGTGCCTAGAGTCTAGATTATCCCCAACACCAGAAAGCTTGGATAACTACGTAGCCCAACGAAACCACTACACACAACTGCTCAGAGTGGGCGAACCGGCGCATCAGCAGAACATGGCAAAACCTTCAACGCCAATCACCAACTGCTGTATAAGCATAACAATGGTCTACGGAAGGTGAGGCGAGAATTTCCGCCACTCACGACGGCTGATGGCCCAAAGCAAACGGCTACGAAAGCAGCAAGCACGCTGCGTATGCAATATGCCCCCACCTTCCAGAGTGTATTACCAACAGGAGATCCTCCAGCTTTTATCAACTCGCCGCCAAAACTCACATCTACTTTACCACCGAAACTGTCTTGCAGAAGCTGACCAGTCTATACAAGCAAAAATCCCCGGGTGTCGACACAATTCGCCCAGAGGTACTGGGAGCAGCAGCAAGAAAACTGGCAGAGCCATTGGCTCAGTTCTTCTAGCGCTGCTTAGAACAAAAGCAAGTTCCTGTCATGTGGAAGCTTGGAATAATAACACCCATTCACAAAGTTGGAAGCATAACAGAGGCTTCAAACTACCGCCCCGTCTCCCTTCTCCTTATACTGCCAAGGTGATGGAATCCATCATAGCCGATGCGCTGGTGGGCTATTTGGAAAACTCTAGCCTTATTATTTCTAAGCAGCACGGCTTCCCTCGAAAGCGATCGTGCACTACGAATTTGCTATTAGCACAGAGTAGCTGGACCCAGTCAGCTGACGCTGGATAGGATGTTGATGTGATCTATCTGGATTTCTCGAAAGCATTCGACCGTATAGATCATCATATACCCCTTTTCAAGCTACAGCGTTACGGGATAGACGACCCGCTTCTAAGCTGGATCGCCAACTATCTCCTTCAGTAGCAATTGGTGGTCAGAGTTCGAAGCTCCTTCTCTGACCTCATACAAGTTGAATGTGGTGTGCCTCAAGGCTCGGTGCTAGGTCTCCGATTGTTTTTGGCACTTATCAATGACCTCACACAGGCAATTACATATAACTTCCTGCTGTTTGCTAATGACATCAAGATTGGACGCAAGGTTCAGAGGAATACTGACCAGCAAAGAATTCAGAGTGAAACACAGTGTTGCAAAGAGATCTCTTTTCGGCAGTTCACATCAGGCAAATACAACTACAGGACTGAAAATGCATTAGTAAACTGGTGCAAGCAATAATGAGGACGGATGGGACGATTTGAACAGTTTTAGCAAGTTCATTTGATGCTCGAATCGATTTAATCAGGTGACATCGTGATCGGGCTAACCGACAGCTAAATAACTTGTATAAGCAGCAAAGGCAAAATTACTAACCAAATAAAATTAGTTAATTACGCAAATAAATAGCACCCGGTTAAGCGAGATACTCCGGGGAACCTTATCATCAGGGCCATGGCAACGTCAAGGGTTGCACAAGCCCCCTATGCTTGCATAGCTCTGGTTGTGTTAGCCGGATCGCGATGGCTTCAGCTGTCTGCAGGAGGCGTTTCCTTAGCCCTTTCGGGTATCGTCTCGGTAATGCGTAATAGACTTTGAAAGCATCTTTTGTCAAAATCTGATGCCCACTAAGAATCAGATGTTCCATAATCGAGTTGTTGATACTTCTGTGCATGCCTCTCCGCAATGACCCTGGACAATGTTCAGCCATTCGTACCGACAGGCCTGGTCGTATGCCCGAGGTACTTTGCACCACAGGTGCAAGTAAACTGGTAAACAATGTACGATTCGGACGACACTGGCAGTCTGTCTTTAAGACGTTGAGCTATGAAGGGCGCGGCCTCTGCAACTATGTGCGGTTGGGCGGCCGGGTAGATTCTTACTACCGCATTAGAAAGTCTTCTGTTCAGGAGATCGAAGGCGATATCTCCCTTAAAAGGAACAGTTAGAAACACATCCTTCTTCGGGACCGTTGCTACGGGCTTGTCGCGCTCACGGGTCATGGCGTGCTTTTTGATGAAAGGCTCTGGGTATCCATTCGCAAGAAGTGTTTTCACAATTCGGTCCTTTTCATCTCCGAGAGTTTCGGGACTACAAATTTTGTGGCCCGGTAATTCAAGCATCCAACGCAACCTGAACCGAAATTCCCACCCAATCCAGAGAGCTGTGTGCACAATCTGTCCAATATACCTTGAATCAACTTCAGCTCGAGGCATTATCCCTCAGACCAAAATTCTGTTTTACACAACCGGTCAGTGGACAAGTGCATATAGAAACGCAGTTTGAAGAGTTAATGCACCAACTAACTGAATTAACACCTGCTTCTCCTCTGGCCAGAGACACTTTCAAAACCACCTTAGTGCACCTTTGTCAACAGTATCTACACTGCGAGAAGAGATCTTCAAACATTCTGTCCAAAAAGCATCGAGAAGCAATCAAAGAATTGAGGTCAAATCCTGATCTTATTCTTTCTAGACCTGATAAAGGATCGGGATGGGTGCTAATGGACAAATCAGATTACATTTCGAAATTAAAAGTTATCTTGCAAGACACGAGCAAATTCTTGCATGACACAATTCAGAAGGACAAGACGGCAGACGATGAAGCAAAGATTACAAAGATCTTGAAAGAATTAAAACAGATGAATTTGATAACCGATATTCAATTGCAGCAGTTAACTCCTGTTGGCTCCCAACCTCCTCGGCTCTACGGCTTACCTAAAGTACACAAGCCACAAGTCCCTCTACGTCCAATAATTGACATGTCCGCGTCGGCACACCACTTAGTTGCGAAATGGATTGTGCAGTTATTGGAACCCGTACGTAAGGAACTCTCTATTCATTCATTGAAGGATTCGTTCGAATTCGTTGATAAAGTTAAAGAGCTGAAATTAAATGGTAAACAAATGTTTTCCTTTGATGTAGAATCCCTTTTCACAAATGTCCCACTGTTTGAAACTGTTAATTTCATCTGTGAGTATATAACGGAAAGGAACCTAAACGTTGGCATTCCGGTGCCTAAGCTCAAGGAGTTAATCTTGCGGTGTACCTTTAATAGACAGTTCCTGTTTGACGGAATCTATTACAGGCAAATCGATGGCGTGGCCATGGGTTCCCCCCTTGGACCTCTTCTTGCCGACATCTTTCTCGCTAAGCTTGAGCATGGTCCCATCCAAAGGCTTATTGCCTCATTTGATTCTTATTGGAGGTATATGGATGACACTTTCATCATCTGTGATTCGCACATTGATGTCAACCATTTGCTCGACCAGTTCAACAGTGCACACCCCTTAATAAAATTCACTAGTGAAATGGAGAATGAAGGTAAGCTGGCTTTTCTGGACGTTTTGTTGAGGAGGCGCGAGGACGGATCACTTGAGCGTAGAGTCTTCCGCAAAGCTACATGGGTAGGACAGTACACACACTTTTCGAGCTTTGTCCCTCTGAGGTACAAACGCAACTTAGTACGTTGCTTGAATTACCGGGCCACCAAAATTTGTAGTCCCGAAACTCTCGAAGATGAGAAGGACCGAATTGTGAAAACACTTCTTGCGAATGGATACCCAGAGCCTTTCATCAAAAAGCACGCCATGACCCGTGAGCGCGATAAGCCCGTAGCAACGGTTCCGAAGAAGGATGTGTTTCTCACTGTTCCTTTTAAGGGAGATATCGCCTTCGATCTCCTGAACAGAAGACTTTCTAATGCCGTAGCAAGAACCTACCCGGCCGCCCAACCGCACGTAGTTGCAGAGACCGCTCCCTTCATAGCTCAACGTCTTAAAGACAGACTGCCAGTGTCGTCCGAATCGTACATTGTTTACCAGTTTACTTGCACCTGTGGTGCAAAGTACCTCGGGCATACGACCAGGCGTCTGTCGGTACGAATGGCTGAACATTGTCCAGGGTCATTGCGGAGAGGCATGCACAGAAGTATCAACAGCTCGATTATGGAACATCTGATTCTTAGTGGGCATCAGATTTTGACAAAAGATGCTTTCAAAGTCTATTACGCCGTACCGAGGCGATACCCGAAAGGGCTAAGGAAACGCCTCCTGCAGACAGCTGAAGCCATCGCGATCCGGCTAACACAACCAGAGCTATGCAAGCATAGGGTGCTTGTGCAACCCTTGACTTTGCCATGGCCCTGATGATAAGGTTCCCCGGAGTATCTCGCTTAACCGGGTGCTATTTATTTGCGTAATTAACTAATTTTATTTGGTTAGTAATTTTGCCTTTTCTGTTTACACAAGTTATTTAGCTGTCGGTTAGCCCGATCACGATGTCACCTGATTAAATCGATTCGAGCATCAAATGAACTTGCTAAAACTGTTCAAATCGTCCCATCCGTCCTCATTATTGCTTGCACCAGTTTACTAATGCATTTTCAGTCCTGTAGTTGTATTTGCCTGATGTGAACTGCCGAAAAGAGATCTCTTTGCAACACTGTGTTTTACTCTTCCATGGGCATTATTTATGAATTCAGAGTGATTTAGACACGGTACATCAATGCTCCCTTCAAAAGTCACTGCCATTCAATGTGAGTAAATGCAAGATGCTCTCTATACGACACCAGAGCAAGCACTGTTACAGGCTCGGAACGTATGTGCTGCAACGAGCTGCCACCGAAGGTGATTTCAGCGTACTGGTTCAGGATGATCTGGGTTGGTCCTGACAACCTACGAAAGCTTTTAAAACTGGTAACTAACATGTGGGCCTGTTACGACGGGCGTTCGTACAACTAGATCGCTTTCTTTTCCAGCAGATGCTTGGCACCTATGTTCCTCCCCATATAGGACATGTAATTCCATCCTGGCACCCAAGGCTAAAACACGACCTTAGTTTGTTGGAGTATCCCCAACGTCGAGCATCAAAATATGTTATTGGAATGGACCATCTTCCACACGTGGAGAGAGTGGAACGACTGGGGGTATTCAGCGGACGTTACCACCGCTTACGAGGTGACTTGATAATGGTGTACTTAATTCTGCACGATCCACATCATGTGTGCCGCTCTTTACTGCAACTCAGCAGTAATGCCAACTTGAGAGGTCACTCACTAAAACTGGCAGAAGAGTACAACCGCCTGGATTGCCACAGGAATTTCTTTTCCGTCCGCGTGTGTCACTCGTGGCATGCTCTTCCAGAATCGGTCATTTCTACACCACCACTATCCATCTTTAAAATATGTTTGGATGACTCACTTACTCACCTACACGTTGTTACCTAGTACTACATCTCCAACCCACTCCTGGAATATACTTTGGATTTATTTGCTATTACGTGTTCATGCTGTGAATCTAGACGGATCGTAGGACTACAGCGAAACAAACGATAAATCCATCTTTTAAACGTTAATAACCCACTGTTTTTCTATTTTTTGATAACCCTGGAAAACCACCCAACGGGACTTGTCAAGCATTACTTCTTACCCCGTATAAATTCATTGTTCATTGTACGTCAGTGAATAACCTTATTTAGGCAATGCAATTTCCTACGATATCGTAACGTTTTATGCAAAGCAATCTTAAAAGTAGAACTAAACTCTGCTGCACATCCCCAGTTTAGCTACGAGGACGATAAGCTAAGTTCACGCGCAAAATATCATTTGCCCGAGCTCCGGGCAAAGTCAAGTGAAACAGCAGCCACATTTTCTGAATTTGCTATTGTGTATAGTCTATTATATAGATCATTCGTCCGCTAGCTCACTTTTGCTTATCAAGATACTGTCCTGTTTTTTACACTAACGCACAAGGCTTTATTGTAAGTAGCTGGCTGAACTCCGTCAGCGTCATTCTTCACAGCATCGAGATATCAGAACGATCACCGAAACGTGGCTGAGCTGTGGTGATATTACCGACGCTGAGATCGCTCTACTCGGTATGTCTCTTTACCGGAACGACAGAACGCGTACGGGAAGGGGAATGATCAGTTATTGCAAAGCAAACATTCGCTGTGAGCTCATAAATGATCCTCAACCACTTGTTACTGATCTCATTTTGTGTAAACAGTGGTTGAAGAACGACGACACATGTATTGCATACGTAGTTTACCGATCACCCAAATCCACTCCAAAGGATGCACAGATAAATGTCGGCGTTTTGTGTTGTGATAAATCAGAAATATTGCCATATCCTCATTAAAAGAGATACCGACATCCATGATCTGGAAAATCCAGCAACTTAGTGTGAACAGATAAAAAGGTTTCTGCAAGAGCTAATCTCTAACACAACCTTGCACAACCGCGTCACCATCCGCCACTAGGTTCAAAGCAGCGAATAAGCCATCAATGTTAGATCTAGTGCCCACTAGCGAGGAGCTCATGGTTGGTAGGCTGAATGTGTGGAGTCCTTTGGGTCGAAGCGATCACGTGGACCTACTGTTCCATTACATTTGCTACGGCGAATACCCCGAGGCACAGCCTAAAAGGATTCAATCTGTTACGCATTACCACATATTATCCGCATTCGTTGTAAACGCTAGTCGGACCTACATGACTGAGTGCACTACAGAAATAGCTTAGGAAACATTTGCAAAAGCCTTTACGTCACTAGGCGCAAAAGCATCAGAGTAAAAAGCTTTCCATCGTCCTAGCAAATCAAAATCCTCCCTGAGAAGCCGAATACGAAGATACATGGCCATGAGCGACCGGACATGGTGCGTTTACAAAGCAATCCCAGCTAAAAAAAATTGGGCAGCGTACGTAGTGGAAACGCTACTAAATTTATGCAGTTTGTTCGTGAGGACAAAGGCCCACACCAGCAGGAGCTGACGAAAGCATTCTGTTCAAATTACAAGCTGATTTACAAACACGTGACTAGACTTGGTAACTTGCGGCGCGAAATCCCATCACTCACTACGGTTGGTGGTTATACACATACGGCGAGACAAGCGACCCACTTGCCAAGGTTACAAGCCGCAAACGCTATTCTTGCTTCTGTCAATCCACCATCAGTTTTATTCGGCGTCATATTTGCTGCAAAAGCGGTGCTGAAAATCCTGCTATCCGTGCGTACACACAGCTCTCCTGGAGCGTACAACCTTCTCCCCAGAGCATTGCAGGTAGCAGCCGTGCACTTAGCCAAACCACTAGCTAAATTCTTCCATCCTTGTCTAGACGACAACATAGTTAAGCCAAAGTGGAAGCGGGATATTATCACCCCTTTTCACAAGGGGGAAGTCGATCTGAGCCTGTCAGTTACCGCCCAGTAGCGCTTCTTCCTGTGCTCGCCAAGTTCATGGAATCGATCATCGCAGACGCGCCGATGGATCATTTGGAAACCTACGGCATCATTGAACCGGAGCAGCATGGGCTTCGTCAACATGCATCATGTAACACGAATCGGCTGAAAACACAAGGCAATCGGACCGAAACAGTCGACGAAGGCACAGGAACCCATGTTATCTACTTAGAATTTTGCAAGCGCTCGATCAGTTAGATCAGTGGTCCCCAACCTTTTTATTGCTGCGGAAGGGTCAACGTTTGAAAAGTTTACCGCGGCCCGCTGAGAGGTGTGTTGATTGTTTATATTTTAGATTGTTTTGATTTAATAAGTTTAACGCTTGGAATATACATGGAACCGATCGAGAAGTCATGATTTCTGCGAAATTTGCGGGGATAGCCTCATCGCTGTTCCACAAGGCACAGACCCTGTGCATAACGGAAGAAGATAGAAGGGCCGCACGCAAAGAGGCCATGAACAAACTACTAGACAGTGGTTATCCGCGACGTCTAGTGAACGTCCGTTACAAAAAGTACTAAATCCACAAGCAGGGTCTACAATGCAGTGGGGAGGAACGGCAAATTGTGTGTACAAAATCAACTGCAAAGACTGTGCACACATGTACACTGTTCAAACATCGAGAGAGCTACGGACACGGATTTTAAGACATAAAAGACGCATTTTGCGAACGCCGAGGAATGGGCTTGAATACAATGCTCTATTAAGAGACTGCCATAGCGGTACATGCGCAAGATACCGGGCATCAGCTCGATTTGGATAATGTCGACTCGTTAGGAAGGGTTTACGAGCGAAGCCGTAGTGGTTACTTGCCGAGGCAATCGAAATCGCTAAAGCTGATAGCGGGTGGAACTCTCGACTGCTTGGAGAGCGATCCGAACTCGCTCAGTCTGACGAGTGTCGATAGCACGGTCCGGTTGGATTACGAAATGTGACATCATCGTCATCTTCACCAAGGCGTTTATTGCCAAATGACGGACAGTGAAATCCCGACAATTAGCCCCATTATGGCTGACTACTTGAGATGACTTTTCCATCTGTGTCTGTCTATATCATAGTCAACTGTCAATCACGCAGGTCCGCGGCTGTCACCCGTGGCGAAGTGGCACTAGCTGCTGGCATCCTGAAATCATGGGGACGGAACCCGTCAGACGTCCGCTGGGAGGCACACCATTGACGAGACCCAGAAGGTCGAAACACCGGCGTCTTGTGCTTTTCCAGACTAGCCTAAGTCTGCTGTTTGGGAGTAAAGATGATGAACTAGATGACTTATAACAAACTCCTCACTACTACTCATCAATCACATAAAATCTGTCCGTATGGCTTCTAAGTCCCATGTCGTACATAGGCGCTATGCGGAAAGTCCCAGTTCGTGAGGCTAGCCACTGTCCTCTGCAGAGTTCGTAACTGGCATGGCAGTGGAAGATGAGCTGGGCTATATCATAGTCAACTATCAATCAGGCAGGGGTCCGCTGGGAGGCGCACCACTGGTTGGTGGGGAACGCGTTGTCATCCAGTGTGGACAAGTGGCGCATTGGCCACATCCACCGTCGACATGCCTACATGGTTCAATGGTTCAATGGTGTATGATGGGATAAAAAGCATAACTTTACAAGACCCACAGGATGGATATGCAAAAGAAAATTAAAATCAAAATGTTCCAACGTGGAACGTAAAGCATCAGTGGTTAAATCATTGCACTTTAACAAAGTGTTGTGTATCGTTTATCATTAAATGAAAATCTAAGTCTTTCGAATGTCGTCATGTCTGGTGCGTTCACCACATAGTTTGGTAATGCATACCAGTGAGAACAGATTCTAAGTGAGAAAAAATACTTTCTACAATTCAAACGAGAGTGTTGTGTCATTACTTGCAGGTGGTTACCTCGGATTTGTTTGTATGAGCTAGAGTCAACAGTGATGTACATGGATGCTCGCTTTCGGTTAATATCCGGTATGTGTGAGTAAGATCTCCGCGAAGCCGTCGGTATTCTAATGAGAACACACCGAGTACACGAAGACGCATTTCGTAACTTATACCGGATAGTCCACGTGTTGCCTTTGTGGCTCTTCTTTGGGGCTGTTCCAAGAGGCGGATGTCTCGTTTTAACCATGGACACCAGGCCTGAATTGCATATTCAACATGAGGACGAATGTAGGAATTAATCAACAATGGTACTAGCTGTCGCTCAAAGGTGCCGAGAGCTTGCCTCAAAAGTCTCAAGTTCAAGTTCGCTACACTTGCTGCTTTTGAACATTGGAGCGAATTTCCAAGACTCTCTTGCACGATTATACCTAGGTCGCGTTCACTAGTCACGTGTTGCATGACATGTTGCCCCAAAAGGTATGTGTTAACGAAGCTGTTGTGCACCGTCAGCAGGTGGCACTTTGCAGAGTTCAGTGGGGCGCACGATCTAGAGACCATCACACAGGAATGTGAGCTTGGTGTGCTAGTACAGGACAACCTCGGTTGTTCCAAGCAGTCAGAGTCTGCCTCAAAAAGTGGCAATTAACATGTTAATTCCTTGTGGAATTCACTCTGGAGTTTGGATTCATCCATCGTCTGTTTGATGCTCGATGCGTCCTCACGTCGAATGCGTAATCCAGGCTTGGCAAAAGTTGATGAAGCGTGACCACGCATTGCTAGAGACCACACAACTTCAAGCAACGAAAAATGTCAAGGGTTTGCGTCATCTTCCGTGCCAGGGAGGACTGCAAAACCAGGTGTGTTCAGCGGACGCTACCAGTGGCTAAATGGGGATCTCAAATTAACATACCAAATGCTGAGTGACCTTAGCCACATATGCCGCCAGTTTCCAACACTCGGTCCGAACACCAACCTCAGTGGCAATGGCATAAGACTGAGTCAAAAACTCGATCGTCTAGTCCAGGCATTCTCAAACGTTACTTATCAGTAGAAGGATTGTGGTGAGAATTTTTGGGTTCGTCGCAATCAGCCGACAACTCAAATAACTCAACTACCAATCCGGAAAGGCACCAGACGGCCGTTTCGCACTATTGGTGCTCGTCAGTGGTGTACATCCTTCGATCCTCTTCCGAGGATCGAACCCACGACTTCTAGGGGCTTGCGCTGACTTCCCCGCAGCTTATGCCACTGGGCCATGGGGGACGGTAGCCGACGGTCATGAATTGTTAGCTAGCTGCCATATAGTCCGATCTATTGTCGGCTGATTGCGACGAACTCAAGAAAACGCACCAACATCCGTCTGCTTATACGTAATACAAATTCGCTCTTACGGAATTCATAAATGCTTGTCGATTCATAGCTGCCGTAACCGGGAAGTCCTGACGCCGGAAGGTCAACCGCTGCCATCTGCATGGCACGTGCCTGCATGACAGCGGTGGATGGGTCGAGCTATGTCACAGTTAGCTAACACTTCATGACTGTTGGCTACCGTCCTCCATGGCTGTTGTGAGCTGGCTGCGAGCTAGTTGACGCAAGCCACTTTCAGGCATGGGTTCGATCCTCGGAAGAGGACCGAAGGATGCGCACCACTGACGAGCCCCAATAGAGTGAAACGGCCACCTGCTACTTTTCCGGATTGGTAGTTGAGTTATCTGAATTGTCAGCTGATTGCGACGTATTCAATTATTCTGAACCATTATTCAGCCGCGGCCCCCCTTTTGAACTTTTCCATTTTTTCATGGCCCCCCACGCTTAAGCACCCAAATTTCAACAAGCCACAACGCCTCACATACGTAAATCTTTGATTTCCTACGGTCATATTAGTATCTTTTGTTATGATGACTGAACTTTTAATATTGTTCACACTGCGATTCCCCTTATAAACCTCAGTTTGTAACTTTCACAACCTCAACATTCGTTGTGCCACCCCAACAAGCCACTTGTCTGTACTTACACAAACGTCACCTTCATTATTTAAAAATTTGTTTCATTATTGCAGGATTTTAACCTGAGGCATGTCATGAATTAGGAGGTGCAGTAACTTCGTAGCAGTGTGTTTGTTGAGATATTAATTCGAGCCTTGAGCCTAATATCCTTGAGCACGCCTGCTTATGTCCGGCTCCAGACTTGACAACCAGAGTCGGAATCTCCTCTCGCTGGATTCTCCAATCTATTTCTACTTTAGAGAAACCAGCCTGTTGAATCCACATTTAACCAAGTATGTGGACGACAAATCAAGGAAATCTATTTCACCTATTTCTCACAGTTTGAGATATCTGTTTTGGGCATCGGTCCTTATCCAGAAATCCCTTTTATAATGCGTGAATTTGGATGTTACTAGTGTGTCAATTTGAAGCTCGATGATAAGTTCCTGGATTTCAACTGCAACATCGCAAGGCTGTACGTCAAATGGATCTAAAATCCAAAACGGGATTTCCATTTTCATCAGGTCTTGAAAGCTGTCTTTCATTGCTTTACTAAGTGGTTGTAAAGGACTGGCTTAAACTAGCAAGTCATCATCCTTCAGCTGCTCCGTGAGTGTAGCGAGAATTGCGACCGTTGAATATTCCCCACGTCCGATGTTTTGTGTATACACTTACAGTTTTTAAGAAAAGCGATAGTGGCTTTTTTGCTCGCGTGGAAATTACTCAACTTACTTAAGGGTTTTATACAATAAGTTGAGTTTTCTAAAAGTATCAGGTAGATAAGACCTATCTAGCTTAGTCGTTAACAAATTTCTTTCATAACCAGTGCCAGAAAGGAATCTGATGATGGTGTCCGAGAGTGCAACAAAACGGAGAGAACCGTTGCTCTTGGAGAGCCATATAACTTTGTATGCAACAGTATAACCGGGAATTTTTTGCTATTCTCCTCACACAACTGCTGGAAAAGACGATCTTGAAGAGACAGTGCTTTGATAGTGTTGACCACTAGTATAGCAGTTGACTGTGAATCGTTTAAGCACCCTCTCAAGTTCTTAGCTACTAGGTGATCCCGATGAATCACCGATGAATTATACGAGTAGGAGAACATTTTTTGATTTGTAGTAAACCCTTTATCTCTTCCGACCATCGGAATCACCATCTGTTACACATGCAATTATGATCTGTACTACAATGGAGTTTTCAGTCAGATAGCTATTGACTACCTCAAATATTGACTGGCCCTAAGTAGGAGTTTTAATTCTCCTGCCAAACATCAGCTCTTCCACTAATTAATTATTGTTAAAGAATCGTACGTATGCCACGATCAGAGCGTCGTTATTAGATAAAGTAAGTTTTTCTAATTGTGAAGAAAATGTGCTGTACTATAGTAGAGTAACTAAGGTACTTTCTATGCCTTGAGCCATCTCACTTATTCGTCTATATACAGTCGAATTGCTGAGCGGAATGGCTTAAACCGCTTATTGCGGATTCATATTCAACAGAGCAGACAGCATTATTAATACGGAAGGCAGGATAATAATTTCTCCAACATTATGTGGACTGTAATTTTTGGTAACCAAATTGCTGATTTTATAAGACGCCGCAAGTCCATTCGCCATATTTTTACCTGTCAGAAACCATTGTCTTTAAAGTTGGCCCGCTTTCGAAACGATACCCCAACTTTCTTAAACAAGTTCACCGACTTTCCGCTTTCCTTCTTACGAACAACTTCCATATGATTCCACAGTTTCTTTGGTCGCACACTTTCATTTGAAATAGTGTTTTGGCCTATTAACCATACAGGTAGAGTAGGATTTTGAGGTGCTTTGAGAAATCCAAATGACAGATATTCCACGGGGTACTAACGACACTCCTTCTTGGTCGTGAAACTCATTTCTGAAATATGTCGTTGTAAAGTGTTAATTTTTAATATATATACTGCTTTTGTTTTATTATTTTACACACTTATATCAAGCGTATTTAAGAACCATTCGGCAAGCCGAAACCCGCAGGTAGTATGAATGCTTGGTGGCACTAAATTTATTCTTGGTTGACCGTGAGGTTATAAGACATTTTGTAGGCATAGTTGTAACATCTGCTGGTGACTACAGTTAAAATGTATAAGTGTAAAACACTGTTAGTGGCAACCCAAAGGTGCTTTCTGAGGATGATGGTGGATAGCTAAAATGACTGAAGCAAACTTCTTGACAAATGCCAATGCAGAAAACAAATGGAACTCAGATAATGACAATGCTCGGTGGACACCTATTTGGCTACAGAAAAGTTGAAGCAAACAGTGACAATGGGTAAACTTAAGAACAGAAAAGACGAACTCAGAATAAAATGTCGGATAGTCTAAAGCGGCTTGCGTGAGTCAACAAGCTACGTCGACTATCGTCAAACATGGCACCCAATGCATGCTGGCAAGGCATTTGTTTATTATGAGTGTTAGGAGAAGTATCCTTATGTGCACATTATGTTATATACGCTCACCAGAGAAACCGGATGTCCGCAAGTGTTCTATAAGTCGACAAAACTGCTCCCTAATTTGGAAACTTTAGCTGAACTGAATGTTAAGAAAGCGTTATAGCGCCTCCTAGATGTTTCTGCTCGTACTCGGAACGAACGTTCTCCAGTGATAGTACCCCACACGTGCAGAGTAGCCACTCGAATTCGGAACGTGGCGGGCTAACGTGACCTAGCCGCCAGACGGACACACGAACTGAGACTAGAGAGGAAAATTGCGTAACCTAGCTCTGCCGCATTGAGGTCTGAACGAGAAAGGAAGATTGACCGGCACATGAGTTGTCACACAGTGGTAGTGTTCTGAGGAAAACTCACTGTCAGGGTGACTTTGTGCGTTAACGGCCGAAGTGTTCTGACCAGATTTCGCTTGGTTCACTGCAGATTGCACAGTAGATGCATCAGTGTCCTGATTAGAGCTCTGTTGATTCGCTGTGGATGGGCACCAAAGTCCTGAAGACGAATCGGTTATTAGTTGTCTAAGTCGCCGTATGGTGATTACATGTTTGTAGTGAGCCCGGCAAAATCTGCTCAAGTTTGGCGAAGCTACGTCAGCTCCGCAAGAAAAAGTCTGCGCTGTCTGGCTTTCACACATTGGTAAGCCGCCGGTTGCGTACGCGTAATCCATTTCACTGACCGAGAGTTACTAAGTTTAGTACGCGGAGAGAAACCATCAGAAAAGATTTTCTTAAACGAATTTTGTTTTTTGTGTTACCACAACCCACTTTTCACAGCATGGCCCCTTACCAAAATTTTCTCATCTCAGGGCCCCCTGGGAATTCTCTATGGCTCCCGTTGAGAATGGCTGGTCTAGATCGTCGATTGACTTCCTTCTCCCACAGGATCTGCCAACCTTGGAGCGATCTTGCAAACGCAGTTGTTTGTGCCCTCACTTAGGCGATTTTCAAACAACGGTTGGGCATCGCATTGAGCGTTTTACGTTTTGTCAGAAGAACGAACATTCTGTATATAATCAGGCCAACTAGATTCTCTGGAATTACAACCCACTGTGAGGCACATAAATCTATGTAAAGACGTGTGCAATCCGATTGTCATTTCCTAATAGCATTAACCATAGCAAATTGTTATTCCGTTTTGCATGGTGCCATCTGAGCCCCCCAACTCTATTACTCTATTTCTCCATTTATTGGCCGATATGCATTTTATCGGATCCACTTATATACTATCCGAATTTGCAGTCCTTTATATTTCTAACGCGAGGGAGATCTTAGGCTTGTGCTTTTCTATCCGTCATAAATAAATGTTCCATTTTTCTGAAAAACAAGGGAACAATCCAATAATAGGAGTAAAAGCGTGGTTGTTTAACAAGTCCCGTAGGTTGGACAGAATGAGAACCACAATGTGGTGAGTAGAGACCAGTGAGAAAATGAAAACCGTTTTGGTGGACTCACCAGTGCTCGCACGGAGGCATACAGAAAAGAGCCATGCTCAGTTGCGTAGGTTACCTCTGGTTGTGCAACTTTCCTCACATTATATCGTCTGTCGAGCTCCACAGATTATATCTCGTAATGTAGGTGGATTAGGGCAACATCAATGCGTTTTTTAAATCTGGTTAAAGTGGGTGGGTATTCCATGGCTGAAACACAAGTAGAAAGTAAAAGTTTCGCCGATTTTCTGGTCGACTACACTGCGTGGCCAACTTGAGCTGGTGGCCCCTCAACTTTGTGTTGTGACTGAGTCGCAGTTGATAACGGCAGACGTGATTGGGTTCCCTCAAAATCTGGTAGACCATAATAAGCTAGCCAAGTAGGCGCCGATACTGGCCGCTGTATAACTAGGGTCCTCAGCCTAAGTTGCTAAGAAAATGGAACAACCCTTTGACGTGCTTCGTGACTCATCGCTGTGGAGAATCGTGCCCTGCTAGGTCTTGCTTGTGCCAGGGATGCCAAGCCTGGATTGCGTATTCCACCTGGGGTCGCATGTACGTGTTACGCAACTACGAGCAGACAGAGGAATCAAACCGCCCAATTGCCCTCCCTAGCATGCCAGTTTGTTGGCCTTCAGTCTTTGTCGCCTCAGGTTGTTCTGAGCAGTCCAGATCTACCCGAATTAATACAACGGGGTCGCGCTCTTTGGTGACTGCTTGCAGGACATAGTCTCCACGCTTGTTTGTGATGTTCGGCTGGTGACGAATGTAGACCACCTTACAATTAGCCCAACTAACCTGGAGCAGATTGTGGAGTGACCACTCATACGCTCTGTCTAGGTCTCACTGAACTTCATCATCATCAGCATCATCATCATCAGCAGCAGCAGCAGCAGCAACAGCATCATTAGACATTGGATGAAGGTGCGCAGCACACTTCAAATATCTTGCCTCAATACATGAACATAAAACCTACGAAAAAACAAAATAGTGAAAAGTATGGTGAAAACTTAGCAAGTAGGCGACAAAGAGCATACTAACAAAATATGCGGTAAGATAGAGATCGCTGTTGGGGAGGAAGATAAGCGGATGGGGAGAGATAAAAAGTACCACTGCACGGAGGTCATTGAGATCGGCTCTCTTCCATGTCAAATAGTGTATTCAACCAAACGTGCTCATCATCCTTCGGACCCCAGCCAGGCAGTCGGGATAAACCAACCGACACTAACGTCGAAGTGAGGGTTTTCAATTCTCTCGACTAAGTCATCACTTGGCCACCCCTCCTCTTTTTCCATCCACACCCCTGGCGCGCAAATAATGCACTTTGCGGAAGTCGGTGTGCTGGCATGCGCAACACGTGGCCCAACCATCGGAGCCTGGTGCTTGATATAATGGTGCTAAGCGGTTCACGCGCCCTTTCTGCACCAAATATGCGACGCCGAACACGCTCATTGCTCCCAACAGACATGAGCTAACCTGCGAAGGTAACGATGATTGAACATGACTAGCCTCTTTATGTCTGTCGACCTGATGGGCCAGGTTTCACAATCCTTCAGTAATGTTGAAAGAACAGTTGCATTATAAACTCTGCCCTTCAGGGCGAGAGTGAGATCGCGCCAGCGCTATAGGTGGCGGAGATTGGCAAAAGCGTCTCGAGCTTTTGTTATGCGATTTGGGCTCTCATCTTCCATTCCATTGGCGCTAATATAGATGTCTGGACATTTGAATTTATCAGTGACTTCTAGATGATCCCCACCAAGGGTTAGCGCAGGAGTAGATCCCGTTCAGTTTTGGGGAAGGACTTTGCACTTCGAAAATGCAAAGTATAGCGCGAAAAGGCTGACAGCTAGTGATAATGTGTCCAGTGTTACTTGGCACGTTTGAAACTTGTCACAGATAAGGGATATGTCGTCAGCGTACTCCAAGTGAAGAAGTCGTTCACATAGAAGCAGCTCCACGCCTTGTTGTTCGTGTCCAGCAAAGCCGTTGCCGTTAGTTCGTACATGGAGACGTTAAAGAGGAAAGGTGACAGGGGGCATCCCTATCTTACACCGCTGGATATATTTAAGGGCAGCGACCGTTTGCCGTAGGCCCTCCCTCTGCCCGAACTATGCGCATACAGCGCTCTTATGACACTTACATATTTCTCGGTCCCAGCTTTCCTCAGTAGACAGTCCCAAAGGACAAATCGATCAACTGAATCGAAGGCACCTTTGATGTCGAGGAACATGACTACGGTGGCTCGCAGATAAATATGGTGGTACTCCAACAATTGACGTAGTGTGAAGATGTGATCAATATAGCTTGCGCCCCTCAAAGCTGGCTTTCACGTAAGTCATTAGGTCTATGAAGAACGACAGAGGCGAGTATCTTAGAGGGTAGTATAATCAGACTGATCCCTCTATATTTGCCGCATTCCGAATGTGTGCTCTTTTGAAAATCATGACTATCATCGATCGGCTGCAGTCTGCTGGGACAGTTTTCTGCCATTACAGCTTCACAAGTATTTTGTGCAGATCGGCTACTAGAGCAAGTCCTCCGAATTTGAACAGAGCTGGAGGGATTTTATTCGCTCCTGCGGCCTTATTTAGATTCAACGGGTCGGATCTCACGTTCATCTTCTGCTCATGAAAGCCGGCCCAGGGAGACCGCCCAATGACCGAAGAAGACGCTGGTAACTAGTTGATTCAGTTGCTTTTCACAGCGTTCTGCCCCATGCCCCAACCATTTTGTCAGACTGTTTATTGACCGTCCACCCTCGTCACGTACGGTCTCGCTAACACCATTTCTCCTTCTGCTAGTTTCGCGTTTCAAGCAGAATAACTTCCGACCATTACCAAGGGTAACGACCATTTCCATCTCCGACGCACGTTGAGACCACCGCGTTTTACGGTCTCACTTCAGGCTAGCACGCGTTTTTGCCCTGTGATTTTTGCGAGTCTTGCCGGGTTCGCTGCCAGCCGAAATGTGCCTGCGAGTATCCAAAAGTTCCAGAGACTGCATAACGATCGAGTGCTCATGTTGGCAACTTGATTTGCCACATGAAGACATGCCTGCTGCTAATAACGTCTGGGGACTACGCAACCAGTATCCCTTTACTGTGTTCAGAGAGCGTTTACTCAGCCCAGATGCCAGAGTACTTCGATAAACATTCAGGACACCTGGCTTTGTCAACTGGCATGTATCTATGAGTTCACAGCGGGGCCGCATGCGCCCACCGAAGCGAACTAGGATTGGAACGAACGAGTGCGTAGTCACAGACTACCTTCGTGCTCCAAATTGATTGCCAGTTTTGGACATAACCTGTCCAGCGGTAACTGCTCGCGATGTGGTCGATTTGCGTCCATGGCTGGTTTGAAGCGGGTGATCGCCATGTCACCCTTCTGCGGGTGCTGTGTCAGAAGTTAGTGCTCGCAAGAAATAGACGACGATCTTCCCACAGGTGCAGCAACCGCTCACTGTTATCATTACGAGAACCGTGTTGACCGTTCTGATGAAGCTCATCATTGGACAGTTTTCCAACTTTGCAATTCAATTCACCAGCCAGGATCACAGTATCCCTCCGTTTCCTGTGACGAAGGGGCTCGTTCATCTGATGATAGAATTCATTTTTCACCGAACCATCGCTACAATTTTTTGGCCCCTAGGCCACAATGAGAAACAGGCACCGTTTGTCTACACACGACTTCAAGGCTCTAAACGAGTCAGCCAAAGTGACGTCACACATCCTGCTGTTTATTGGGATCCAGTCAACCAGAATAGCTTCAGTCTGGGGACTCAGAACAATGCCCACACCGGTTTGACTGATATTTGAAGCCACGTTAGCTTCAGATAAAAGCATTGAGAACAAGCGGCCAGAGTCGTTTGTGGGAGACCGCAGGCTAATCACGCAAATAGTATCTTCCAGGCGATGAAATGCATCATGTTCTCCATGGTCGGCCATCGCCCGCCACATTTTAACATCATCAACGCAAAACAAGCAATTCGAAGTAATCAAACGCGTAAGCTCGTTGAGGAACATGCGAAACAGATGCGGCCCCAGGACTGATTCTCGTGGCACTGCAAGCTGACATGAATCGGATCGGACAGGACCCTGCGTACTCTAAACTGCAGTTACTGATTCTGCAAAACTTCCTGATCCATTAAAGAACTGGATCATCAACTCCATAGCGTTTGAGCCTATGAAGCAGAATGCGGTAATCCAGTCCTTCGAACACTTCGGAGAAGTCGAGGTCGATTACGCCTGTCCCTCTACCTGCATCGGCCGCTTCCCTCCAACTACTGCGTGCAATCAGTAGGTTGGTTGTGCATGAATGGTTTTGACGGAAATCTTGCTGCACGCTTGCTAGAAGGTTGTGGCGTTCTAGATGGTCTACTAAAGCCACAGCGATGACTGACTCTATCACCTATGAGAGTACAGGGAGGAGGATTGCTGAGCGATAGTTGGCGGGTTCAGCCATTACCGCTTGTGAGGATCGGAGTGATTATGTCATGTTCGCATGCTAGGCACAGTTTGCTCATCTAAACGTGGTTGGAAACAATGCCTCAATGACCCGGTCAGCGTTGTTGTTGCTGCTTTCACCGCCCTCGGGTGCATATCATCGATTCCGAGAGAACTGGAGGCGCGTAGTGAGAGCAGCTTCTTCAACAGAGATACGGCATTGAAAGCGAAAGTGCTGAAATTGAGAGTTGGGGTTTGGGTACGTAAATGGCGGACGCATCATTGGAAGGATGGAGTATAATTCATCCGTAGGACTTTGGCTGCATCCATGGCACTCTCTTCCACTCCGACTATCTTGTTAAGTGGGGGATGCCGCGCTTCACTTTCTGAATGGTTTTAACATGCTTATATAGGAGTATTTTGTCATTGGCAAATGTACAAGTTAAATGTTGTTGGTGGGCTACTTTGTCCTCACCAATAAGCATACTAGGATGGTTGCGCTGCGACAACTACTCCGGGTTCCGGGACCAAGAGGAGCTCCGTTGGTGTTTCAAGCTGCTCTCCTTAGTGACATACGTTTGCGGGTTCTACTTCTGATGAGAGACGAGAGACTGATGCAGCGATCGGTCTTCGTTTCTGATGCAGTTGCGACTAGGTTGGCGAAGTGACCAAAAGCTGGCTCCAACAACATCATTATCATCATTGTACACGTTAGCTGCAGGTGGAAAACACCTCAGCTAATGTGCCGCAATAAAAAAGAAGACAAAACAACAGATGCATGCCGGCTGAGTCCCAAGTAACGGATGGACATCGTTCCGGAGAGTTAACAGCCTGCTATAGCGCCGCAAAGAGAGTTATAATATGCCTAACGAATAAGATCGTGATTGGAAGAGGAGGCTAAGCAGGAGGGAAATGGACAAAGGAACTCACAACACAAACGTCATTGGGGCCGGCTCCTAGCCATATCAGTAAGTGTGTTCAACCAAACTGTTCCTCATCCTTCGGACCCCAGCGAGGCAGTCGGGATAAACCAACCGGCGCCAACGTCGAAGTGAGGGTTATCATCTCTCTCGACTAAACCATCACTTGGCCTCCCCTCCTCCTCGTCCAACCACATCCCCGGAGTGCAAACAATAAACGTAGTGGGAGTCGGTGTGCTGGCATGCGCAACACGTCTCCAGGCCATCGGAGTCTGGTGCTTGATATAATGGTGCTGAGCGGTTCACTTGCTCTTCCTGACCAAATACGCGACGCCGAACACGCTCATTGTTCACGCGGTGCTCCCACCAGACATGAGCTAAGCTGAGAAGGCAGCGATGCTCGAATATTACGAGACTCTTTATGTGTGTCGACCTGATTGGTCAGGTTTCAAAACCGTATAATAGGGTTGAACGGACGGCTGCGTTATAAACGCTGCCCTTCAGGACGAGAGTGGTGTCTAGTCTGCGCCACAGGTGGCGAAGTTTGGTAAAAGCATCTCGAGCTCTTGTTTTGCCGTTCGTAATCTCAGATTCCATCCTACGGACGCTAATATAGTCGCCCATGTACTTTAATTCCTGAACGACTTCTAGACGATCCCCACCAACGGTTAGAGCAGAGGTGGGTCCCTGCCAATCTTGGAGAGGAACTTTGCAATTCGCTGGAACAAAGCATAACCCAAAACGATAGACAGCCATTGCTAATCGACCAGTGCTGCTTAGCATGCTTGGGCGCTGTCACATATGAGGGCAATGTCGTCCACATACACCAAGTCAAGAAGTCGCTCACCAGGAAGTAACTTCACACCTTCTAAATCGTGTCCAGCGAATGCTGTTTCCATGACTTCGTCAACTGTGAAGTTAAGGCGGAAAAATGACAGCCGGCAACACTGTCTCACACCGCTGGTGATATTGCAGGGTGGAGACAGTTTGCCATAAACCCTCATTCTGTTCGAACTATGCGCGTACAGCGCTTTGATAATGTTTACATATTTATCGGGCACACCTTTTCTCAGTATACAGTCCCAAAGGACACATCAATCAACTGAATCGATGGCACAATTGATGTCAAGAAACAAGACAACTGTGGGTCACCAATAAACATGACGGTTCTTCAACAGTTGACGCATAGTGAAGGTGTGCTCGATTCAGCCCCGACCTCGACGAAATCCGGCTTGCTCTTTGCTGATCTGACCTTCACGAGCGCCAGTCTGTGGAGAACGCAGAGACAAGCAATCTAGATACAATTGAGATCAGCCTGAACCCTCTAGGATTGCTGCATTCCGAAAGGGGCATCCCTTGAATATTAGGACTATGACGGAGCGGCTCCAGTCTGTCGGGACAGTTTCCTGCTCCCAAATTTCCATTAGCAACTCGCGTAAAGCATCCACAAGAGTATTTTCCCTGAATTCGTAGAGAGTTTGTAGAATTCTATCTGAACCAGGGGCGTATTGATTGAAACAGTCTGATCTCAAGTTCGACTTCTGCGCGTGAAGGTGGATCTAAGGAGATGGCCCATGGAGAAGGGCACTCAATACCTGAAAGAGAAAGCGATTACTCAGATTGGTTAAACAGCCTAGGAAAGTATTCGGCCACAAGCTGGATCCAGTCGCTATTAGGTGAGCCAGTCGTTCATTGCAACCAGGTCAGTCAGGATGTTATACCGTGGGCTAATACATGTTGGTTCTCTGTTCTTCCGGATATTCAGGTAACACACATAGTTATAAAGTGCAACCACGTTTCACTTATGAAAATGAGTTTTCAGGCCTATGATACTTGACGCAGCCGTGGTTCAGCAAGCTGGTTCAAGAGGGCTTGTGCGTTGGTGCACATACAGGGTGGTGTACCTCAAGGTATGATACTGGGACCCACTCTGTTTCTCATCCACATCAACGAGCTGCCCCAGCTTCTACGGTCGCCGTGTGCACTGTTTGCGGATGACCTCAAAATTTGGCGAGAAATTAATACTCTCGATGATTGTGACATTCTCTAACAAGATCTCGACCGCCTCACAGTATGGTCTGCTGAAGTCA
>OX104063.1:261480715-261587854 GCA_944474145.2 Dicrocoelium dendriticum | reverse complement strand
CACACAGACTGTGAGTCCAACATATTTTTACCTCACAAAATGTGGCCCGTCTTGCAAACTGTTTATACATCCCTGGACTAGTTTCATTAGAATCATAACCCACAGTGACTCACTCAAATCTGTGTAGAAGAGTGAGCAAGCTGATTATTGTTTGCTATTATAAAATAATATAAGCATCACCCATCTCACGCCCACAACCCAGATGTTTATGCCATTTCTCTATAGCTTCACAGATGCGCGGTTTATTTGGATGATTTTTGTGGCAGGCGAATTCGTAATTCCTTCCATTATCAACCTACGGGACATGTTAAGTATGTATATTTTATCCGCCATAGAATCTTGTTCCGTCATCAACAGGATGCTTGTCCCCGAGAAAATGTGCCTCGTGTCCAAGCTCTACGCGATTAATGACGGATTGCCTATTCGTTGGATGTTGCCACCTTGATTCCTGTACGTGGGAGATTACTAGTCAAAAAGTGTGGTTCTATCGGGGGAAAGGATACGGCCTGGCCACCGGTCTGAGTGTACCTGGCAAGATATTTTCCTCCTTTTAATACCACTGATATGCATGTTAAAGAAACGTAGTGGCTCTTATTCCATCGTGATTCCCTTTTGCATGTATCCCCGTCTTATTTCTTCAGAGTTACGCTGGAGCAAAGGCGGTATTGGGTAAGTCCACTATGGTCCCTGAGTAGGAGCACGCGTCATGTACCTGTCGGTGATGAAGAGAACGATTAACTCGAGAAACAAATCCACTAATCGGCGCGCTCACAGATAGTTAGACACTTCACTGTGTGGTTAGTTGTTAAATGAGTTTTTGATTCACATCCTCGTTCATGACCGAAATCCGGTTTCCTTTGTTTGATGGACGGACTATACTAAGCCCAGCAAGTTCAGATCGGAAGCAACTTTTGATGAAACAATAAAATCCTCCCATTTTTTCATAAGTAATAAACTACTAACCCACTGGTACCATTTAAGTGGAACTCATAGACACCTGCGAATGGAAATGAGACTCATTCGTTAATCGGAAGCATATGGCGCTTAAACGAACGAATAATATCACTGACCACCCAAAAAGAGTTGAAGTACTTCTCACTTGCAGCTTGTCATTATGATAAATACCGTCTACCAGAGTTGAAAACAACATTTAATGCAAAAAAGTAAGCGAGAGAAAGAACATAAACTCATAAGTCAGTAGCCATCTGTGTATGGAGACCCCGTGTCCCCTCATCTGCGATCAATTTTGGCAGTTGTAAATTTTCTCTTGGAATGTGCACCTTAACCGAATTGATGGGCGCCAATGTGTGACTTCACACAGTATTCCGGCGTGGCTGATAGCATTCACATTGGTCCGTAGTTCTGTGGGGACACTGAGTTAACTTTCGCAATCTCGTTTAATGGAGCAAGCGACTGCTTCAGTTGTGAACAGGGCGCCTTAGGATCAGTAAAAAATTTATCAAACGTGTAGGCCCAGTGGGACGAGCTGTCTTCTGGCCCAACTGGCTGGTCCAAAGTGTTCAAGATTCTTGAGCCACGTCCGTCCGCGATGGTATGCTTCAGCACCTCAGGAGTTCCAAAAACTGGCTGGTGGTCACCCGTCATAACAAAACTCGAGGCGTATGGAACACGTTTCAGGTCGATGTTCTTGCCGCAATCCAGTTCATCTAAAAGACTCCGCTTCACATTCCATTGTAATAAACCGCTGTTGGGAGGGAAATCATTTAAAGAGGAAGAGGAACTGGCTCTTGCAGCAGCCGCGGCCATCATCGCAGCGGTAGAGAGCAGAGGAAAGCTTTTTTGTTGAGTCAAGTCTACAGTAGCATAGGGATTTGTTGGTACTGCGTGAGACGAGTCCTCAACTTTCAGATTGAGACCTTGTTGTTCCGATGGATAATCTTGAGAAAACGATTGTTCCAAGACGGCTAACTCACGCGGTGTTGAAAACATGTCAGTGCACGCAGTTCCGTCTAATGTGGGGAAGAACGCGGAGTTGCCTATGGAAGGGCGTACCATTGTGCTACCAGATTCCACTCTTTGATTGTGGATTGCTGGGCCAAGAGGAGAATATTTTGGAAAATCGAACGCAACTTCTTCACAAGTCAACTGTTCCACTTCACTTTGAACATAGGCACGGTTCGATGCACCTTCGCTGATTCCCAGCGAAGGTTGTTTGATGAGTTCATCTGTGAAGTAGGTTGGACAGGACAGATAGGATCGGGAGTCACTTGATACAGCCAAGGGTCGCGATTTGTGTCCTCCGCCGCGAGCAATCTCCTCTGGTAGTGATGGTTTGGCTGACGACCAAGCAGCCATACACGCAGCAGCTGCAGCTACATTGAGCTCTTGTCTAGCGGATGATGCTGCTGTATGTGTGGTGAAGGGATACTCATGGATGCACTGCTCTGGAGGTACCAAGTGAGTAGCGGACAGTACGGGTTCGAACGACCTGTGTGAAACACGTGGGCAGCCAGCCTGTATAAAGGGACACGGCGTTGTTGAGGAAGCCGTCAGATCGAATAGGCCCGATGGGCTCATGTTGTGGATCACTGAGGAATAGGTGTTGAAGACGTTTGATGCGGCAAACGCAGCAGCATTGAGCTCCATATTAGGCATACTGATATCTGAGGAAGGATACGTCAGTCCAGACAGACGGGGAGAGTTGCAATTGGTTTGCGCGAAGGGTAGGTTGAATGCAGCCCCTGCACCATCACCGTAATACTGTGTCGCGTCGTTCCCGGGTGCGTTTAGCGTGAGTTTCTGAGCACTGGTGGTCGAAGTAGCATCAGAGTAGCATGGTAACTCTCGCACTTCCCCACGAGTGGATGACAAATAAGGAATCATAGAAGGAAATAATGAGGAACTCCCCAACTGACTGGGGGACGACAATACGTGTCCGTACGCTGCCGAACCAAGAGAGTAAGAGTTGGCCGCAGCATTGAGTGAGGATTGCGACGGCTGGCCACGAGTCGCTGAAGTTGGAATAGCTGAGGGTGGGTTAAATATGGAAGAAGGAAATGTATTCTGCCCTGAACCATAAAAATAGTCCAGCTGGCCCGTACCGGGGTCAAAGCCTGGCATACCGGACCGGATCAGAGGTGCAAATGGATTTGGTAAAGGTCCTCGTAACACCACGTCGAGGTGTCGTTCGCGTTTGCGCCACTTTGCACGCCGATTTTTGAACCAGACCTGTGGAATGGAAAACAAATCAATGGCCGTTAGTAGTGAACGCAAAAATAAAAAAATGAATAAAACGTTCGTTAATTTTATCCTACTAAGTTTGCTGGGTACCGAAATCGACTACTATGAGGAGTCAGCTAGATAGAGCTGCACCTAAACGGTACAGGAAAAGTAGAACACACGGTTGTAAATTGATGTCCTTTCGGCAAATCGCGTCAGGCAAATACTTCTACAAAGTTAATGGAGAAAATTACGGGCTAATGAAAGCTGAAGTGAAAGAGACAGAACTGGATGACATTGTTCAAGCGAAGTCGAATCAATCAGATCAGGTGGTGAGAGTTGGACAACTAGCTGACTTCTTCATGAAACATGGCTCAGTCGAGATGTGAAAACACACTCGGTCGTTCTCATCGTTCCATTGAGAAGAATTCTTGCTACAACCAAGGTAAACTTAGAGCTTGAAACAACATCTGCTTGTAAAACTATGGTTGCGTTAGCTTAATCGCAAGCGTTTCTGCTACCCTTAGGAAGCGCTTTTTAAGCCTCTGTGGGTGTTGCTTTAACACCGTGTCACAAAGGCTGCCAAGTAGCCAGTTAAAAACTGAACAAATGTGCGTGCACGTAGGTTGAACTCACTAAATATCGAAAGATAATGTATAATAGTTTGAAAGGTGGTAAACGCACCAGCTGCTCTGACCTTAGTATTACACTGTCTCTTTATTCCCATATGTGATACTCGTCAAGGTTAGCTGAAAAACTTCTGTCCCTACATAACTGTTTGACTTAGGGTTAAGTGGATTGTCCACTTCGTCTACAATCACAAGATACCGAACAGTATGCCGATGATTGTGCCGTAACCAGGAAGGTATGGTAAACTTCAAACATGATCACGAAGAGTGAGGTTCAAAGAGGCGATGGAAAGAGAAATGTATATCTGTGTGATCAGAGGACCTCAATTACCGGAACAGGATAATATTACGACGAATGTGGCACGGAGTGCTGTAGCACCATCTCCACAGTTTCAATCCACGTATACAACTGAGCGTGCACTATCGCACCTTATTCGCGCACCATGTGCCTTGGGTCTAGCTGCACTCGACGTGACTGCAGATTGGGCGGTTTACTGTCCGATCTAGCCCTCTTAATTGGTGACTCGAGTAGGTTGCCAAGTGTTGCTAGAGAAGAAAGTACTTTGGCACATTTCCAACCCAACAATTTTCGCATGTGCATATTGCCCTCTATTTTGCGTCAATGGGGTATTTGCGTTAAATATTACTACAAACGCTAGGAATCAGCTATGGGTCTTACCATTCTGGTCATTTACTTTCCACGGAGCACTAAGTACTGGATGTGTGGATAGCGCAGCGTAAGTCAATCATGGTCTCAACTACGCACAGGTGTCCTGTGGCCATTCGCAGTCATGGTGGCAAACAAATCCGGAAACGGATGCCGCCAACCATGTTTATCTACAATGTACCGATACTGGATTTATCAGTCCGATGTGATGTAAAAAGGCCTGCTGAAACAGAAAACGCTACATATTCAGTGAGACTACGGCTCCCTGCTATGAATGACTAGGTGCTTCACCTGCATGACCGCGTTAGTTATTCCAGGATGAAACAAGCTACACCAAGGCAGAGGTCCTGGATACCTCGAGTGTGGGTTTACTAGCTAAGTTAACTTGAACCAGTGAATAATAAACATTATTCCCGTTCGCATTAAACGTTGGCAATTACATTGCACTTTGAGGTATGCCTGCCCGATTTATCTACCCATGAGTAGAGTGTATTGGTGAAATGTAACCTGGCTATACCTAGTCTCCCCACCTTCTACATCCAAAGTTGATCCAGATGCATAGTGAGTTCTTGGACAGCACGCAAGCAATGACATCGTTACGAGTACGATTGTTTCATATTTGTCGCCAACCGTTATGACACTCGATCGGATGACAGATGTTGTCCAATAAGCTGGCGAGTGGTTGACTGGTCGGACTACTACCGGATGATAGCTCGAAGTAACACTGGGTACGGATACGTGTTCGGGGTTGCACACTGTGAACAATGTACTCTATAACCGCTTCCGTTCTTTTGGCTGTTCAGATAAAAGTATCAGGGGCTGCGACTCGGACTCGGGACGCAGGCATTGAAGTTATGCTCCTACGCCACGACACATGCTACTCCGGAGGGTGAAACCTCTCGATGGACTACCCCCATGAAAACAGTTTCCCGAGAGACGGTTCCACGAATGAGCGTATTACTTCACTTATTTTTCTTGCCCTATTTCCTTCTGCACTGACTCCGTTGTGTTCCTGGTACCTCTACCGTCCTACTGTCTTATCAATATTTTCCATTCGCTTATTCCTTAGACCATAGCTTCGCTCTTAGTTGCGGTGCATTTCTTCTATATCTCTACACCAAGAATCGGATAACTATTACACACTTTCATTTCTTTGGTATCTTCTACTAGACTACGAACCACTGAAAAAGTCCTGAATGCAGTGAAAAGGCGCTTATTTCCTTGTCAACTTATCCGTTTAACTCTTCCTTTTTAACATTACCTTTTCCGCGCAAAACAACGCAAGCTCTAAATATCCATCTACAAGTGAAGGCTGAAAGGAATGTAACTGAGCTCACCCAGTATCTCAACCATCCGGCAGCCCAAAACGCAACTTGATTAGTTCAACTCCATTGTTAGACCAAAGAATGTCTAGACACTAGGCTATGCCTTAAATCCCTATGATGTGAGTACTACCTACATTATTCTAATAAAGTAACTTGATTTTTATGACCCACTGAAGTTACTTTAATGTAGTCTGTTTCTTATTTTCGCAACTGCCTACCTTACTACTCACAAACAGCTGCAACTCTGTTACTCCAGTCTAGTAAGTAACATTGTACATTACTCAGCTAATTTTGATTGGTGAATTTAACTGTTTCATCCTGTTCACACGCCCTGCCCCCCAGCATACGGCGACAAAAGTCCCAAATGAAAATATTCGCATAAACCTCTCTATTGTAACACGGAAAACCCCAAACAATCGACAACCTCGCACGCCTGAACATGTTGCAATGTAAACATGATCCGTCTCTTTGTGGGCTCAGTTTCTTGGTACCACGAGAAAATATAACTTATTAAGATGTTCACCGCTCCAGAGGCGCGGAGTAATACCCTGGTTGCCGTTTGTTACAATAAGTTTTCGTAGTTGAACGTTTCATCCAAGATTCCTTCGTTGTGTTCAAAACCCTCGACTTTGCGTGGTCAACCTGGACGGACAATCCTGTAAGACAGTCATAGGTATCCGCATTTACCAAACAATAGATCAGTCAGTTACAAATTAATCTTTCCATTGGGAAAGTGTGCAATATTTACACAGGCTGTCAGAGCACGCTTTATGCTAATTCAATGTAACCTCATTGCTTTGTTATTGTCTCTTTTCCCTTTCAACTAGATTGGAATACAGTGAGGCCGAGCGGCGTCACATCAGTTAAGCTATATGCCATGCTAATACACGCAGGATTCTCCCGCTTATCCTCTGTTCATATAACCTTATCTTTGCGCAATGGTGCGTATAAACTTCTTAATGCCTCCCAGGTTGCTTACACGCGCTCACAGGCTGCGAAGAGTTGCGTTGCACTGACGTTCAATGAATCAACCTCGTCCCTTTTGTGGCTACATTTAATGCGGCGCGAGACAAATAACATCGTCATCCACTGCAGGTTGTCAGTGTGACAGCTTCAGTTACGCCCCATTTTCGAAGTAATAATAGGCACGTTGACTGTCTGCGTTTATTGGACAACTGGCCAAGTTCGCCGTCGAGATAAGATGGATGAACATGGTGCTCGTTAACCCCTGCCACATAAACTAACTCGTATATCCAAACCAGTTATGCTTACTCACAAATGTCAGAAGTTGGTTCCGTCGGTGAAGTCCCTACGATAAACTCATTGATGTGGATTCGCATAATGAACTTCTCATTTCGAGGGCCCCACTCAATGGTGCTTAAGATCCCAGCCAAACAGTGTAGCGCTGCCAACGCCTCGTTTGTAAGAAAATGATAGCGTTCAACGTTTCTATACATATGGAGCATGGAACAGTGAGCATTCTATACATGTTTATGTGTACATACATATTTGTGCGCCCCATTCTGAGGTTGATGTTGCATGCGTCATACTTTTTCATCGCAGGCGGGGCTATACCGACTTACGCTTACACTAGATCGTCTTAAACTGGACAAAACGTATTCCACGTTATTTGATTTAACCAGCTACGTTGTTTCACTGCTTATTCCGTGATTATTTTGTGTGTGAATGTTGACAAGAGGCCTACCTGTCGAAAGTCCACTACCTCGATTATACTGGCTCCAGGAGACAGTTGGCTGTTGCTTGAAAAGACTGGATGCACCGTCCACATTACCGTGCTAGGCTCAAAGAGTGATTTCATGCATCCAGCGTGAAGCGGGCTGCGACTCAGCCACCGCTTTACGTAGGTCTCTTACGCATGAGTCTCCACTTAAATAGACAAGAATGCTGATGCTACGCATGTTGAAAGGGTGTGGGCCGGCTCCGTTGATGAAACGTGGCTCCCATCCCCATGCCTTCCTATCTTATTCGTTCGGGTTTACTTAGAATGTAGGGTGTGTGGTTGAAGCTGTAGGTGGTACAGCGCAAGCCACTCATGGTCGCTGTATAAGCGTAGGCTTCCTGGAGTTGTGGTATTAAGGCCGCATTGACAAGCAACTCCGGAACCAGATGCCGCCAACCTGAATGTGATCCGTGTGTGTCCCTTTCTGTAAGCGGATGTTTGCAGCGTACCGTTTGTTGTTCTAGTTACTAGTATATCGAAACAAGAAAGAAACTTTCGTTCTCCAATTCCATGACGATAAATGTCACCCATGGAAACGGTCTCCCCGACGTAGCCTCGTATTCACACTATAGCCAGCTTAGCTTTGAACATTTACTTTGAATCCCCTAGTCTTCCCTTCACTCTTCAATAAGATGATCATTATGGTCAGATGACAATGACGTACTAGTACTAGAAACTGGTAAACTACTGCTGCTGACGTTGTTGTCGCCACTTCGGTTACCGTTGTTATTGTCGGTGGCAATGAAGATGATGAAATGGATGCCAACGCTTCATCATGTTTGCCCGTTCTGTTGCTACTTTCCAGCACAAACAGATAAGTGCCTTGCTTGCTCTGGGGATCTGTATCCCAACGGTTGCTATACCGTCGCAACGAGACTGGAACTTAACGTGGTGCGACGGTCTGGGTACCTCCTTGGCAATTGAGCTATACTGGGTGATGCCTCCAGCCCATTGAGAGCTACTCCCACCAGGTTGGTCAATAATTAGAGGTCAGATAAACTCAGTCTCCTGGTCCGCCACCTTGGAGGTTTAAAATGGGATGGCATCCGTTTCTCTAAAACTAAATTATTGCCACCTTCCCGCTGCCTTGTGGACAGGCTTTTGAACCAACGGCTTTGGATGAGAACCCTAATCGTCCTCCTGTCTAGGTCTGAGCGCCCTGGCAGTATCCCAGCCCACATACAACCATGACTTTCTCTTCCAACATAAACTTCATCCTGCATCGGCCGTCGCGCAGATTATCAAGGGTCGCCTTATCTGCTGCATACAGTAGGGCGGATAAGCGAAAACATGCTACTGCTGGCGCCTCCCTTCTTTCTTTTCCACCTGTTTCTCTTACTCCCATCCCAACCCCCATTACTAAACTTCCTTCTATAATGTCCAGATTAATTGATAGCAACCGAACTGCCACTGGAGTAGCACCACCTGCAGCCACCATCCCACAGCACCTATCGGACGCCTATCGGCAAAAGTTCCTTATAAGGCCACGCTATCCCGTTTCCATGGCGACGTTCAACGTTCGTACTCTAAGACAAACAGATCAACAGGATGCACTCGCACGCACCTTGGACACAGTGGGTATTGATGTGTGTTGTGCGTCCGAAACTAGGATCAATGATCCTAACGGGGTTGTTGAATTAGCTGCACCCGGCTTATCCTCTCGTTATTGGTTGCACGCATCCGGAGACGCCGATGCAGCACTCACGGGTCAAGCTGGTGTAGGTATTATTCTCAGCTCCAAGGCTGAACCATCGTTGGTTGATTGGATTCCAGTGAACAGCCGTTTATGTGCAGCCTGTTTGACGACATCAACTAAGGTTGATTCACAAAGTAGTACAAAACGCTGTTTGTTTGTGATTTCCGCTTACGCATCCACTGACTGCAGTTTTAATGCTGTCAAGAACACATTCTATCAGGAACTGAACGCGCTACTACGCAGTGCTACTAGTTCAGATATTATAGTACTTGCAGGGGATATGAACACATAACTAAGGCGTCTGGGATCTTCAGAAGCTCAGCTGGGTAATAATTATGGTCATAACTTCGAAGGAACTGACAACGGCGAGCGTCTGCTGCAACTATATGTGGACACCAGTTGTTTCTTAGTAGCACTGCATTTAGACACAGTGAGCGCCGAACTGTCACTTGGTGTCCGTCCTCCTGTAGCTGGCCAGCGATGGACCCAAATTGACTACATAGCCATAAGTTACAGGTAGCGTAGTTCCATGCTCGATTGGCGCTCGTACTGGAGTACTGCGTCGCCTCTGATCATGCCTTGGTACGTTATCATTACTCCATGATCTTCACCGGGAGACGCACCAAGCGTCCCCTCCGATTGGCAAATGAGAAATTGTCTCAGCCCTCGGTGAGGCAAGCCTATCAAGACGTACTGCGTACCGAAGTTTCACTGTTTTGCTCTACTGACGCTGAGATTCATTGAAATAGGATCTCTGCCTCCATGCATGACGCAGGAGCACCTGCTTGTGGCAAAATCAATGGTCAGCGCACCAAACAGCGGAGAACCGAGAGGTCGGTGAACTAATTGGAATCTAGAAGAAATCTCGCAGCTCGGTCTGAGCACAAAGTCATCAACAACATCATCATCATCATCAACAGCAGTACATCCGCCATTTGATCTGATGCTTCGCTGCCATGCAAGGATGAGGACCTATGAAATAGAGAATAAGAAGAGGGAGAGAAGGGGTACTTACCTGAAAACCTTAGTGCTCTAAGCAAACATTCAGGGTCAAGGCGCCTACACCTTGTGTGAACAACATACCGTCACAAACAGCTGGCTATCGTGCAAAGATAAGGCGGCATCGCCGAGACAGCTTCCATGCGGATTTCACTGCCCCGCGTCATAATCAGCCATTACCCCGCAGATAACACAGCACTAAACACACTTTAAACAGGCAATTCGATTAGAAGACAGAAGCAGTCGCGCCACTGGTGTCGGTTTTGAGCCATGTCCTGTAAAGTCTCGAGCGAAGCACAAGGCGAGTCACGTGGACTCCAGCCCGGAAGGCGAGACGGACCATCGGCACCCAGTTTGGTCGTCAGTGACTTCATTTCCCGCTGCCAAGTCAACTTCTGTCCACCTCGAGCCCTGCGCCACCCTACACCTGCCAGACTAAACAAGGCCCTCCTAGGTAAGCCGTGATCAGGCATACGTAACAAAAGCCCGAGCCAACACAACTTATTCAGTGCTATCTGTTGTTCTAGGGAGATAGCACGTTTATCACCACCTAGTACTCGCCTACGCACATCATCGTTGCGGACACGCTGGTGCCATCCGAGACCGGCAATACTTCGCAGACAACGATGATCAAAGACTTGAAGGCGATTTAGATCTTCAGACCGAAGGAGCCAAGTCTCACTCCCATAGAGCAGAACGGCCCTCACTGTGGCCTTGTATACCCGACCTTTCAGACGGAGGGAAACTCCCTTCTGTCGCCAAAGATGCCGTAGATTAAAAAAGGCAGTTCCAGCTTTAGCAATGCGTGAACTGACTTCATTTGCTACGCGCCCATCGTAGCTGATACAACTGCCAAGGTAAGTGAATTGATCAACCTACTCGAGTTCCTCGTTAGCAAGGGTCAAGTGGTCATCAAGTGGCTGGTGGTCCTGTAGCAACACTTTGCACTTTGAAGGTGCGAAGTGCATACCAAATAATGAGACCACTCTACTCAGGCTATTCATAGTTGATTGTGCCGCCGCAACATCGTCAAAAAGCAAGAGGATATCGTCCGCACAATCAAAATCAAGTAATATTTCGCCAGGTAGCACATCAACGCCTACCTCGTGAGATTCCGCAAGGGAACACTCCATGATAGAATCCACGACGAAATCGAACAACAATAGGAACACCTTTCCTCGCAAGTATTTCGAACTGAATCGATCGATCGACTGAGTCGAACGCACTCTTGAAATCGAGGAAAACAGCTATTGTCGGTCTGCGGTATGCGTGGCGCTGCTCTAGCACCTGCCGCAAAGTGACTATATGGTCTATCCAGCCACGTCCTAAGCGGAAACCTGCCTGCGCTTCACTTATCCGAGATTCCCCTTAAACAGTGACGCGACGAACGAGAATGGTGGTCATTAATTTTGTCCCTACTGACGTTGAGCTAATGCCTCTGTGGTTGGAACAGTCTGCGTGACTGCCGCTCTTGTATATTGCCACTATAATCGATTCGCTGCAATTAGCCGGGACACTCTCTTCCATCCAGATACTTTCGAATAAGGAGGTCAGTGCTCTGCAGAGGACGTCATCTCCACTTTTAAATAGCGCAGGTGGGAGGAAATCCGGGCCAGTGGCACGAAAACCATTGAGGGCTGTGATCGCATTTCGGACCGCGACCACCGACGGACGCTCTAAATTAACAGTCCATGGCTCGTACCGCATCACCTGAGTAGGAAGAAGTTCGGGAGCAAGAGAGCAGCTGAACTGATGTTGAAAGTGTTCCGCCCAACGAACCATCCAGCGCTCATTATTGTGTATCAGTACACCCGCGCTGTCTCTGATTGTCTCACTGACGCCTGGTTTTCTGGGACCGGTGGTTTCGATTAGCTGGAAAGAGCTTTCTGTAATTGCTTAGTGCACCAGCCTACGACATTTGTTGAGCCAGAGTGGTCCCATTATTTGGTATGCACTTCGCACCTTCAAAGTGCAAAGTGTTGCTACAGAACCACCAGCCACTTGATGACCACTTGACCCTTGCTATTGAGGAGCTTGAGTAGGTTGATCAATTCACTTACCTTGGCAGTTGCATCAGCTACGATGGGCGCGTAGCAAATGAAGTCAGTTCACGCATTGCTAAAGCTAGAACTGCCTTCCTGAACCTGCAGCATCTTTGGCGACAGAAGGGAGTTTCCCACCGTCTGAAAGGCCGGGTATACAAGGCCACAGTGAGGGACGTTCTGCTTTATGGGAGTGAGACTTGGCTCCTTCGGTCTGAAGATCTAAATCGCCTTCAAGTCTTTGATCATCGTTGTCTGCGAAGCATTGCCGGTCTCGGATGGCACCAGCGTGTCCGCAACGATGATGTGCGTAGGCGAGTACTAGGTGGTGATAAACGTGCTAGCTCCCTAGAACAACAGATAGCACTGAATAAGTTGCGTTGGCTCGGGCTTTTGTTACGTATGCCTGATCACGGCTTACCTAGGAGGGCCTTGTTTAATCTGGCAGGTGTAGGGTGGCGCAGGGCTCGAGGTGGACAGAAGTTGACTTGGCAGCGGAAAATGAAGTCAATGACGACCAAACTGGGTGCCGATGGTCCATCTTGCCTTCCGGGCTGGAGTCCACGTGACTCGCCTTGTGCTTCGCTCGAGACTTTACAGGACATGGCTCAAAACCGACACCAGTGGCGCGATTGCTTCTGTCTTCTAATCGGATCGCCTGTTTAAAGTGTGTTTAGTGCTGTGTTATCTGCGGGGTAATGGCTGATTATGACGCGTGGCAGTGAAATCCGCATGGAAGCTGTCTCGGCGATGCCGCCTTATCTTTGCACGATAGCCAGCTGTTTGTGACGGTATGTTGTTCACACAAGGTGTAGGCGCCTTGACCCTGAATGTTTGCTTAGAGCACTAAGGTTTTCAGGTAAGTACCCCTTCTCTCCCTCTTCTTATTCTCTATTTCATAGGTCCTCATCCTTGCATGGCAGCGAAGCATCAGATCAAATGGCGGATGTACTGCTGTTTGTGATATATAGATATGTATATATATTTATATATGTATATAATATATGAATACACACAGGGAGAAGATTCTCTATTTCAACTAAACCACTATACATTACACAAAATTTCCCACCTAGGGACATTGTCTGGCAGAATTCTAATACTACGGAAGCGAAACCTGCGGAAGGTCTCAACTATTCAAACATATTACCGGCATCGGTTACCTCATATTTTCTCTCCATGATGTTTAGACCAGAGGCCCACACAGACTTAGTCTACGCCCACGACAATATCAAATCGGTCGTTTTGCCGTATATAGACAACATTTCTGAAACAAAAAACAGATTCTTCACGGATCGTATCATGGTATTTCACAAGCTAACAGCCACTCTGAGGGAAACATTGACCAGATCTAGGGAACACAGAGAATCGGAGGAACAGTGGAACGTCGTTCGGAAAATAAATTGCAGCAATTGCGAAAAGCGTTATGTGGGAAAATCTGCTAGGCAGATAGAGCAATGCTTTATGAAGTTTATAAAAGCGGATGCTTGCCATGTCCCGTAGGATAGTGAGGGTGAAAATCGCAGAATAAAAAGCCGCCTCAGTAAATGAACGTCTGAAATACATGCATTACCAACGGGTTTGGGGTAGCACATAAGCGCATATTACTGCCTGGATTATAGGGGGTTATAATGCTATCCATTGTTTGTTGTGCACTAATGCCATTATCTGATGATCACGAGCTATATCACGTAGTGTAAATGTGTCACAGTATCGTCAAGGCGTTTTTTGAATACGGCTAAAATAGAAACATTAACTACATTTGCTTGCATGGCTTTCCAAGGCTGTGACACTCGGAGGGAGAAGAGGTTTCGTCGTCATTCCGGTCGGCTATACTGCGTGACCAGGTTAAACTGATGACTCCTTAGATATGTGTTTTGACTCAATTTCAAAAGAGAATGGCATGTGTTTTGGTTTTCTCAGGATCTGATACGCCATTATGAGATCGCTTCTTAGACGTTGGTAACGTCGGTGTATATTTTTAAGGTTTTCAGCCTGAGTGGGTAATGAAAGCGGGACAAACTGACTTTCTTTGGCGCCCTGCCTTGTACTGTATCGAGTGCGGTGAGGTGGTGCTTCTGCCAGGGTTGCCATTCTTGGACAGCGTATTTCGTGTGCTGCCGCACGTACGCGTCAAGCACTTGCAGAAAGATTGAGGCCTCAAACTGCTCGAACCCACTACGAAGCAGATCGAAGTGTTGCTTTGCTTTCAGTCTGCCTCAGACACCCAAGATCCTCTTGCACAAGCGAGCAAAGGTCTTACTCATGAGAAGCCCGCTGTAGAATTGTTGGTCCTAGGCGGTAGTTGTGAGTACTGTGATGTCGTATGCTCAGCACTTAACGCTTTGTGGTGTTGAAGCGCAGCATGTTCTCGATGAACCATGCGTACGCTTTGTCCATGTCATCCTGTAGGGCTGTGTGATCCTCCACTGAGACGATAGCAAACCATATCTTTAGATCGTCTGCAAATACCAGACAATTTGAAGAAAGCACAGTTGGAAGGTCATTTCTGAAGACCAGGAGCAGGCGTGGCCTGAGTACCGAGCCCTGAAGTACGCCGCACATAACCGTTTGGTTCCGACAGGGTGCTGCGCACCTACCATTCAGGTGACGCTGAACGAGCAAGTCGTCTAACCATCCTAGAACGGGATCATAGATACCATAATTCTGGAGTTTGTGCAGCAGAATGCGATAGTCCAGGCGGTCGAATGCCTTTGAGAAATCCAGGTACACTGCATTCACTCCTACATTGGAGTCCACAGATTTCGTCCAGCTTGCACAAGCTATCAGCAGATTAGTGGTACAGGACCGACTTTGGCGAAATCTTTGATGCTCCGGAATGAGGATTTCGTTATTTTCCAGGTACAATGGACTGCATGATCTTGGAGATCATCGGAAGAAGTGTAATCGGACGATAATTCGCTGGTTCTATATGGCTACCACTTTTGTAGATTGCAGTGGTGATCCCGTGCTTCCGTGTATCTCATTAAGACATAGCTGCAAGAGTCTTGCTAACGTTTCAGTTAAGCTCATAGCAGCAACTTTCAAAGCCATCGGGCGAATGCCGTCTGCACCTGGGGAGCAGTATTCGCACAAGGACAGCAGCTGCTTCAATACAGCGGCGGTTGTGAAAGATATGTGGTTAAAACCTGAGGGCGGCATGAGCTGTGTAGGCATGGTGTAGGATGGTTGCCCACTTTGGAAGGTAGACCAAATTATTGTCCAAAAATGTTGACCGCTTCTTGTGCCGTTGTGCTAACCCGCATGCTGTGTGCAGAGCCGGAATTCCGCGTTTAACGCGGCGAAGTTAGTTTATGTGTCTGTATAGCAGCTTTGGGTTAGAGCAAAATTTTACCATAAGTTCTTCTTGGTATTCTACCTTATCCTCCCGGACGACAGTGGTTCCTTTGTGTTGTATAGACGCCCTAAGTATCTTCGCTCGGAGAGGCTATGTGGGCGTGCATGTCGAGTCCGTCAATGCGAAGCATTTCCGGGTCCTGCTCTTTAGGAACTGTTGTATACGCAAGTCAAGCGCACGAGCCGAAGGAACCAGGTCCGCTCCGGTAAACTAACTACTGTAATCTGAAACGTATTTAACTACCTGCGTACAATAAATGGCAGCTAAAAGAATGAACAAATAGGGAAGCAAACAAATATGCACTTCGGTGTGTGTGTGTGTCTGCGATTGTGTGTCCGTGTCTAGCTAGACAAGCCCCACACATGCTGGCCGCATACACATCACCTCTCCGCACAATCATGTGAGGCGTCGAAATCATATCGATTCGGTGGTTTTAGTTCTCGGCCAGTCTTGCGGAGATGCGTGCTGTGGGTGGTTTCGGTAGTAAAGGTTGGTGGCATGTGCTCCGTTCGTCTGCTACTTGTGAATAACCGTGCGTTGACTGGGCGGCCATCTTCCAGCCGGTAAGTTCCTGGCCCACATGTGCGCGTTATTGTTATCGGATTTGACAACATGGACTGCGGTTTTGACCCAGCGTTTACCTTCACGCGCACGAATGTTCCGGGTTGGAGCGTTGTAAACTTCCGGTATGTGGTCTGATATCGCTGGCGAAGGTCTAGTTCGTCGGAATCATTAGTTACAGGAATCAAAATTGCGGCACGCAACGTTGTCCGAAGGGCACGCCCAAACATGAATTTAGCTGGCTTTTTATCTGTGACTCGGTCGTGTGCGGTTCGGTAAGAAAATAGTGCTTGTAGAACTGCCTCCTCCAAACCTGTACCAGATAAACGAATAGTTTAGACACTCTATTTCAAGCATCGATTGAAACGCTCTATCATGTCGTTTGCCGCTGGATTATACCAGGATGTACGTGTGTTGGCTGGCGTGAACTTGAAGGAAAGAAAAAACTCGTGGCTTGTAAACTGCGGTCCGTTGCCCGTCACTATCTTCTACTAGTCCGAAACGGGAGAACATGTATTTCGGCCATCGACTAATGCTGGCAGTAGTCACCTCTACCCACAAATGAGCTTCCGACCATTTACTCTGAAGGCATGTCGCCACCAAACAGTTAATTTGATGCTGAGATGCTGAGCTAAATGGATCCATAATGTCAAGAGCTATCTTGACCCACAGTCGCATAGGATAGTCAGTGGGTTGTATAGGAGAGGAAAGCGGCTTTGAGCTCTTGTGTACTCTATGAGATGAAGCGCAATCATGAACAAGTTTTTCTATTTCGTGTGATATTCTGGGCCACTAAAAGCATGCGTCAACCTTGCGTTTCGTACGAACGATACCAGGATGATCTTCGTGAGCACATGGCATGATCTACTGCATCGAGCTCTGAGCAGCCAGAAATTTTTCACCACGCATTAAACATCCATCTATAAATGAAAGTTCGTAAGGCAACACATAGTACGGACGAATCTCGCCTGTAATCATGTTATTTTGTCGCCAGCTGTTTAGCAGAAACTCTTGAACGCTGTAGAGTGTCGTCTTCCTGAATCGACTTCCGTAGTTCTTCATTTGTCAGAGCTGAGATTGCTTCATTGCTCAAGGAAGACACCGTTAACCTTACATTATCATCTTTATTCTTTTCAGTTTCGTCGTGCGGCAGTCAATAGAGCTCATCCGCAGCCTCGTTTTCACGCCTGGGACGAAATTTACTTTGAAAATCATAAGTTAACAAACGTGCATACCAGCGATGTATCCGAAGTGACCTGACGTCATTTGTTCCCCGAGTAAGTAACCTAGTTAGCGCTGCGTAGTCTGCACGAAGAGTGAAGAGTCTTCCGAACAAGAATAACTTCACTTTTCACGGGCCCAAACGCAGGTAAAGGCTTCTTTTTCCCAGTCAAGTAAGAAAGCTCTGTCGCCGACAACTTTCTGGAATCGTATGCAATGACTCTTTGATGCCCACTCTGAATTTGGGATAGTATTGCACACAACCCAATGTTTGAGGCATCAGTAAAGACATCCGTGAGGCACGTCTTATCGAGAATCGCCATGACTGGTGTGGAAGCAAGGCGGAGGTTTATCTCGTCAAATGCCGTTTGTTGGGTGTGACTCCAAACAAATACATTTTTTCCGTCGTCCGTTCATGCAGTGGCTCAGAAACTTTCGTAGGTTATAAAAACGCATACCTAGAAAATGATTTATTTCGGTGGAATTCTGTGAGCGAGGAGCATCGGTGATGGCAAGTGTGTTGTCAAAACGGCTTTATACCGTCAGTCGTTATAACGTAGCTCAGGAGCTCGATTGCACCTGCATTAAATTTGCACTTCTCGAGGTTTACCCGGAGGTTAAGATCATCTAGTTGACGTAACACAGTATGCAGTCGTGAATCATATTCTTCTGTGGTCCTACTGAATACACAGATGTCTATGTAAACTATTTGACCAGGTAAATTAACAAATGAGTGAACCATAAACTTTTGCTAAGTCGCTGTGACTGCACTCATGTCCACTGGCAAGACTTGGTACTGAAAGAGCCCATCCATTGTAAGAAATGCGGTCAGCAGTCTTGACTCTTTACTTAGAAGCAGGTGAAAGAATGCCTTCCTCAGGTCCAATTTTGAAAAATATCGGGCGCAGGCTAGTTTGACTAATAGTTTATCCGCTGTTGGAAGCACAAACTTCTTAACCACGAGTTGACGATTTAGGGCATGCAATTCATTGCATATTCTCATTGTACAGTCCTTCTTCTGGTCTGTAACCATAGGGTGGACCCATACAGCAAAGTTACGGGGTTTAATGAGATCATCTGCAATCTTTTATTCTAAGACTGACGAAACAGCTTCTCTTCTGGCTAAAGGAATTGGACGTGGCTGAGCAATAGCTACCGGTTTAGCATCCTGCTTCAGACATATGCGGTGAATGTAGGAGGGAGCGCGTCCTATTGTTTGTTCAAACACTTTCGGGTACTGTATCTGTAGGTCTGATAGGTCAATCTCCATGATACGCATACGAGTTAGGGCCGGCGTGACTCCCAGTGCAACCATAGCGTTGCGCCCGAGTAAGCGACGATTATTTTCGCGGGTGATATACGCACCAACTGATGAGTTCACGGCCCCAAGTTGCAAAAGAATCACCACAAATCCTCGTATTTCTACCGGGGCCTTGGTCTAACAGGCAAATCGATAAGCTGAAGAATGTATAGACATGTCATGTAGATGACAATCATAAAAACTACTTGCTACTGTAGTAATAGGGGAGGCTGGATCAAGTTCCATGTCAACATGTGTTGTTCTATCGTGTGCAATAACTGTAATAGTACAAATGTCAGGCATAAGGATTTTATGCTCTGGACAAAGGAACGATAGTACGCAACAGAACCTGTGTTATCCATGGAAAATACGTTTTCAGCTCACTGTAACTGCTGACTAGAAGCGGAATCTGTAGGATGCGACTGTGAAATGCATACTGAATGACAACAGCGAGAAAAATGTCAACACTTACCGCACCTTTTGCGATCAACTTCTAAGGCATGGCACTTGGCAAAATTGGCCTTATGCTGTAAGCTGCCACAATGGAAGCGTTTCTGTGAAGATTGGGATTCGGTTGGCGAAAAAATGGATCTTGGTAACCTCCTGTATGTCTGCGTAGGTAGCGAAACATCGTAACTATTCGACCGTACATGTTTTGAGGCGAGCTAACTCCCCAGCTTTATCCCAAGTCAATTTGGTAGCGTCGTCGGAAAGTAGGCATTACCAAATTTGGTTACTTGTGATTCCACTAATCAACTGTTGCACTGGTATAATACCCTCGATTCTATTTTTCGGTATGGTTGGATACTCGCAGGGTCGTACACCGCGAATGAGGCGATCAACAAAACTATAGTTTCCGATGTTTCCTGTGTAAGTCGGCCAAATTTGAGGCGTGCCATGAAGAGGTTTGTACTCTGGCCCTATGACTTATCCAGCACGTCTAGTGCTTTCATTAAGGTAATTTGAGACTGGAGCTCCAAAGCGTCAAATTGATGTTGTCCCTCATCACCAAGTAGGTATTTGAGAAGTTCCAGTTTCTGGCCTTCTGTGAAACTAGAAGCCGCAGGCAGTAGGTCAAGATAGTTTGTAAACGATCTTTTCCACTGGGCCCATGCGCCTTCGATAGGATGTAAGGTCGGATCAGACCAGTAAACTGTTGGAGGATGTAATTCCATGGCGTAGGTTCGTAAGCCACGACGCCAGTGTTGTGAACGAAAAGTCATGTGCACGGGCCAAAGGAAGAAGGTCCGCTCCGGTAAACACACTACTGTAATCTGAAACGTACCTAACTACCTGAGTACATTAGGAGGCAGATAGAAGAATGAACCAATAGGGAAGCAGATAAATATGCACTTTTGTATGTGTGGATGTGTGTGTGTGTGGGGGAGGGGTTGTGTGTATGCGGCTATCTAGACCAGCCCCACACATGCTGGTCGCATACACACGAGGGACGACTTCATCTTTTTTGGGTTGGTGGATTTTGGTTTCAGATGCGCTTGCCACGAGCTTGTTGAATTTATTGACAAATTCCCCGCAGGCCACCTCAGGGGACCATTCGGTTAGGAAAGACAAGCTTGTCACCAATGAGTTCGGACAGATTATCATAGTTGGTTATGACGTTTCTTCATTACTTTTTTAGGATACTCTGCATAGCAAAGTATTGGAACACTAGTGTCACGTGGTCGCTGCGGCCCAAAAGAGTGAACGTCATTACTCGGTCGATCATCAGCTCCTCGTTGGTAAAAATGAAGTCCAAGATGGCCTGTGTGTTTCCTGTCCTGAGAAGCGTTGGAGGAGTGACCTGGTTGTATAGCGGTGAACCAGTGATTAGCTCTTGCAGCTCCGCCTTGAATTATTCACCCAGAGTGGCCGGGGTTTCTAGGCCGTGCAGATTGAAGTCCCCTACCACGAGAAGGTGGTTGAAACATCGTTCCAGTAGATTCTTTATAGTTAAAGTTAGGGCCTGGTCCATTTCTAACGTGGACATTGGTGGGCTGTATACGAGGACCACTAAGCATCTATCGCCGTGCCTTAGGTGTAGGCAGTACCGCAGGCCCCCCAGTTTGAATCACAGGGTCGTTTACGCGCTCGATGAGAAGTTCGGAACTGTAGTAGAGAATTACATAGCCTCCCTTTGTGGGTCGATCGTTACGCAGCAGTAACATTCCAGGTAATCACGTTTTTTAACCGTGTCTCGGTTACCACGATGAGGTCTCAGCACATTGAGGTTTGACGAGATCGAAGTTCTGCCAATTTACTGAGATGGCCTTGCGCGTTTGTATACAAACAACTGACCGCAACCGATGCCACAAGGGTATTTGAACTTACATATGTTTCCCGAGAATTTATGTTGACCCTTGTGGGGCGACTAACAATCCTATTTTGGATATATTTCTGGCCAAGGTCCCGGAGCGGTTTCGGTCTGTTGCATAGAGCACGCACTACTTGGTCCTTTAGGAGCGGTTTGCAACGGATTGTCTGTTTCTTCCTCTTCGGACGGCTTGAGTGTTTCATTGCCTTCCTGTTCGGAAATGCAGGCAGCGAGGCTAGCGAAAACTTCTCGCTGATTTAGTGTTTCCTCACCTAATAGGGGCCTGGCTTCGAACGCCTTCAGAGGTATCTCTGATGGCAGTTTGGTGCGTAACTTGCGTTAACTTCCGAGCACTATTACAACCAGTTGTTTGGAGTATAGCATTACCTTCAACACTCTTGGACCACTTCCTTTAGTTGGATGATATGGGCAACCTTGTGGTTGAGTTGACAATCAAGTCATGGAGAGAAAGGTCTTCGCGAATGTACCGCCGCTCTTTCAAGTTATGAGCTTTGGCTTGCGACTCGTCGGATGACTGGATTTCGGAGACACCATGGACAAATATCAATCTTTCTTCAGTTTGATTGCGGTTTTCTCCCGGGTTTTGCTTCCTTTGTCGACCCTCACCGCAAGGGACGTCAAGAAATATATAAACCTCGCACGGCGAATCACGAAGACGGTGAGCTGACAAGAGGGCGGTCTCTGCTTCGTCACTCGACTGAAATGTCTCCTGAAATAGCTTTGGCGCGCCGTATGGAACTGAATTTGTGTGGCGGACGACAAGATACAAGCTAGCCTGGTTGGCTTAGATTCCCATAGCTTGGCATAGGGTTTTTCATCCTTTCAAGCCACATTCTGCCCCATTTGGGAGACCAGGAAGTTACCTATGCCTCCAGTGAAGCCTACTCAACCGATCTCCGCCACAACCCATTGCATTTACCAATTCGTTTGTAACTGCGGTAGTAGTTACATTGGCAGAACAGATCGATCCTTGGGTAAGCGCATTGGAGAGCATATCCCAGAATGGATTGCCAAACTATCGACACAAGAAGCAGGAGAACGAGAAAAGGTATCTAAGATGCCGGCCTCATCGATCGCCAAACATCTACTGGAAGCAGGCCATCAGGTTGACCCCAGGTCAACATTTACACTTATCTATCGTAATGACAACCCCAAAGTGTTGAGGTTTGCCAAAGCCGTGGCACTAAACCGGCATCGTCCTATCCTATGCGTGCAAAAACAATTAACAGTCTCCCTGAAGCTTCCTTGGGGCTCATGACCCTAAGATCAGGATGCTAATCTATCATTGTTGTGTCTACGTAATTTTTCCCTTGTGACCAGTTTCAAATCTTCGATTTTTGCTGTCACGTGATTCATCTATCTGTTGTTAGTTCGCGAGTGAACAGATAACACGAAATGGTACCATCTCGCAATACCAGTCTTCTTATTGTCTTATTTAGAAATGGATGTCATTGGTGTCAAACAGTAGTCGCAACCACCGCGCGCATTCTTCCTGATTATAACTGCCTCTTAGGACAGAATATCCGAGCAATCCATCCTCATTCATCGAGCCGATCAGGTGCAGATTTTCTCCCCGACTGTACGGCATCATGCAGTGTGCACGAGTGCCATGTGCTGAACGCCCTCTTGTGCAAGTGCAGAACAGAGTAATGTTCGTCTCATCTATCTATACCACTCGCCGTCTTTCTGCCACCAATTACATCAACCTCAACACGTTCGCTTTCCTTAGCCTTTTGCTATCCATCGTATTAATGGATTCCGGTATTGCATGTACTTTCTTCATTGTCATGAGGCGACCGTCTAGGTGACGAGCGATTATGCTGACGCTCACGTCCACCTCCAACTGCCATCGCAATGAGGCTGGACCTTTCCTTGTTGTGATGGTTTGTGGGCCTCAGTGATCCATTAAGCTATGATGGGTGGTGCTTTTGCACCTTCAGAACCACTCATACCAGATTGGTCAATGGTTAGGGGCCTGATATACTCAGTCTCCTGGTCCTCCAGTTTGGGGGTTGGAATGACGGTGGCTCCTTATTCCTTAAAACGGACTCCTTTTAGCCCAATGCCAAACCCGCTGCTTTGCGGACAAGTTTTTGAACCAAAGGCTTTGGTTGAGAACCCTCATCGTTCTCCTGTCTAGGTCTGGGCAACCTGACAGTATCCTGCCCACGCAATACAATGAATCGCACTTCAAACAAATTTCTGATGCTCTGGCCGCCGCAGAGGATAATCAGCGGTGCCCTATCTGCTGCATCGAGCAGGTTGGATAATGGTTTGGATGCTACTGCTCAAGCCTTCCCATATTTTTATTCCCCTTCTTGCGCTTTTTCACCCTTATCGTCCCGTTCCAGCTTCACTTTTATCCACCCTGTTTTCAACCCCCAATTCTCGGCCCTCCCCCACCTTGCTTCAATAGTCGCTTGTCTTTTAGTTTCAACTCACAGGTGAACACAGAGCGTCATTCCTGCACTGTCAACAGGCCCATATACAAGCAAGCTGCCCATTCCAGTTCATCGGCTTCCATTTGGAGCCCTCGATCCTCCTTTAGATTGGCATGCCTCAATGTTCGCACATTGCTTCAGATCGGTCAACAGGCAGCACTTGCCCGAACATTAGAGACCCTCTCGATCGATATCTGCAGCTTATCGGAGACCCACCTGCAAGACCCGAGCTCTGTACTCACTCTGCGATCCCCTTCAAGTGACACTAGCAGCACTTTCTCATTGCGCCTATCCGGTGACGATGCAGCTTTGAGCACCGGCCAAGCTGGTGTTGGTATTGCCCTGAGTGCCCGGGCTGAAGCTACTCTGGTTGATTGGATTCCAATCAGTAACCGGATGTGTGTGGTCCGATTGGCTGGCTCTTTCAAAGCTTTGAAGTCGCGCGGGACTAACAGGTGTCTATTCGTTATCGCTGCCTATGCACAGACAAACTGTAGCGATGACTCGGTAAAACACGACTTCTATCGTCAACTGAACGAGCTCCTTAGCCACAGAAGAAGCACGGACACTGTAGTGCTGGCCGGGGATCTCAACGGTCAAGTTGGAAAACTATTCACAGATGAGCTGCATCTGGGCGGCCAACATGGTATAGGCTCCCGTAATGATAACGGTGAGCGGTTACCTCATTTGTGTGGGGATGCCCGCTTATTTCTTGCGAGCACTAATTTCCGACACAGCACCCGCCGGAGGGTGACTTGGCGCCCACCAGCCTCGAACCAGGTATGGACGCAAATCGATCACATTGCTATCAGTTACCGCTGGAGAGGCTGCGTCCAGAACTGTCGCTCGATTTGGAGCACAGGTGTTGACATCGACCATGCACTTGTATGTGCTGATAGGCGGATGCGCTTTGGCGGACGCCCAAGACGATGTTGTAAGCGCATTGACACCGGCCAACTGGCGAAGCCAGCTGTTCTGAATGCCTATCAAAGTACGCTGTCATGCGAGTTGGATAAACGCTCACTGGATGCAATTGAAGCTCACTGGTCTCATATTCACCAGAATTTACTAGCAGCAAGAAAATCCTTATGTGGTATGTCTAATCACCAGCATGGACATTGGGTCTCTTCACAGTCTCTGGAACTTATAGATGCTCGCCGGCATATTCCGGCTGAAAGCGAACACAATGAAACCCGCAAAGGGCTCCGGGAAAAACTCCGTGCAACCCAGAAGAGAGACCACGAATCCTGGTGATCTCATTGTGCATCAGAGATGGAAATGGCCGCTGCCCTTGGTAACCATCGTAAGTTATTCTGTCTGATACGGGAAACGGGCAGCAGGAGACCTGGTGTTAGTGAAACTATACGTGACGAGAGTGGACAGCCCATCCACAACTTATCAAAACGCCTGGAACGTTGGGCTGAGCACTTTGAAAGACAATTTAATCGGTCGGAATTGTTAGATTTCTCGCCGACCAGTGATCGCCCTTCTCCGTGGGCTGTTCCTTTGGATCCACCCTCTCGCTCAGAAGTCGAACGTGAGATCGAACTGTTGAAGTTAAATAAAGCCGCGGGACCTGATGATCTTCCTCCAGCCCTCTTCAAATTCGGGGGACCTGCTCTTGTGAATGACTTACACGAGTTACTAGTCAAACTGTGGGAGCAGGAAACTGTCCCAACCGATTGGAGCCGCTCCATCATAGTCCCAATTTTCAAGGGAGGCTCACGATCGGAATGCGGCAGCCATAGAGGAATCAGTCTGATCTCCATCGCCTCCGAATTGCTTGCCTCTGTCATCCTTCACAGACTGACTGGCACTCGTGAAAGCCAGATTTGTGAAGAGCAAGCTGGATTTCGTCGAGGTCGTGGCTGCATTGACCACATCTTCACTTTGCGTCAGTTGTTGGAGCACCGTCACATGTATCGGCGGCCCACCGTTGTCGTGTTCCTTGATATCAAAGGTGCATTCGATTCGGTGGATAGACATGCACTTTAGGACTGTCTACTCAGGAAAGGTGTACCTGAGAAATATGTGAATATTATCCGAGCATTATATGCGCGTAGCTCGGGCAGAGTGAGGGCTTACGACAAGTTGTCGTCGCCCTTTAATATCTCCAGCGGCTTGAGGCAAGGATGCCCGCTGTCACCTTTCCTCTTCAGCTTCGCTGTTGACGAAGTCATGGAAATCGCGTTCACAGGACACGACTTAGAAGGTGTGGAGCTACTCCCAGGAGAACGACTTCTTGATTTAGAGTATGCTTATGATATTGTCCTAATCTGTGACAGCTCACAAACGTGTCAAGCGGCACTGGACAGATTAGCACTAGCTATCCGTCACTTCGGGCTTTGTTTTGCACCCTTGAAGTGCAAAGCGTTCCTCCAAGATTGGTCTGAACCGCCTCCTTCGCTGACCCTTGGTGGGGATCAGCTAGAAGTCGTTCAAAAATTCAACTACCTGGGAAGTTGTATCAGCGCCCATGGGATTGGAGATGAGATCACGAATCGTATAGCAAAAGCTCGGGGCGCTTTTGCTAACCTTCGCCACTTATGGCGCCGGCGCGACATCACTCTTGCTCTGAAGGGTAGAGTGTACAATGCAGCGGTACGTTCGACCCTACTGTACGGTTGCGAAACCTGGCCGCTTAAAGCAGCGGACCTGAAGAGGCTAGTTACGTTCGACCACCGGTGCCTTCGTAATTTAGCTCCCATCTGGTGGGAACACCGCGTGAGCAACGAGCGTGTTCGACGCCTTGTCTACGGCACAGGAAAAGGAAATGAACCGCTCAGCACCGTTATTTCCCGCACCAGGCTCCGATGGCTCGGCCACGTGTTACGCATGCCAGCCCACCGACTCCCGCGACGTGCGTTGTTTGCGCGCCGGGGGTGTTGATGGAAGAAGAGGAGGGGTGGCCAAGCGATGATTTGGTCGAGAGGAATGAAGGCCCTCACTTCTGAGCTGGCCTCGGTTGGAGCGTCACGGCTCCCTGGTTGGGGTCCGAAAGACGATGAACATGTTTGGTTGGACACACTTGCTGATATGGCTAGGAGCCGACCTCAGTGGCGTTCGTGTTGTGAGTTTCTTTGTCCCACCCCATCCCTCTTAGCCTCCCCCTCCAACCACGATCTCATTATTTAGCCTTATTTAATTTTGCATAGTAATTTTTTTTGATGCACAGTGGCCGGCTGGTAGCTTACCGGAACGATGCCCATCCGTTACCGGTAGCTCAGCCAGCTTGCACCAGTTGCATTTCTTTCTCCTTTTTTTCTATGTATTGCGGCACGGTAGCTGAGGTGTTCTCCACCTCTAGCTATCGTGTATGATGATGATGTTCCGCTCAGGCTATTGGGCGTAATGACCCCGAAAATTTTGCACCGCTCACAAATTCCACATGTACGCACACGTAGGTAAGTTCTCCCGTGTGAAGTCCAAGTCTGACCCCTCAGCGCGACCTGCATTTAATGTAGCTGGGTATTTGGTTAAATTTCAGCGTTAAGGACGAAATCTGATGAGTGAATAAACAAAGCGATTCCATTAAGGCTGCAATCAATCGAGCAGTGGCATAGGACCTGGTGACTGTCTCTGGGTCAACGTCATCATTTTCGCTGGATACACCTCATTTCCTGTGGTGTTTTAGCTTTTTGGATAACCAGGTGAGCTTATATAAATGCTTTTTTTGCCTGCTTTCAATTTTTTAACAAAAGTATTGGTCTGCCTACCGGTTCAGTTTAGCCAGAGGTATTTTTCTAGCCAGATCTCACAGTTTCCTTTATATCTTTACGACTGGATGAATGTTGTGGTATACTCCATGCGTCTTGAAAACTGGTAGCGTTTGAGCAGGCATCCGCCATATATTTCTTCATGATATGGTCTCTCCTTGGGTGGTGCAAGTTATATGTCTGTTCGTAGCGTATGTACACAAGGGAACTAAGGGTTAAATATCATCTCCATCGTTACCGGTTTCAGGCAGTAGGTATCCATATCTTCAGGATGTAAACAATTAACCATCGTGTAGTTACTGTTCCCGAGAGATTCTATTGTGGACAGCATCAAGACCAAATCATCAGTTTCTGTGCAATTGTTTCACATACTTCATCAGATTTCATCGATGAGTGACGGCGACTGCTCATGTTTTCTAAATCGCCCTTCCATTGCATGTGCATGCTTGAGCTCCGTTCTGCAACTGGCGTTCTGAGATAATGCAGTCCACATGGGCTAGTTCCACTCACTCTCGGGTGGAACATCTTTCTCTGCAACTGAAAACCGCGCTGCTTAGTTAGTGTCGAGGCAGGTTACTGCAGTGAAATAGCTAACAGACACGCAGCTATCAAAGCGCCTGAATGAGCAAGCCAAAAATAGGCGGACAAGTAAGGCACTAATCACGTGCATCTACTGTCAACTCAGAGGTGTCAGTAACATAAAGGGATAAACGTTATTCGCTTACAAAAACGACGCCCAATAGTAACAGATGCTACCGCCTTAACTTGTTTAAACAAATTTTAAGGGATAAGCGTAACAAAGTGAGCTTTATGCTTGCAAAGGGCTACGTGATATATAATTTAAGATGCCGTTACCTTAAAACTTGCAAGCCCTTCAACCAGCCTATGTGTGGCACGTGTTGAAGAATTGTGCGTCATCTCTGAACTAGTCGTATCTCTAGTGTCACGGGATTCTCCGCTTTATTCCTTTAGATTAAGCCATTGGATTTGGAGTTGGTTTAGCACCCTCCCCCATAGCACTTTTTGAAGCACCCATGCTCTTGGATATTTGCAAAGAGTGATAGAGTAGCCTAGAAAAGAGTGGCTGCAAAATGTGACATGGTAGTTGCTTTTTACTTCTGAGCTTCCACGTCAAATTTCAGGGTGGTTTCTCAATGTTTTGAATGTGACTCGTTTATAGATCCCAATCGTAGATACTACGAAAGTAGCAGGCCCGATAACACCGGCGTAGACGATGTTCATGTTCAGGGCCTCCTCTCGTGCTACAAGAAAATTCACCTAGTCGACCACCTGCTTCTTGTATGGTCTAGGACAAAGAAACGTGGGTCCTCCGGAAGCCCCAAGTTTACAAGGAAAGTGACGTCAGATAATCAGCAAATTCAAATATTGAGAAGCGAAAGTCGGTTAGCAAGAAACGGAACGTTGCAAAAAACTATGAATGAAATGATGCTTGTTGTTGCACGCATTAGTAATACTCATGCCCCCACCTCTGATTAGAGGTACGGCCCGACAGCATCGATACATGCCCTAAGTAAATGAGGCATAGAACCGCTTAGATGATTTGGAACGAGTTTCACAGCAACAGGAAATTCAACCATCATCGTCTACCAATCGAGGCAACAAAGTGTCAACCGTGAACATCTCCAACAGGTCATATACCAACTCATGCAAGCAGGCACGACATTCATCAGTGACCCAGTAGGGGAAAGTACATCAGACTACGATGTAGGACTTCTGCATAACAAAATGGACTTTCTTAAACATATCCACTAGCTGAAACCTTAATGACATGGCTTCTATCGTTGCCAAAAGCTTGCATACAGCTATTAGTTGCGATATCTGGCAGGTTGCAGTGCACACACAGCTGTAACTTATTTGAAGCCATCGTACCTTTCTAAACAGAGTCCAATTGCCATCATGCTGCCGTTCAATTGGCGAACGTACCTCGTCTTAGTCGCGCCACTTGCAGTTCTTCTACCTGACTGTTTCGCGTAGACAAACCTAAGCGACTCACCACATAGCCAAATGCAGTTAGCTATGGACCCAACAATGCATCCGTGATAGTTATGTTTTCCGCATGTGCTGGCAGGGAAATAGGCTCTTGCGAAATTTCCACGGGCATACTATAGCGACATTTAGTTGTAAATTGGCTGCCAAGTAAAGCGTCTCCCGAATTCTCTTTGGGAAGAATGGCTACCCATTGGAGAGTTTCTGAGCTGTTCTCTTCCAACACTGCATCCCATGACCGACCGATATCGTCCAGATGTGGACTCGTCAAGTAGTGATGGCATGAGCTAAGATGGCAATCCAACCCAGTGGCTGACAGCTTTCGTCTTGGTCATTATACCAGAGGTGTAGGAGCAACACTTGGCGCAGTAGTTAGAACTTCTTTCCTAGATCTTGGAGTACCCAACCCTGACACAGGACGGGTACGCCATGACCCAACACTGAAGGGCTACCTCGGTTTATTGTACATATGCTTGCAGCTTAAAAAATAATTGCACTGACGTCAATGTGTTGTAGATCCGATAGAAGCAAGTGCACTCGATACCACCTGCTATCAAATGACACCTACTTCAAGTGAAAATCCACTACGCAACAAAGCACTCGTCCACCCCCTTGGTTGAATGGAATGTCAAATTACGTATGTTTTTCAAAGTGGGAAGGTAATGATTGTGCAATGCCTTCAAGATACACTCGTACAGCTACAATGCGAGGCTACCCTGAGTCCTCTAGGTGTTATTATGACAATAACTCTAACATACCTCCTCAATTCGCTTATCAAATCCATCGTAGAAGCGCTGCTATTCGCGTAGTCTGTAAAGCGGTAAGCCAAGTTGCTTAGTAATTTATCTACAGCTTTCTTAATTTCAATTTATTCACTAATTTTATTTCATCTTAAAAGGCTCCAGTAAGCTAATTACAATGTGATCAGGCAGACTGAACCAAATGGGTATGAGCTTCAACAAGCCACCCATTTTCTACCGTCTACTTCTTGTAAGAATAGTGACTATATGATGAACTCTTTGTAGAAACGTACTCAGCAATTGGGTAATGACTCATTCGCACGCATGGGTTCGTTCTGTTTCAGTAGAAATATTACTATGCACAGACAACAAAAGTTCCCATTTCAACCCTTTCTTCCAACAGAATTTGGCACCAGCTGATTGTGACTAGTTTCAGGAGCTGGTAGGAGCAAGTGGTTCTATTTAGGGCTTACATTGATGTGTGTATAAACGTGGATAGCTTCATTGACTTTACTGCCTCGCTTGACTTAAGACCAGCATGCTCATCATTGTGGAGTCTGGTATGGAAATCCGCCTCCTGCACTAAGCAGAAAGATTGAAATTAACGACATACGTTCTTAACACTTCATCGGGACCTACTCGAACTCTGGTTTCTGACAATTCCGTCCACGAAGCAATTTCTTCCCGTAGATTCATATCAGGATACCGGTTTCGAGCGAAGGTGGCTTCCAGCTCCTGCAGCTGTTGACTTGTGAAATGAGTTCTTTGTCTACGCTGCCGTTTATTTAACTGACCCCGAGACGACGCATGCAACACTTGACTAGCCTCATTGGTTTTGTTGGATTTCGTTTGTGCTCCTAGGCGTCCACCAGTTTTTGAGGAACAGGGGATTTCAGGTTCTGAGGCGCAGAAAATATGTTTCCCATCAGTGCAGGAGGAATGCGCCACTTTTGCCAGTCGATGGCATGATGCCGAGTGGAATTTGCACTCCCGCTTGACATGCGGTGCCCTGGGATAGTCATCTTGGCGGACGGAGCACTTGTCCGAGGTTCCGCATTCAAACAGGTAGGCTGGGATCTTCTTTGATGCGAGAAACTTTAAAGATGGTGCAACGGGACTGAGTGTTGCTGTGTCCGTTGGGAGCTGAAGGTTGTGATGTGCAGACTCGTTGTTGGCAGCGCCGGAGGTGCGTTTGACTGGCGGAGAACTCATAGAACAATCGAAAACTGCTAAAGGCATGTAAGCAGAGGGAAAAGACTCAGTAGTCGGAAGTCCACCATATCTGCACATTGATGGTGCCGCATTCGTGTGTAGCGAGGCCATTGTTTGAACGTTGGACACCGCAATTCTATCACTGTTAATGCCCACTTTGGAATCTACAAAGTGCAAGAGTGGACGAGATGGGAATAAAGTAATTGAAAACCATGACAAACCGACTTGTAGATTAATCACATTTGCGTAAAGCGAACGCGGGGCCGACTACCGCTTCTTTGGGAAGCGGTGAACAGATCCGTTTGAAACGTAGCTCAGTATACTGCTTACATTCTTACTGGGCATCGACAATTAAGCCTGATGGGAAACTTTGCTGAAACACCTGGGATGATGAGTTGTGATGTGTGTGCCTGGGTTCTAACCCTAGTAATTACTACCGTGTATAGGTGTAGAAAATGGAAGGTACCAGAAATATCGCGACTTTGTTAGCCGCACACTCAAGTCGGTTTCCCACGACTTATATGATCTCACAAACTGTTTTTCGACTCAACGAACGGGAGTGGCGGTGCTCCGCTTGTAAAACATCGCAGCTGTTTGGCCAAGGACAGTTTTATTGAATGGCAAATAAAAATTTCACAGCTTTTTACTTTTACTTTTACTTTTTTACCTCGATAAAAGTGAATTCTCAAAGTATAGTCAATGATGTGTACAACCTGGTTTGTGTAACTTGGCTCATAAGATTGTGAAGCGAATGGTGGTCTACGGTGTGCAGTGACATATTAAGCCGCTGCTCAAGCGTCCACTTGCGTGCTGCCAGAGAATGGAACAACGGAAAAATGCTATATATCGACTAGAAAACTAACGCCTAACAGGTCCTGTAAGATGGTCTAGTTGAAAAGAGCAAATTTAACGAAGTATCAATAACGAAGCATCAGTAACGAAGTATCAGTAAGGTTGAGTGTACACTGGTGAACTCACCGAGATTTCCACAAGATATGATGTGGTGGAAGACAGAATGAGGTGGACCACCTGACTACAACTCACTAGGCTCTTTAGTGTAGACAGTCGGACAGGTGACCCCCTGTGATGGAGAATGGGCCGTACCACATTACAACCAGCTAGTTAGTAGTATCACCTGTTATCTTCCAGTAACTGCAACATTCAATATTGTGGGTGGAGAGGTGGGCTCGAGTCTATCTGGGAGTCAGTGGAATGCACCCCGATCTCACGTTTAAACGTTTAAAAACGAGCAATAAGTGTTCTTTTGAGTTTTATCAGCTGAATAGGTACTTATGGGATTCTTCAGGTCTGGATCGCTTACTTGGGGGTTACAGCTTCTATCAATTAGCCCCTCATCAGGCATAAAATGATGATAACCATATATTTCGTGGAAGTAGAGAAAGCGGTGTTCAGCAGCAAGGTAGCCGGCAAGCAGTTCTTTTAGATCTGAGTTGTTGTCAGTCATCATACCAAGTTACCCTGAAGAATATTAGATAGGGCTCACAACATGCAACTTGTTGTACTACTATCAAATTGTCACGTTCCCATACCAACCAGCTTACTGCTGTGTGTGGTTACGAAATTTCCGCATCACTGGTCTGATCGGGAGGGCCATACCAGGAATGCATGCAAGTCTCAATATCTACGTCGTTAGTTGGAGATTTCTAACAAGGTGACCCGATTGCAAAGCGTAGTGGAAATGGCATGCAGGTTGACCCAAACACACGATTCCTAATTGCATTGTGATCGTGCGATTGGCACAGAATCATGTCAAATTGTTGATCTTAGAGGCGAGCGCTTTATAAAGGACTGAAAATTTCACATGTCCTAATTCACTGGGCACTTCACGTTTTTACTTCCGTAATTTTGGACAAATGTTAGTGATAGCTGACAACCGCACCTGGATTTGAGGTGAACAGCATTATGTATGGAATGGCAAATATCAAGATTTTTGTATCATTGTGATATTGCTGGGGGCAGCTGTAGTCTTATTTTGGTGAAAACCAAGCTTTCCAGCTGAAGTCTTACCACACTAACATAGTGATTGTTTGATACTAGTTAAGCCACTATAAACCCTGATAGAAAGCCTACTTTGCAGGCCTGTCAAGTTCTTGTCCAGACACAGTAGAACTCAGTGGTTTCAGTATTGGCAGTGCTTGGTACGTTTTCAAAAATTAAATCGGAACGATTACTATTGGCTGCGTCTTCCGCTTTAAGTCTATTCAAATAAAATATTACAGCTGGAAATGAAATCGATCACTTCATATAAGAGCAACAAGTCTTGCAGTCCACTGCATTTCACTTTTTCTTGTTAATTACTAGAAGTGTTATCTGCGATGTGCAGTTCAGGAAGGGCACAACTAAGACAACACAAGCTGTCTGTTGGGGCAAATGTAAAAACTGAGAAAATGTGTGTTGGTGATAAATATGCAACTGCACACAAAACATGTATGTGTTATAAGCAGAAATTTATCACATCTGCACTCATTAAGATAGCTATTACGCCCTGGAAAAGCGCTGTACGGCCGTTTCATCACTTCATGAATCGTCAGCATTGAGCATTTCCTCTGAACCCTGTGTGACCCGAACTCACAACTCGACTGTTACCAGTCTGTGGATAAGACCGATGAGCTACGGGGGACGACAGCGAATGACTTGACTAACTCACTATTACTCTCGTATAATCAATATCTATGTGCTTGTTAGTATCTTAACTGGCAGACATATTTGCTGCGTCTCTGTAACCAACCTTTGCAGATTAAGGTCTGAGACAGATGGCAATCTTCTAAATAAGCTAGGCTAGAAGCAATGCATTAAAGCATGGATGTGAAGATCTCGGTAAGTAGAAGGGAAAGTGACAAACTAATTGATTTCCGAACTCAATAAATTGCTACTTTCACTCTAATGACCAGTTAAAAATGTGTACACATCGGCGGCTCTAGGAAGAAGCATTTCCTTGGCACTTAGAGGTGCTTAGACACGGTTGAGTTGCAGCTTAACAGTCTTCAACTTACACGGAAAGGCACTAGACGGCTGTTCTGTTCTATTGAGACTGTTTATTGCTGCGTAGCCCCGGCTGCACCGGGAACTGAACCCACAACTTCTCAACACCAACGGCTGATATCACTTGGAAATGATTGACGATAGCAAACCGTCGACTTCACAACTGTCAGATTCCATCAACAATACTTCGTAAATGTCGAACGCACGGTGCCTAGAGCATCCCCTCACACATGCTCGCTGCTAGCCATTGACAAGTTACGGGAATGCCAGAGCGTTGGGTTCACAAGTCAAATCAGGTAACCTAAGTGTGGCGAAGAACAGCAGAATTCATTGGGGGGCATTGGGGTTCCCCCATATATGTGTGTCTGGATTGCGAAACACCACCACAGTTTGAACTGCAATTTCGGTCGACCTTAAACTCAGTCATTTTGATAAGTGGAGCCTTATCCAAAGTGAAAAGTTTTTCGTATGCCTCGCTTCACACTCCACACCCCTCAGTTGGACACTTCAAGTAAAATTAACAATACACTCGGTGGGTCCTCCAAAACCAAGCAAGCATTCCTTTAGGCTGTACCAGCGATTGCTTACGGGGCTTTATAGAGTGTGTTAAAGTCTACACATGTGGATCTAACACATACCTACAAACGTAGTAATGGCTCGTAGCCGAACAGCCCAAAGACAGCAGTACGCAGCCAAATGATAGCACACAACGTGTATCCTGGCAAGAACGTGCACCGAGCATCGATCGAGTAACTGTGGCCTAGGGACTTGTGGGTGGGTAATCGCGCACACGGTCAATGCTGAGCATGGAGAGGAATTGGAGATAGTGATCAAGGAATCCGTTATTCAAAACGTATTCCCGGGTCCTACTCCCGGCAGAGGCTAACCAATGTCGAGTACTGTTGTGATGTACCGTGTCGGATGTAAACACGACACGCCGCTGCTGCAATTACCATTGCACGCAGCTTTTATGGACACTATTAATACCAAAAACAAGCCGTTACCTATTCCACTGTTTGAATATTCCGATTACTGATTGGGATGTCCTACCTTAGTGAACGAGGCTATTCAAATCTCTAAACGAGTCACCCCGTACTTCTAAGTAGAGTAAAAAGGCAAGAAATTAAAACAGCTCGGAATTTTTACTTTAGTACTACTGTGCATCATCATGCTGTTGCATGGACATGTGGGAAAGGTAATACGCGCTACTTGGAAGATCTGATTCGGGAACTGGAAACGGGTGTTCAAGTTCGATGAATATTCTCCTGTTCTCTTTTTGACCACGTCGGGTTCCTATCCTACCTCCGTACACTTTTGAGCGCTTCGTGTCGTATGCACTGTAAGTCCAAAAGAACTTTGGTTTCTTGTACCAGATCGCTTATTCCCTCTTGATGACTCAATGATCCTATTCCCACCTCTTTCCACATACCGAGCTAATAACATGCTTTTTGTGCCTTGGACCAATACACGCTCAAACGAGTATCATGTTACATTTACTTCGATTGTATGTATTTCTCTCAAGTCCACGCTTCTACCAGCCTGCTTTTAACATCATTGTTACTGTCGTCTGTTTCCGCTGTCGCCGAAAACCTAGTCGTGTCATATCTTGTACATTATTCTGCCCTTTAGAGCCACGGTCAGAGGATCTTAATACAGATGCTTCTGTCTCGACCGTTTTCTGCCCAGACCGTGCGTATAGTCTGGGTTTATAGCTCAAACTAGTAATATTTATCCACAATACGTGCGATATTACTCTAGTTACTCGAGCTGCTGGGACGAATACATTAAAACTTGGGTAGTTCATCTCCCCTACCATTACGGTTCTGATGGCTCACTTATCAGTGCTTAACAAATGTATACAAATGGAGGGTTTCGGTGTTGCTGTCTCCTATAAGTGCACTTCATGATGCGTTTCGTCCTTTTTTGGACTCCTCAGGTAGAAATAGCCAGAGCTCGGAGTGGAACTCGGGACCTAATTGTTAGCGCCTGACGCCCTGATCACTAAGACAATGAGCTCTGCGAGCAGCGCTTGACACGGCGGTTAGATGTTGATTATCGGGCTTTTGGAGCACTTGTAGCCGACATCAAAATCAACCAATTCCACAATTGAGATTGCGTGTAACAACTCAAAGCATACGGTAGGTGCCCCAAGAACCCCACAATAAATGTATACATTTCTTTCCGAAATCGGAAGAAGTGCGCATTCCATCGGACCTCGGTTGGGCTAGAACCCGCAATCGGACTGTTACACATCCATGGTGAAGACCACTGCGCTACGAGAGACAGTAACGACCGAACTGACTACATTGCTAGATGTATTATAGCGCCACTCACTATCCATTGATTTACATGTTGCTGCTGTGCAGAGAACAGGATAGCCACAGCTAGACCCAAGCAGACAGCGAGCACCCACCCCACCCCCCAGAAAAGCAATGTACGGCCATTTCATCCTTTCGGGAATGGTCAACAGTGCACATTACATCTGAATCCTGTGATGTTAGAACTCGCAATCCAACTCTTAGCAGCTGTGATTAAATGCATCATGCTACGTGGATGGCAACGACCTCTAAACGTGTGGCTAAACGTGTCATGACGCTAATCACATTTTACTGCCGTACATGCCACTATCGTGCAGAGGACCGTCTAGATCTGATGAATTTCAAAATATACCTTTATTATACCCCACTATTCTCTTGAAAATTTCACTGAATTTTTGTATTGATGTCGTAGGGATTATGCACCGTTTGCTTGATAGTTACCGTCCGCTTACCCAGTAAGTTGACCATTTTGTTTTGGTTATTCAGGGTCCAAAGAGGTTCAAGAAACGGTGACAGAACCGACTTGTGATATATTTTATGTTCTTTCAGCTTCACAGCACAGGGACTTCATGTAGTAACGAACAAATTATCAATAGCTGTGTGTTGGAGGCTGTAACTTTCCATATGACATGAACCATCGGGTAGATATTGTGTGAAAACGCAAAGTGTTCATGATTGGTGGCCAAAACTCTCAAGTTTCCGCATCACACTGTATCTGCTGTATGAGGCTTGTAGCAAAACTTCTTGAACTGAGGATCTTTCGTGGGTTGTGTGGAGTACCTTTGCTATCAGGAGGTTCGCAGACGACAAAAAGGCAGCTGCTACCATGACGACAATGGCAGAAGTGGGACCATACTGTGTTCAAGATTCCACAACGTCGGGCCGCCGGAAGGTCAGGACGCTATTCCATTTACCCTATGAACAGAAACTGGGTCTACCGGGAACTTCCAGTGGACGCGTTAATCTAGTGAGCTACTCATAGATTTTGTTCTGTTCTCCGAGCTGAACAGTTTCGTTGCAAACGTTTCAGCACCAATCGTGCTGACTTCTTCAGTGCGTAATACGCAAACTGAATTGTTTTGTCGACTCTTACCGACGAGCGAGTGAGATTTGAACTTGGCCACTTCGATTCACGTCCCGTGACTATTGCTAGTTCGCAGTTCAGGCACCGCCTCTTTTCGACTCATGTGCCAAATGACCCACGTAAACTATTTTTTTGCAGCTGCCGGTATACCGGATCTAAGTCGATGCGCTGATTTATTGAACTGTCTGTAGAGAACGACGCTGCGAGGAATTCTCTTCATTTTTGGTCTCTCTCTGCGCTAGTAACTCCATTTTCACCCAAGCAAACATGTGCCCTTCTTCATCAACGTGTGTCGAGACCAATGATGATGCGTAATGGTTTCGACACGCTCGTCTGTGTTCTTGTAGCCTTGTAGACAAGTTTCTTCCCGTTTTGCCCACATAGTTCTTATCACAATTTTTACACTGTATCCTGTAAATAACGTTCCGGAGTTCGTGTGCTCTCGTTTTCCCTTTCAGTCTAGACAGGGTTCTTTTCAGAGTGTTAGTGGCTATGTGAGCCAAAAACAGATGGGGAGGCTTGAGGAGTCCAGCAGTCAGTTCCTATACGTTCTTGATTTATGGCAAAGCGATCCGTTTCGTTGTTGTTGGTTCAGGTGTGGTATTTGAACTCTTGTAGTTTATGTATCTTCGGATGAAACTGCGTGGATATCCGTTGCGCATGAAGGATGTAAACAAATGGTTTTCTTCGCCTTTTGCTTCTACAGTAGTACGATGTGATTCTATCTTGCGGAACAAGGTGCGTATGCAGCTGATTTTGTGACATTTCGGATGGTTGCTGTTGAAATTTAAGATTTGATCGGTATGCGTGGCTTTCCTGTAAACTGATGTTTGTGGTTCTCCGTCCGCCAATACATCCAAGAAAGGTCGTTTATTCTCCATTTATGGCTCCATAGCGAAGTGAATACCGTCCATTGCATCGTTCAGAAGGCTTTCTGCGGTCTTCAACTGGCTGCGTTTGAGTATGACAAACGTGTCGTCAACATATCTGACCTACAATTTCGGATTCATGACTGGGAGTAGATTTTCTTCTAACGTTTGCATGACAACCTCTGCAATGATTCCAGATATAGGTGCTCCCATTGGGGCTCCTTTCAATTGTTCATAGAATGCTCCATCGAAGTTAAAGTAGGTCGTGAGACACAAGTCAAGAAGCTCGCATTTGCTATTAGTCGTCAGATTCCCAATTGCTCCTTCGCCAACATTCAGGCATTCTCTGATGTTTTCTTTCGCCACTTGTAATTTGACAGAAGTGAACAGTGCAGTAACGTCGAAGGACACCATTATTTCTTCATGATCAATCCGCAGCCCTTTGATTTTCTCCAAAAACTGCTGAGCGTTGTTTATGGAATACCGCGAGCCACTAATCAGGTATTTAAGGCGCCTCTATAATTATTTAGCTAAGTTGTAGGTGGGCGCACCAGGGAGTGACACGAATGGCCGAAGTGGTGCACTAGCTTTGTGCAGCTTCGGGAGTCCGTAGAATCGGGCGATGTTCGAGTCAACAAAACAACTCAGTTTGCTTATTACGCACTGAAGAAGTCACCATGATTGGTGATGAAACGTTTGCAACGAAACTGTTCAGCTCGGAAAACAGAGCAGATCACCCGAGCTACAGGTATTTGAGCTTATCATAGTTTGCCAAATTTTAGGCAAACCTAAGAACTCCTGCTATAGCTGAACCATAACGGCAGACAAGGAGGTCATCGACCCAAATTGGCAGAACAATACGGCCTTCTAGGGTGTAGACGGAATGTCTTTGCATTACATGTTTGCCACTTACGGAATTTAGTCCCAGAACCTGGTTTCACAATACCGTACATAACTTGTGTTAAATGATCGTGTCTATAGTACGCTGGCCGCATTACATCATATCAGGTACAACAAATAAACAAGACGGGCAATTAAAAAGAACATCAAACCACACTAGTTTCTTGGGGAAAATAAAAGCGGTTATTTAAATTAGCATGAAACTATCTGCGAAAGAGTCCAACTGAAGAAGGTTTGTTCGTCAGTTTCATTGTACTAGGTTGTTGCCTGGTAGCGGCCTATATATATATATATACATATATATATATATATATATATATATATATATATATTTGCAACAGTCTATGAATAGACATTACACCATCGGAAACCATGGAACTCAAAACAAGGTACAGAAATAGTAAAAGAAAACACAACACAACACAACAATGTCCATGGTTTCGTCAGAGGGCGAAATACTACCCGGTTGCCCAAGCCGAAGTAGAGTGTTGACTTAGGGAACACCACCCTCAGCCTTTGGCTGAATAGCCTGTCCGCAATATATATATATATATATATATATATATATATATACATGAGTGGCGACCTCCGGTTCCGGATTTGTCAGGCACTGTGGCTTCCATAGCACAGCTACCGAACGCTTGCGCCTAAAGAGGGACCATGGGTGTCTTGCGCTTCAACATCCACAACTCCATCCACACACTCTGTATCCATTGTAAGCCCGAAGGAATAAGGTAGAGAGGTAGGTTTCATAAACGGAGCCAGCCCCCACTCCTTCAACATGCACAGCAGAAGTATTCATGCCTAATTAGGAAATCATGCGTACTAGATGTACACAAGGCGGGGGGTGGCCCCTAGCCCGTTCCAAACTGGATGCATGGAACCACGCTTGGAGCCTAGCACGACCACAAAGACTGTGCACCCCGTCTCCTCCAGCAACGACCAACTGTCTCGTGGAGCCAGTATAGACGAGGTGGTGCGTAATTTACGGATAGGCACCTTGGCGACATTCACATCAAGCTCAGCCACCAATCAACATCCAACACTTGAAAGGCAGGAATTCCAACACGCAGGCACACACACACACACACACACGCACACACACACAGAGCAACTGCAACGACGATGCGGCACACGAACCAATTCAACTGCCTTATTGACCTGGGTTAGTAACTGGAGTCGGAAGCACCGAAATTACCAAGTGCCGCGCTGATGATGGCTACACATTTAGCACATTTGTCTTCTCTTAAATGCTGGCCCAACGCGACGACGCTGATGGCTTACAAAACCCGCTTGGTTCAGGCACTCACGACCGCATGTGCTGCAACGCAATGTGCTTGACGTCTATGGGCTATCCACCATCGACGCCCGTCGCTTTCTCAACGAACGTTTCTTTTCCGCATGCAGCAGTGATTTACCTTGCACCTGGGTAACCGCCGCCATGATATGTTATTTCGAAATGCAAGCCGATCAACCGCCATCGATTCCCAACTCCTGAAATCAATAGCAGAGCGTACTGGACTTATCTCGATCATGCCGTGGTAAGGTAACTTCGGTTTTCCAACCTGCCGCCTCCCTGCACGTAGTTGGCCATAAAGCAACTGGTTCGGTATAAGAGTTGAATCCATGCGGCGAATGTGCCCCAGCCAGTTCAGGTGCCGGAGCAAGACTAAGCAGTCTACTGCTTATACGCCACAGCGTCGGAGCACTTCTGTGTTTGCAACTCTGTCGCACCAACCAATATATCTAATCCGTCAAGACCTTCTTGCTGAAATCGATCCACATATTAGACGTCCTTCTGGTACGTCGTCCACGTTTCGCTGCCGTATAGAAGAACGGACAGAGAGCTAGTGATAGTTCTACACACGACATACCCGCTTGCCAAATCCAGCGGATGCCTGCGATACGCGGCTGCGCAGCTCGCTCGTCATCTGCAGATCGGTTGTTATTACGCTCCCAAGGTAGCGAAATTTCGGAGTGGTTTTCAACACTTCGTCGCCAAAATAGATTTGTAACAGACCCACGGATTCCATGACGGGTGAAGGCTGGAAAAGACGAACAGTCCTGCTTTTGTTGATCGTAAACCCGAATTTGGCCGCTGTCGAAGCCAGAGCATTAGTCATGTGCTGAAACTCATCGGCGCTATGCGCAAACAACGCAGTCATTAGCGAACCGCAGCATAAGAATGGTTGTCACACACTAGGGTTCTCGCTTCGAAAGGACCGATGTTCAGAAACCCACCATCAATACGGTGTTCCACACGGACATCAGAGTCATAAGAACTATCAAAAGTGCAGGAAAGAATTGCATGAAGATATATATTAACCAGAGCAGGAGCTAAGACACCGTCTTGTTTCACACCAGAGACAACTGCAAAGTCGTCCGAGGTCTCTCCACTCAGCTGCACCCTCGCCCGCATACCGCTGTGCAGACATTCAATTAAACTTACAAACTTACGCGGGCAACCAAACTTACCAACACCCGCCACAGTGCCGTGCGGCACACCGCGTCAAATGTTTTAGTGGAATCAACAAAAAACGAGTAAAATAGCTAGTGTCGCTCTCAGCATTTCTCCTGTAACTGACAAGCTCCGACAACATCTATGGCGCTGCAACCCGAAATGAATCCATGTTGCTATTCCCCACGTTCGGTTAAACGAACTGACTGCCGAGGCGACAGTGCAGGAATAGGACAATCAGTTTCCTCACAAAACGTAGCAAGTTGATGCCACGATAATCCGTACAACATTGCTTGCTCCATTTGCCCTTGCACAGTGGTAGCAAAAGTAATCCTTCAATTTAGGAGGCACCTCCTCCTCAATCCATACGCGTTGCACCAAGTTGTGCGGAGCAGTCACCAGCGCGGGTCCACCGTGTTTCAATACTTCAGGCGCGATACCGTCAGCAACGGCACACTTGCCGTTTCGCAGCTGAGTAAATGCTCTCTCCGTCACATACAGAGTCGGTACGTCGGCAAGACGCGACTTCAACTCTTGTTGCAGACCGTGCAATAAAGTCCAGTCAATCACCGAACAGTTGTTTAAGAAACAATCAAAGTGTTTTTGCCAGATCTGCATTATGTCTGCAGTTTGTGTGCAGGTAGCGCCTGATCATCGTTCTCAGCTGCTCCAATCTCGGCCCATACACCGCCTTCAAGGAGTCAAACAATTCCTTGTGTTGGCGGCGTTCGGCGTAGCACTCCATCTGTTTCGTCTTCTCCGTCCACCATGCATTTTTATGCGACGGAGCTCTCGGGTCAGTCGCCGTCAAAGTTTGTGAAACTGACCCTTCTTCCTCAAGTCACTGGGGTCTGCGACATCTACAGCAAATGCTGCATTCTTCTCCGACACCAATGCGCCAATCGTCGCATTGTTGTCATCAAACCAATCAGGCCGCTTACAGTTTGTGCGCCCAATGGTCTCCTCGGCAGCAGCTGTCACCTGGTCGCGAGTGTGGTGCCACAGGTTGCCCACTGTGGCTATGCATTCAATACCACACAGGCGTGCAGCCATCGCCATCTCCAGCTCAGTACGTTTCGCCACAGTACCGAGGAAGAGCATATTAAATTTACGCCGATTCACGGCGGGAGTGCAATACATAGATTTACGAAAATCTACGTACGGTTTGGTGCGCACCAATCTGTGAGCAGTGCCACACTCAGCTCCACGCAGTACATGTGTCACGCGCACTTCACGCATGTCACGCTGTGGTACGATGACATAGTCGAGCAGGTGGGCGTGACCACTCCGTGGGTGCGACCAAGTTGCCATCTCACTCGCACTCAGTGCAAACCGAGCGTTCGTGATCGTCAGGCCGTGAGTGGCACACAGTGTAGCCTGTCATCGTTCGCATTCGCTGAACTGATGCCGTGCGGACCAATAATAACACCGATGCATCACGCTCAACGCGCGCGTTGCAATCCCCCTGCAGAAATAGTCAGTCTATCCTCGGTACAGACCATACCACGGAGGATAGCTAAGTATAGGATTGATCACGTGTGTCATCAGGATAACACATGGTCGGACCGTACGTGCTTATATTAATGGGGCAGACTTACCTCATCCGAGTCATAGGCGAACAGTCATCAGTTACGCGCTTATGCCAGTTGATTCACCCAACAGCTGGCCCCTGGTGCACTGAAGCTTGTGGTGGTGAACTCCTGACAAATCGTCTACCCGATGCTGTTAATTTTGTGCTGTGGGCTCATGTCTTGGACGCATCCTTGCGGTGACCGCTGGGTTGGAGTTGGCTTACATCCTTTTTCTAGCTAGGGTCTAAGGCCGGATTCCGCGTGGGTCGTTTCACTGACTCATGGCGTGCAGCCAGCTGCCTTTCGGGTTTATACTTTATCGAAGGCTTTGGCTGAGGACCCTAGTCGTTCTTCCGTCAAGTGTGGGTGCCCTGACGGTATCCTAGTCCAACCTTTAAGTATGAATTACGCCAATAATAATAGATCCATGCTGCATCGGTCATCGCGCAATAGCCTTAGGAAAAGGGTCACATTATCTGCTGCACATAGCAGGTTGGATAAGCGAAAACATGCTACCGCTGACGCCTCGCTTCTTTTCTCTCCCTCTGCACATAGTCTCCCTTTCCCCGTTTCACCTAACCTACTACTATCGCTAATACAAGACACCACCCGTACGATTGCCCGCCAAGGCAATCGTATACTTCCGCACAGAGCAGTCAACATCGGGTGCTGGAAAGTCCGCACACTACTGGACCGGAATACGAGGGAGCGTCCCGAACGACGCATTGCACTGGTGGCGATGGAACTTACGCGCCACGGGATCCATGTTGCCGCAGGCGACTAGACGGCTCGCTGACTGAGGAAGGCTGCATGAGACTGGTGCTGGTTACATGCTCTATCTGGTGGAAATCGCCACCAGAGCACCACGTACACATGGGGACGGAGCCGCACACTCCGATCACCTAAAACGTCAGTTGGTGACAGAACCGACCGGCATCAAGCACGACAGACGACTCTCCGTCTGCGGCAAAGAAGAGAAGTTTCCCACTTTTCTTAGCATGTATGGTCCGTCCATGTGTCATCCCGATGACACGTTGAGTGTGCTCCGCGATACAGTCTGTGAAGAGGAGCGAACGACTGTTTCGGCTGCGTGATTCCAACGCGCGCGGTTGGATTGGTGCATCGGTGTGAAACGATGTGATATATATATATATATATATATATATATATATATATGTATATATGGTTGACGGCATCCGGTTTCGGATTTGCCTGTCACTGTGGCAAGCCACAGGACGCCTGCGCCTACAGAGGGACCATGGATGGCTTGCGCTGCACCACCCACAGCTCCAACCACATACCCCATATCCAGTGTAAACCCGAAGGAATAAGACCGGGAGGCATGCGGATGGGAACCACGTTTCATCAACGGAGCCGACCCACACTCCTTCACAGGCAAACACAAGCACGCTGTATTTGGGGAATCAAGCGCACACAAGGCGGTGGCTGGACCGTAGTCCGCTCCACACTGAGTGCATGGAACCACTCTTTGAGCCTAGCACGGCCACAAGAACGGTGCACCCTGTCCCCTCCAGCAACGACCAACTGTCTCCTGGAGCCAGTATGGACGAGGTAGTGGGTAATGGACAGGTAGACACCTTGTCAACATGCACATCAAACGCATCCACACGGGGGATATCAGAACAAGCAGCAAATCACTTGAGAAGAGATAGAGAGAACGAAAAAGAGAAAGAAGAGCAACACTCGATTAAGTGCAGAGATGGAAACGGTGATATAAACCTTAATTTAAGATAGCATATGTAAATAACGTTGTTTACAAAACAAATTCTACGCTAAAAAAAGTGCACGAGGTCAGGAAACATAGTTCACGGAATGACCACCACGGAACACCATAAAATGGTGTGAGGAAATTTATACACATTGGGCTGAAATCGAATGTTGTGCAAGTTAATGGAATAGGTAGTACATGGTATGAGACCATTTATATGAGGGAAAGAAAGCGATTCATAGGAGAGAAACCCGATCGAACCCACCAACTGAAATAAAATGAGACTAGCATGCAAGCACGCGGTTAGTAAATCGAATTCAGCGTTGCACTACAAACGCTGCGCCAGTGCTGCCTACGTTCACAGCTGGACCCGTCGGCGCTTCGGCAATGGTCCCGAGTGACCTCTCTCATGGCTCACTAGGCCTGCCTGACATAAGGCACTCGCGACGCACATGTTCTACAGCACCATGCGCTCGATGTCGATGGAGTACAATTCATTGGTGCTTGCCGCTTCCGCACTTGCCGCTTCTTCTCTGCATGCATGAGGGCTTTCTCCCGCACTTCAGCAACTGCCTTCGTGATTAGATCGCGCCATGCAACGCCGATCAACCGCCTTCGAATTATATACTATATATATATATATATATATATATATATATATATATATACTATATATATATTATATATATATATATATATATATATACTGCCCAATGCTGGATCTGATGCCGCATTATTGAGGCTTCCTCACCGCAGTCGGACTAAACCATCTTACACATAAGCTAGATTTCTTTAAACTGCATAAATTTCATTCTACTTTATTTGGTTTGTTCTGCCTACCTGAATTATCTATTTACTGGCCACGTTGCTTACGCTGTCTGCGCTTACCTTCAATTACTGTGTTGCGTTCGTAGCGTTTTAAATAATTTGTGTACCTTTTTTACTTACCTCGGTTTTGTTGTTAACGATCTTACTTCAAATGCTAAGTTAGCGAATATTTGTCGCCGTATCTCTATGCATTAATCGATTTATTTTATTTCATCTTGTCTTTTGAAATGTTTGGCTGTTGCTTGGTATCCCCGTTGTGGCTGCTCTTAATGTGCATGTTGGTATTGTGCCTACCTGTCTGTTACCCACTATATCGTTCAATCGACAAAATGTTGGTGAAGACTTTTCGTTATGCCTTATATAACACACGCGACATTGAAAATGGTTGCCATCCGATCCTTAACTCCGAACATATAAAGCCTTACACTTTTTAAAGCGTTTGTAAATCTTTTCCAATTTCGTCTTATTCCCTTTAACTTTACCAATGGTGTGGCCTGTTGTCAGTGTACGACCTACCAGATACTGAATGCTTAACACCTTAAGGACACTAGTGCCTAAATTGGCAAGGTGACATTTTGTCCGTTCACACGACAAAACCAGGATTAGAACCTGGAACAGTTTGTGGAAGCAGCTGTTAACTACGGTGCCACTTTGAACAATGTTAAACCGTTACTCAACATGAGTCGTCCACACTTTCTACTTATGGGCGAGTTTAACTATTCTCGAATAATATGACCTGATGTACATTTGATGCCTGGATATAGTGGCGTTGAAGCAAAGTTCCTAGATTTGGTACTTGAAACTGGTGCAGCGCAACACATATGCCAGCCAACACGCATAACAACACGCTCAACCCCGTCTTGTATCGACCTGATGTTAACGAGCTACGAACAACGAGTGCGTGACGTTCGTATCCTGGAGCCACTGGCTACAAGCGACCACTCAACGCTCATAGCTGATATGGAATTAACTTTGCCGTATTCACGTCCGCTGGAACCAGCTCACAACTACTGGAAAACGGACTTTGATGGTCTAGCTCGAGCCGCGAGCCAACTGGATTGATCTCTGTCACAAGCTGCATCTGTGGAAGACGGTTGGATATTTATAAAAGAGAGATTGACATCATTGTAGTCCCAATTCGTGCTATTGAAATGTCGGAAGGTTGGACCGATTAAGCCTCATTGGTTTGACAAGGAGTATGGAAACCTGGCTTTGAGGCGGCGCAGACTGTGGGACAAATTGCTCCTCTCTGGCTCTGCCAAGTAGTACGAACGGTATAAAAGTCTGCGCACCCTCTGCAACAGTACAAAAAAGAATAAGCGCCGACATTTCGAAAAGCAGCTCGCAATAGCCGCGAAGACCGTCCCAAAAAGCATATTTCCTTACGTGAAGCGAGGCATGAAGACAGCAGGTGATGTGCCAGTGCTGGATGGCCCGGATGGACAGCCCATAACCTCCAGCACTGAGCGTGCGTCCGCGTTGGCGGCGCACTTCGCTTCTGTATTTGCGAATGACCAGGTGTCTGTTCCGAGTTCGACGTGTACCGCTTTTACCGAACTCAACAGTCTAGATTGCGGAGTTGAAGAGGTATGTCAACTATTCGCCAACCTTGACGGCACCAAATCTGCCGGACCTGATGGGCTTGACTCACTGGTTCTCAAGTCATTTTCGACCATCATCTCTCCTGTCGTGACTGACATTTTCAACAGGTCACTGTGCGAAGGTTCGTTGCCGATTGACTGGAAATGTTCGGTGGTGAAACTTATTCCGAAAGGCGGCGACCCTAGCAAAGCAAACAACTACCGGCCAATTTGTCTGACACCTATTTTGGCAAAGGTTGCTGAGACAATCGTGAAGAAGGGATTGCTGCAGTTGCTGCAGTCAAACGAGGTCCTGATGCCCGCACAGCACGGTTTTATGCAAGGTCGCTCATGCATTACGAACCTGCTTGTGACGAGGCATGAGTGATTGAAGGCAATAAGCAAGGGGAAGTCCGTCGACGTGATATTCAACGATTTCAGTAAAGCTTTCGACAAAGTCACTCTTGAGGTTCTCCTTCACAAACTCAGGATGTGTGGTGTCAGTGGCTCACTGCACCGGTAGATCAGCGACTTACTTGTTGGTCAAAAGTGTAGTGTACAAGTCGACGACCATCTAACTGACTAGTAGCCCTCTAAAATTGGCCAGCCTCAAGGCACTGTGCTGGGACCCACTCTGTTCCTGATCCACATCAACGATCCGCCTCAGCTTCTCCGGTCGCCGTGTGCCTTGTTTGCGGACGACATGAAGATTCGGAGACAAATTGACGCTCCCGACGACTGTGGCCTACTTCAGCAAGACCTCAACCGCCTACCCACATGGTCTGCGGAAGTTCATCTCCAGGTCAACCCAGCCAAGTCTGTATTTATGAGCGTGGTGAAGGGTGCTGACGGCTGAACCCACACCCTTGACGGCCAACCGCTATATCTCACACCCTCCGTGAAGGACCTAGGAGTACTCTCGCTCTACGATTTGAATTCCGTGGACAACCAAAACAGGCCATCTCGGAACGGACTGCGCATGCTTTGGGCTGTCAAAAGTAGCTTCGGCACATGGCCTGAAGAAGCTGCCACTCGTCTTTTCTCTTCCATCATTAGACCAATGCCAGAGTACGGTTCGCCCGCCTACTTTCCAATTACACGAAGAGAGACACAAAACATCGGAAGGGCCCAACACTTCGCTACCAGGCTCAACCCGAGTTTACGTGGCCTGGGGTATGAAGACCGGTGAGAGAAACTAGGACTATACTCCTTGTCCTACCGTCGCGTTCCTGTCGACATCATTATGACCTGCCGTACTCTACTTCTCGGTGAGTTTCCTACGCTGAGGTCAATGCTGCACTTACGAGGGCTATGCAGCACACGCGGACACAGATACAAACTTGTCGTGCCGGATGTGAAGCAGTTACCCACCCACTGTGCTCCGAATAGAGAGTGGTAAACATTTCTAACAGTTTGCCTAAACATGTGACGGTGGCAACTGCTGTGCAGCAGTTCAAAACGATGTTAGATTTATACTTAACCACTACTCGATTCAGAGAACGATTGCACACTTACGGTGACATCTCACATTTGTGAGTCCTGCAATACCGTGAGTCAGATATTTTAAGTTACATGACAACGATGACGGTATTCACTGCTGACAATTTTTACAACCTTTTTCACCATATTTCGAAAGAGTAGTACCGAGTTCATTTCTACTTGCTCTATAATACAATATTCAGAATGTGGACAGGAAGCACATTGTTATTGGAGGAGTTTTAATTTTTACTTCACTCTAGTAAGTGCTTATTTCATAGGAGTGGAATGCATCCACGCGATAAGTGCTAAAAGAAAACCTTAGAAAACTCATGTTAAAATGCGTGGATTGTACAAGCAGAGGAAGGAGAAGGATTTACATGAAGAGGCTAGTAGTTAGATTGTCCCAAGTGAATGGAGTAGACGTTTGGACGCTAGGCCTCCCTGCCTCTACAACATCAATCATCATCATCAACTGCAGTACATCAGTCAATTGAACTGACGCTTCGCTGCCGCACAAACATGGTTACCTAAAAAATAAAGAATAATAAGAGATAGAAAATAGTGTCTTGCCTGAAAACATTAATATCACAAGCAAACATTCAGGGTCGAGGCGCCTACACCTTGTGTAGGCACCATTCCGTCACAAACTGCTGTCTATCGTGCAAAGATAAGGCGGCATCAGTGAGACAACTTCCTTGAGGCTTTAACTGCCCCGCGTCATAATCAACAATTACCCCGCAGATGTCTCCGCACCAAACACACCTTAAACATGCAGTCCGACTAGGGGACGGCAGCAGAAGCGCCACTGGTGTCGGTTGCAGGCCGTATCCTATAAAGTCTCGATCCAAGCACGTGGCAGATCACCTGGATTCCAGCTCGGAAAGCGAGACGGACCAACGGCGCCCAGTTTGATCGTCAGTGACTTCATTTCCCGCTGCCAAGTCAGTTTCTGTCCACCACGAGCTTTGCGCCACCCTACATCTGGCAGACTAAACAAGGCCCTCCTAGGTAAGCGGTGACCGGGCAAACGTAGCACATACCCAAGCCAACGCAACCTATTCGGTGCTATCAGTTACTATAAGGAACTAGCATGATTATCACCACCTAGTACTCGCCTACGCACATCATCGTTGCGGACACGCTGGTGCCATCCGACACCAGCAATGCTTCGCAGACAACGATGATCAAAGACTTGAAGGCGCCTCAGATCTTCAGACCGAAGGGGCCAAGTCTCACTACCATAGAGCAGAACGGCCCTCACTGTGGCCTTGTATACACGGCCTTTCAGACGGAGGGAAACTCCCTTCTGTCGCCAAAGATGCCGCAGGTTCAAGAAGGCAGCTCTGGCCTTTGCAATGCGTGAGCTGACGTCAGTTTCTATGCGCCCATCATTGCTGATGCAGCTGCCAAGATAAGTGAATTGATCAACCACCTCGAGTTCCTCGTTAGCAAGCGTCAAGGGGTCATCAAGTGGCTGGTGGTCCTGCAGCAACACTTTGCACTTTGAAGGTGCGAAGTGCATACCAAATAATGGGACCACTCTGGACAGGCTATTCAGGGTTGATTGTGCCGCCGCAACATCGTCGAAAAGCAAGACGATATCGTCCGCATAATCTAGATCAACTAACCTTTCACCAGGCAGCACTTCAACGCCTACATCGTGAGATTCCGCAAGGGAACACTCCATGATAGAATCCACGACGAAATTTAACAAAAACGGGGAAATCGGACCACGCTGACAAACGCCACTTTTTGTTGGACATATATCCAATATGACACCGTAGACTCTGACGTGGCCTGTAGTGTTCGAGTATAGAGCACGAAGGATGTTCACATAGTTTGTGGGAACATTTTTCCGCGCAAGTATTTCGAACAGAATGCATGGATCGACTGAATCGAAAGCACTCTTGAAATCAAGGAACACAGCTAATCCGTTTGCGTATACTTGGCGCTGCTCTACCACCTGCCGTAGAATGAAGATTTGGTCTCTACAGCGACGCTCTGGGCGAAAACCTGCCTGTTCTTCCCTAATCCGAGATTCCTATTCCACAGTGAAGCGACGAACGATAATCGAGGCCAGTAATATTTCACAACTGGCGTTAGGCTAATACCCCTGTGGTTAGAATAGTCTGGGTGACTGCCCTTCTTATATATTGCCACTATAACAGATTTACTCCACTTAGCCCGGACACTCTTCCTTCCAGATACTTTCGAACAGGAAGTCAGTGTTTACAGAGGACCTCATCTACATCCTTACATAGTGCAGGTTGGAGGGGATCTGGGCCAGCGGCACTAAAACTATTGAGGGCTGTAATCGCATTTCGGACCACGGCCTCCGACAAAAGCTTTAAACTAATCGTCAATGGCTCGTCCTGCATCACCAGAGCAGGAAGTGGCCCGAGAGCAGGGGAGCAGCTGCACTGATGTTGTAATTGTTTCGCCCAACGAGCCATACGACGCTCCATATTGTGTATCAGCACACCCGCGCTGTCTTTGCTTGTCTCACTGATGCGTGGTTTCCTGGAACCGGTGGTTCGGATTAGCTGAGAAGAGCTTGCGGTAATTGCCTACTGCTCCTTCCTCATCCATTTCTTGAGCGCGACTGGTCCAACAGGCTTCTTCGTCAGCACGCAAGCTCCGCTTTAGTTTCCGCCTAATATCCCTTCTGGTCACGTTGTGCTCAGAGCCAGCCGGAAGGTTTCTTCTAGATTCTAACAGGTTCACCGACCTCTCGGATATCCAGTGACTGGTGCGGTGACGATTGATAGTGCCACAATTAGATGCACCTTCGTCGTGCATGGCGGCTGAGATCCTGATCCACTAAAGCTCAGTGTCATTAGGATAAGATAGCGAAAATTCGGTACGCAGTGCGTCTTACTAGCCTTGCCTGAGCGAGTGCTGAGGCAATTTTTGCACCTGCTAATAGGGGGAGACTTTTGGTGCGCCTTCCGGTAAAGTTCATGGAGAAACGACAGCGTACTAAGGCATGCTCGACATAGGTATTCCAGTACGAGCGGAAATACCGAATAAAACCACACCACCTGTAACTTATGGCTATGTGGTCAATTTGGGTATATCGCTGGCCAGCTACAGGAGGACGTCAAGCGGCACTTCGGCGCCCACTGTGTCGAAAACATTGCTACTAAGAAACAACTAGCGCTCCGCGCACGGTTGCAACAGACGCTGGCCGTTGTCAGTCCGTTCGGAGTTCCGCTCATAATTACCACCCAGCTGAGCCTCTGAAGATCCCAAACGCTCAACTTGTGCGTTCATATCCCTGCAAGTACTATAATATCTGAACCAGTAGCACTGCGTAATAGCGCGCTTTGTTCTTCATAGAATTTGTTCTTGACAACATTAGAACTGCAGTCGGTGGAGCATAAGCGGAAACCAAAAACAAACAGCTTTTGGTACTACTTTGTGAATCAACCTTTTTCGATGTCGTCAAACAGGCTGCACATAAACGGCTGTTCACCGGAATCTAATCAACCAACGATGGCTCAGCCTTGAAGCTGAGAATACTACCTACTCCAGCTTTAGCCGTGAGTGCTGCATCGGCGTCTCCGGATGCTTGCAACCAATAACGAGAGGATAAACCGGGTGCAGTTACTTCAACAAGCCGATTAGGGTCATTGATCCTAGTTTCGAACACACAACACGCATTAATACCCAGTGTATCCAATGTGCGTGCAAGTGCAGCCTGTTGACCTATTTGTCTTAGAGTGCGAACGTTAAAAGCCACCACGGAAACGGGACAGCGTGACAATATAAGGGACTGTTGCCGATAGGCATCCGATGGGTGTTGTGGGATGGCGGCTGCAGCTGGTTCTACTCCAATAACACTTCTGTTGTTGTTAATTAACCTGGGAATTATAGGAAGGAGGTAAGTAATGCGGGTTGAGATGGGAGTTAGAGAAAGAGGTGAAAAAGCAAGAAGGGAGGCACCAGAAGTAGCATGGTTTCGCTTATCCGCCCTACTGTATGCAGCAGATATGGCGACCCTTGATAATCTGCGCGACAGTCGATGAAGCATGAAGTTTACGTTGGAAGAATATATCATGGTTGTATGTGGGCTGAGATACTGCCAGGGAGCCCAGACCCAGGCAGGAGGATGACTAGGGTCCTCAACCAAACCCTTTGGCTCAAAAGCCATCCCATTTTAAACCTCCAAACTGGAGAACTAGGAGACAGAGTTCGTCTTACCTCTCAAGTGGTCGGAGGCACAACCCAGTATAGCTCAATGGGTCAAGGAAGTAGGTAAACCGTCGCACCACTAAATATATATATATATATTTCAGGTGGTGTTTGGCTGTTGTTTGATATCCCCGGTGTGGCTGCGCTTGATGTGCATGTTGACAAGGTGCCTACCTGTCTATTACCCACTACGTCGTCCATACTGGCTCCAGGAGACAGTTGGTCGTTGCTGGAGGGAAGGGGTGCACGGTCCTTGTGGCCGTGCTAGGCTCGAAGAGTGGTTCCATGCAGTCAGTGTGGAGCGGACTACGGTCCAGCCACCACCTTGTGTGCGCTTGATTCCCCAAATACAGTGTACTTGTGTTTGCCTGTGAAGGAGTGTGGGCCGGCTCCGTTGATGAAACGTGGCTCCCATCCACATGCCTCCCGGTCTTATTCCTTCGGGTTTACACTGGATATGGGGTGTGTGGTTGGAGCTGTGGGTGGTGCAAGGCAAGCCATCCATGGTCCCTCTGTAGGCGCAGGCGTCCTGTGGCTTGCCACAGTGACAGGCAAATCCGAAACCGGATGCCGCCAACCATATATATATATATATATATATATATATATATATATATATAGAGAGAGAGAGAGAGAGAGAGAGAGAGATTGAGAGAGAGTATGACCTCCGATTCCAGATGTACCATTGGTGTCTTGCGCTGCACCACCCATAGCTCCATCCACACCCACCACCTCCAGTGCAAACCCGAAGGAATAAGACAGGAAAGCATGTGTATAGGAGCATGGGAGGATAATCTACGCAGGCGCGACCTCCTCTGCACTCCAAGGACAATCTGGTGTGTTGCCTCGCCTAGTCTAAGAGAAGCGGTTCACAAACTATGCACCCTTTAACAGAAAAGATTCGTTTTTTAAAGTTTATTATTATCATTATTATTAATATTATTATTATTGTTATTATCGTATAGGTGCTGTCCTGTTTTTTTCCTTTTGTGTGTGCCATTTTTGTTACAGGAACTCTCATACATCGACCGCCTCTTATATTTGGAGTTTCACCCTTACCACTAATTACAGTAATCCTTTCAGTTATTGTTCCTTTAATCGAAAGTTCCTTGCGCTTATTTGAATCCCCGATATAACTGCCTGCCAATTCCATGGAGGAATTATCCTACAGTACAGAAAATCCCAGTCTAATTCATCGATTAAAATAGTGTCAGGGGCCATCTTGCGTCGCCATACATTCTACTGTCCGATGGCGCATTTTCAAATATGCCTGACTGACTTGCGCCTAGCTACTGCCCTACTGATTATTGTTCAACAGCGAATAATGTCGACATAGGCCAGCGGACACAGTGAAGTTCGCGCTCTGCTGTGACTGGTTCATGAATGTAGCTTCCTGATTGGCCAATTGGACTGAAGTTAAGCGAGTCAGGACATAACTTGCTCCACTGTAGCTTGTCGCAACAGCCGAGAAAGCCGTTCAGATATATAATGCTATCTAGCGATGGTAACCCACGTTTCGTCTCTACTTGCGTAAAACTACTTCTTTTCCACCTACACTTTCGCTTAAATTAATGTCTCGGATGGTGAGTGAATTCTTTCAACTGCGATGATCAATTGCGGCTGATGGACATTGGTACCCCAACTAGTAACGATCGCTTTTGCTTGAACTTTTCCCCATTAACTATGGGGCGATGCAGTATAATCGAAATTACGTAAAGGCTAACTCTGAGTGTGCGATTTATTTCAAGGTACATGTACCACACTATGAGTTCCATAAAAGACCGTCAGATGCATAGGTGATCGTCTGTATTCAGAAGAGCAGAGCATGGCCCTGTTAGAGTCCAGTGGCCTCAAGGTTACAGTTGTATACCAGCAGACGGAAAACGCTAGACCGTTTTTCTTGTTGCCGATGTTGGGAGGACCAACGCCAGGAAACACAACCAAGGCAGGCCCACGATAAGAATGCAGACTCTTCCCCGACCGTAACAAGATTGGAGATAGTCATATGCATGACTTCAACGTGGTTAAGTCGATTAGCGTCCGAAGTTGAAACAAACCATTGTTTTTAATGAAGGTATGTTGACACAGACGTCGGATTAACTAACGTGGACAATATATGAAGCGCTTTCACGTTGCATTTGTGGTGGATCGGTGCAGTTGGGCCGTGTTCCCTGCACCATCACCTTCAATAATTACGCCTAAGAATGATTATCAAGGCTGACCATATACTGGTGTTTATTTGAGGCTCTTAATAATAATATGCAGTATAGAGCCATCACGCACTGACCACTTATGCAATGAAATTACTCCTCTCGCAGTCGTGATGCATCATATTGGTCCTGGAAAATGCCGTCAACGCAGTGATTCATCTACCGGTTGTTTGTCAGTGAACTCAGACGCGAGAGAATGGGACTCATCCATGTAGCCGGGGCAAGGCATGGCTGAAACCGGTCCATCTTAAACAACCAACTATACTGACTGGCTGTTTCAGGCCCATAGCACGGCGAATCGGGTCTACCGCGTGACTGCTGAGTCACACGGCGAAGAGTCCCGGATACGATAACAGCAACACTTCGGTGTGGCCACAGCAACCAGCTTGCATTATGTGATACACGGAGTTGAAGTACCGCACAATGCAATGTGCTGTGGCCAGCGTCAACGCGACCAACGTGTGTAGTAGCTCATCGTAATTATTAGGAGGACAGCTATTAGACATTCATTTATTGTGAACGAGCTTGATAGCTACTCTTTACTCTTCCTATTTTCTATTTCTTGACTGTTGTTTAAACGCTCTACTGGGTTCGCCCGATTGGTACCTCCACGTCATTGTTAATGGACACTCATCGTCATGTCCTTCTCAGCAGCGCTATTTGCAAGAACATATTCTATTGGTTTTTTCATCTCATCACTATTCTACTTGGTTATGTTAAAGGAATATTTAGTTGTCACACAATTATTGTACTAGTTTTCAACTGTTGGGTCTGCATTCCTTATTCTCGGTTGTTTCGTGACTTTTGTTTAAACGTTTCATGTCGTCATTCTGATTGGCCAGTGCCCGTCACTGTAAATGGATGTTCGCTTTACGCTTGGAGTCCCATGATGCTATTTTTAAGGACATATGCGATTCGCTCTTGAGTACACGGTTGTTCATTCGCCCGTTGCATTTGACGCTTTCCTTCTGTTGGTTGGCTCAAGCGTAATTTAGTAGCTTCCCTTTATTTTGTCTTCGAAACTGTATAAGCCAATGTGATTTCATGTATACAAGTCTCTTTCTGTCTCGTCTTTGGACTTCTTCTTGTGGTCGTGGGATGAAGGCGTCAGCGGCGACACAACAGTAATACAAGACGGTGAACCACACTTTCCTCCTCATCTTGCTACAAGAGACGCGTGTGGTTCGCGGCAGTTTTCTAGCAACGAATCAAGCAGTGTGGTGCAATAAACTATAGTGCCAGCTCACATACCAATCTGGGGCAACGGAACTAAGGTATTGTGGACAATAGATAGGTAATAAGGCAAAATTAACTAACGGGGCGGTTGAAAGATTGCTTACTTCGTTGTTACTGGAATCAGAAATTTAGAGTAGCTAAAGTTACTGTTCGTTCGAAAAGGCCACTATGCGGTGATATAACCGGTCCCGAGGAAACAGCAAAGTACCACTTTGGTTAGTCTGCCAACGGGCCTTTTCGTGTCCTTTTGGGGTATTCCACACTTGTCGCTTTATGCAGTAAGTTTGGAAGCCATGAATGCCTAGGCATGCCTTCCGTACATGTTGAAACTGGGACCTAGCCAGCGCTAAATAACGCGGAGATTTAAACTAGCCGACGCAAACCTTGTGATTTTTGTGGAAAAGCTATCAGCTGTAAATCCTTGATTGTCAAATTCCGTTCCTACCCTCTGTTCTCTCCACCTGAAGAGCTGGACCAAGGTAGCTCAGTTATGTTAGAAAACAGAACCCATCCAACATTCATCCGCAATCCTAGTAACCTAACTGACTGAAGTTCAATTCAAAGTCACTTGCAGTCCGAACTGAGATTGTATCGAAAAGAGTATTCCAAAAACACGACATTGATTGGGAATAAAATTGCCCGATTGAAAATACGTCACTAGTTGAGGAAAATAATTTCGACCTGATCATCAAACGACTTCACTGCGTCAGTGTTTGTCCAAGGTTTCAGAAATGAAGGATATTTTCCTGGTTTTGAATGCGGCAAATGATATGTTATGCTCTGTGATACCAGTCTTGTGCATGAAGGGAAAGAGGTCCTCTGTTCTAGATGCTTCCTAATAAGTGAACCTACTAATGTTCACTCCTTTGTATGGTAAGACTTAAAGTTAGTTTGAATATCCTAGACCATTCGCATACAACTGTTACTTTAAATCCAACCATGAACTCCTTGCTAATGTGGCAAGCGTTGCCTTCTGGACTCTGTGCTTTACTGCTGAACCCGAGTATCGGTAATTTATACGTCCCGGGATAAAAGGCAATGGAAGTTTAATTCTGCGTGATCTAAACCGGCCTTCAAGGGTGGTGTCTCGAACGATTACACCTAAACTGGTCCCATTGATTTCGCTGATTGATGTTCCCCTCAAGTGAATGTCAGTCTAACTTGTGGGTACTCTAAAAACTGCAATACTTGTGTAGTCTGTTGGTAAAAGTCAGTTAGTGCGCTACAACTTTCCTAAACGATTGGTCTTAAGACGTAGGTGCGTCTTTCGGAGGTAACCAAAAGTGGATGTCATATAAGCGAGCTCATACCGCCCATTTTTGATTCAAGTGGTATTTGGATCCATCCGATTTTCCCATCCAATCAAATTCGCGGAATGTTACTTGGCCACTCAAAATGCACAGCCTAAGCGGGAGAAATTTCGATAATATTTGCTTCCAATACAGTGTTCCATGTTCGGTGTCATTCTTGGTTGGATTTCTAAGGCCGAGTTAACCCTCTCTGACCTTGAATCCCGAGACGTAGAAGTCACCCACAGTAGGCCTCAGTGATAAAGCCCGGGGTCCCGTTCGCAACGCTCATTGCTCATTACACCCAGTTTGCGGTTAACCGCATAGCTTGCTAAAGTATGAGCAATCACATTTTCAGTGTTATTAAGTTAGGTTCACATATTGCGATTAAGTGAGTCGCGGGAAAAAGCCGGAATAACAGTTCATCCAAATAATATATATTGATATATAATATATATATATATATATATATATAACGGTCGGCGGCATCCGGTTGCGGATTTGCCTGTCACTGTGGCCAGCCACAGTACGCCTGCGCCTACAGAAGCACCATGGGTGGCTTGCGCTGCATCACCCACAGCTCCATACACACACCCCAGATACTGTGTAAACCTGCAGGAATAAGACTGGGAGGCATGTGGATGGGAGCCACAGTTCATCAACGGAGTCGGCCCACACTCCTTCACAGGCAAACACAAGCACCCTGTATTTGGGGAATCAAGCGCATACAAGGCGGTGGCTGGACCGTAGTCCGCTCTACACTGAGTGTATGGAAGCAGTCTTCTAGCGTAGCACGACCGCAAGAACCGTGCATCCTCTCCCCTCCAGCAACGACCAATTGTTTCCTATAGCCAGTATGGAGGAGGTAATAGGTAATAGACAGGTAGACAGCTTGTCGACAAGCACATCAAGCGAAGCCACACCGAGGATGTCAAACAACAACCAATCACTTGAAATGACATTATCAAGTAAAATATATATGTTAAAGTATACGGTTATGCCGACATAACTCTTCGCTAAATTAGCATATGAAGTTTGGTTATCAACGGATCAGCGAAAGTATAAAATTGGTCCACAAGTTATTCAAAAAGATGCCACAAACGCGACAAAGTTAACAAACATAACCACAATAAGCGTAATCAACGAGTGTAAGTTAATAGAAAATAATTCAGGTAGACAGAACAAACCAAATAAAGTGGACTGAAATTAATTTAAGTTAAAGACTGAGCTTAAGTGTAAGTAGGTTTAGCCAACCAGCTGTGAAAATGCATAATGAATGCAACCTCAACCTTAGCATGGGGCACTGTATATGTATATATTTAGTAGTCTATGTAAACTGTGGGTGCCCCATGCTGAGGCTGATATTGCATCTGTGATGCTTCTTCACCGCAGTTGGGCTAAACCAATTTACACTTAAACTAGGTCTTTTTAACCTGGATAAATTTCATTCCACTTTTTCGGTTTGTTCTGCCTACCTGAATAATCTTCTATTAACTGGTCAATTTGCTTACGCCAATTGCGCTTATCTTCGGTAATTTTGTTGCGTTTGTAGCATTTTAAGTAACTTGTGGACATTTCTTACTTATCGCGGATTCCTTGCTAACCAACTTACTTCATATGGAAATTTAGGGGAGTTATGTCACCGTATCTGTATGCATTATTGGATTTATTTTATTTCAGCTTGTCGTTTAAAGTGAATGGCTGTTGTTTGATATCCCTGGTATGGTTGCGCTTGATGTGTATGTTGACAAGGTGCCTACCTGTCTATTACCCACTACATCGTTCATACTGGCTCCAGGAGACAGTTGGTCGTTGCTGGAGGGGACGGGGTGCACGGTTCATGTGGCCGTGCTAGGCTCAAAGAGCGGTTCCATGCACTCAGTGTGGAGCGGACTACGGTCCAGCCACCGCCTTGTGTGCGCTTGATTCCCCAAATACAGCGTGCTTGTGTTTGCCTGTGAAGGAGTGTGGGCCGGCTCCGTTGATGAAACGTGGTTCCCATCCGCATGCCTCCCGGTCTTATTCCTTCGGGTTTACACTGGATACGGGGTGTGTGGTTGGAGCTGTGTGTGGTGCAGCGCAAGCCACTCATGGTCCCTCTGTAGGCGCAGGCGTACTGTGGCTGGCCACGGTGACATGCAAATCCGAAACCGGATGCCGCCAACCATGTAAACTGTGCCCTATGCCGATCTTGATATTACGTTAGTTGTGCTTCTTTATCGCATTTGGGCTCGAGCGGCCTGCATCTGCGCTTGTCTCGGAATACACTAGATCTGACTGACTCGATTTTATTATATTTACTCTCTTCTGTTATTAATTCGCGTATTCTTAGTATATTTAGTCCGGTTTTTCTGTCATTCTGTTGGTAGTTGGTTAACATCCCCTGGCACATGCGGTTGCACGTGCCCAAGGTCACGTTAACAACATATCGGACATAATAGACAAGATGTTGGTTTGTTCCATCCTAACATTTGTCCTAGTTTTACCATCCAGTTTGCGCACATATTTTCCTTCATATTATGTGATGCTTGTTTGATATTCCCGGTGTCGCAGCGCTTGATATGAATGCCGACCTGTCGAAAAACCACTACCTGGATTATACAAGATACAGCAAACACAGGTGCTCGTTGCTTGGGAGACGGTGTGCCCGGTTCGCGTGATCTTGCTAGGCTCAACCAGTGATTCTATACATCCACTGTGGAGCGGACTACGGTCCAGCCACCTGCTTGTGTACATCTGAAACGCGTGTTTCCCCCAATCAGATAGACAGGAATGCTGCTGCTGTGCATGTTGAAGGAGTGTGCGCCGGCTCTGTTAATGAAACATACTTCTCATCCACATGCCACCCAGTCTTATTCCTTCTGGTTTATACTGGATATGGGGTGTGTGTGGGTGGAGCTGTGGGTGGTGCAGCGCAAGCCACCCATGGTCCCTCTGTAGGCGCAGGCGTTTTGTGACTGGCCCCATGGAGGCCGCAGTGACAGGTAAATCCGGAACCGCATGACACCAGCCATGTATAGCGTAGTGTATTTCGTGAATCCACTTGGTATGGACTCAAACGGAATCTAGCGACAAACCAACTAACCCACCTAGAGTCAGCATCCGTCTATTTTATCTAAGCAGTCAACAATGACTTGCGCTGGTTCATCAGATGTGAAAACAGTGTTCACGTTTATGTTTCAATTACTCAGTTGGAGGTCACACCAGTTTATGCCTTCTGTTGGGCATTGGATTGTGATCTCGAGAAAGCACATAGCTTGCATATTCGCAAGCAAGCCCACATTTTCACCCATCTCAGTCATGGAATTAGCAGTATCAGCGGCAAAACCATTAGTATCAAAGAGGCTGGTGTGGAGTAGAACCCAATGTTACTACTTGCGCTGCAACACAAATATTATCACGCAATTTTGTTCCGGAACATCTTGCAGAAAACAGGCGAAGTATTGTAATTAGACTTTCACAGCGAAATCGCTGCAACAACGCGAAAACAAGAAAACGCAGAAGCTTCGAAGTGGAGCTTGCAACCGCCGCAAAAACGGCTCCCATGAACATATTCGCATACGTGAAGCGGCGTATGTGGCCTGTATCCAATGTCCCAGTGTTAGAAGACTCAGATGGACAGCCCCTAACCTCGTGTACAGATCGTGCGTCCGCATTGGCGGCGCACTTCTTTTCCGTATTTGCAAGTGACCAGGTGTCTGTAACGAGTTCGACGAGTACCGCTCCAGCCGAACTTAACAGCCTGGACTGCAATATTGAGGATGTACGCAAGCTTCTAGCAAATCTTGACGGGACGAAGCCTGCTGGGCCAGATGGTATACACCCACTGATCCTCAAGTCCCTATCGGCCATCATCGCGCCTTCTGTAACTGAACTCTTTAACAGGTCACTATCCACTGGACTGTTACCGGACGACTGGAAATGCTCAGTCGTAAAGCCCATACCGAAAGGTGGTAACCCAAGCAAAGTGGATAACTACCGGCCGATCTGCCTGACCACTGTTTTGGCAAAGACGCTCGAGAAGATCGTGAAGAAGAGCCTTCTGCAGCTTCTCGAGTCGAAAAACCTGTTGACCTCCGCACAGCATGGTTTCATGAAAGGTCGCTCGTGCATCACCAACCTACTGTTGACAAGCGCTGAACCAAGGCCAATCGGTCGACGTCATTTACATTGACTTCAGTAAGGCTTTTGACAACGTTAACCATGCAGTGCTCCTCGACAGGCTGAGGATGTGCGGTGTTGGTGGCTCGCTGCACAAATGGATCAGAAATTTGCTTGTTGATCGAAAGTGGAGGGTCCAGGTGGACAACCATCTAACTGACTGGTATCCATCGAGCAGCGGCGTGCCCCAAGGCACTGTACTGGGGTCGATATTGTTTCTGATCCATGTAAACGATGTGCCTCAGCTACTCCAATCACCCTGTGCGTTGTTCGCAGATGACTTGAAGGTGTGGAAAATAATCCGCACATTCAATGATTGTGATTTACTTCAGCAGGACCTCGACCACCTCTCGAGATGGTCTACAGAGGTTAACTTCCGATCAACCCTGCCAAGTCGCAATTTATGAGGTTGGGTAAATGTGAGCACAGCCGAACCTACACAGTGGCTGGTCAACCGTTGCATCCCGCGCCTTTCGTGCGCGACCTCGGTGTGCTCTCACGCTGCGACCTAAAGTCCATTGACAACACGAATAGGCTGTACCAAAACAGCCTTCGGATGCTTTGGGCGCTCAGGCGCAGCTTCAGCACTTGGTTCGAAGAGATTGCTACTCGCCTCTTCGTCTCGATAATACGACCAATGCTAGAGTACGGCTCTCCCACGTATTGTCCCATCACCCAGAGCGAGGTAGAAAAGCTTGAACGGGTGCAGCATGTAGCCACTAGGCTGATTCCCAACTTACGACGTATGCCATACGAAGACCGATGTAAGAAACTAGGGCTGTACACCCTAGCTTATGGTCGGCTGAGGGCTGACCTCATCATGACGCATCGGATATTACATCTGAGTGATTACCCCATGTTGAGACAACTGCTTCATCTGCGCACACCAAGCTGCATGCGAGGACACCGGTATAAACTTATCATACCGAAGTTAAGGCAGGTCGCTCACCAACTCTGTTTCGAACGCAGAGTGGTGAATGTCTGGAACGACCTGCCGCAGCAAATAGTAAAGGCAAACTCAGTGTCCGAATTTAAGAAGCTCCTAGACAAACACTTTGCAGAGACAAAATATAGAGAGCGTAAGGATAAATAAGGAGTATATGGCCAAGAGCGACGAATGATGCAGCTACACAGAGAAAGCTCTACTCGCTGCTTCGAACCAGTATTCAGTATTCACTCGATTCCACCCTAATTACCGGCTAACATGTGCCTGTTTTGGTTAGAACAAACATGAGGAGGAGGGATGTTACTTCCAACCTAATCATCAATGTTTATTTGTGTGTCCACTACTCACGACCGCTGAGACAACCACTCAGGAATTCATGAGACTTTCTTCCGTTCAAGCAGACCACCATTTAACCATTCTCTAATTCAACCTTGCTTTTTATTTAGTTGCTTTTCAATTAAGTGAGGTTCTTCGCAGCCAGTTTCCAAATCAGATAGTCGTCCACATGCCCGGAAAAGCACTAGACTGCAGTTTCAATCTGTTGGGCATCGTCAGTAGTGCGTATCCATCGGATCCATCAGGATTCGAACCCATGACCACCAGCGGCTTGAACCGCCAGTCAGCAGCTTATGCCACTGGGCCACGGGGGACAGCTTCGGACCGTCATGATTTACAATTGACTGTTCGGATGATTGACTGTTCGGTGTTGTTGACTTGCTCACAATACTTTGCTTTGCTTTAGGACCGGGTTCGGGTTTGTTTGCACCCGTCAGGTGGTGAGCACCGACTTGCCACTTAACTCCGAGATGTTGCTTCACTAGTTGACGCCGCTACCCCTACGGCACGTTAATCAGGACCCAGGCTCTGATTGATTCTAGCAATTCATTCACAAACTCGCGCCGGCACATAGCTTTGAGGGCCACAGGTTTGACTTGTGTTCTGAGTGCGCAGGTTCGAGCTTGCGTACCGGTTTGCTGCCGATCCACTTTTCATGCGTCCGATGATCGTACACTAGTTGATCGCATATTTTATAGCAGTACTCCATTGCAAACATCAGACAAAAAACGTCTACATCTCGGCGTTTTGCAACAGCCGTACTGAAGTCGTTGGTACAGGGCGAAAAGCAGAACCGAGCGAAAAGCAAATAGATAAGGATGATGAAGCGGTATGGCAGCCTTAAGCGTGTGATGCAGCGACGCATACAACAGCGACCAGGGGGGTAAGAGAGGGAAAGCTTGCTTCAGTGAAATATTTGTTAATATCGGCTCCAACCCAGGGATATCGTGTACACAGTCTTCCTTATCCACCGAATTTGAGTTCTCTAAAATAGCACTCCTAATGGTTGGAAGGCTGTTTGGTCTTCTCCGCTTCTTACACATCCAGTGTCTGCTCGGAACAGCGGTATGCAGTTTGAGAGCCTGTGTACCTGTCCTGATTGCTTATCACGAGCCACGGTCTTTCGAGCGATGCACGTGACTCGTGTGTGAATTCACTTGTGTGTAACCAAACCAAGCTTGGCTTGGTCGTGAGTACACATCACAACCGTGTTTTTTAAGAGGCTTGTTACTAGTTTCTACAGTACCGATCACTGAGAACCTAATTCCAAATGACCACAATTTCCACTGTCACCGAAATATCGTCAATCTATCTCCAATAGACAACTTCAGAGACAGAAACTGGATTTCTTAACTGCGCTGTTGGCGAATGGACCACGACAGTCTGATATCCCTCCTTGTACGCGCCAAGTAAATAACCAGTTAATAGATGGTTCCTGGACACCCAGCTTTCGACCAAAGTCTGAGAGAAAATCGATGAACAATCAGATTTTCAGGTACTAAGTAAATCAAAAATTATGTGTCAATAACAATTATCTACGACATACTCTATGGCGATAACAAACCCGTAACTTGAACGAATGGTGGTAGTTCAGTACTGTTAGTATTTTGCGCGGTGTTCAACCAACAGTCGCACAACCATACGATGGAGGTTCAGTGACCGTGTACTTCGTGAATATAAGCATCCATGCCGTATCCTGGTGAAGTTCTGCATAATAGAGCATAATTTGGGTCCTACGAAATGTGCAGACCACGTGACATTTCGAAGCGGTCGCATTTCCGTTGCAACTAATGAGGTATGGACGATCATTGGCCTGGAGCCGGTACAACGTTTTTTTTCACATACTCCGATAGCGTCCACTAGTTGACTGGATCACACGTATTATTTGCAAAGTAGAACAGTGCGGTTATGGATTCGCTAATTTGCTACTTAGGAATATGGTGATATAATTTACTGAAGCAATGCGCCATTGATAATGAGGGACAATCGCCAGATCACACGGTGAGCAGTTAGTTTGTCATTGAATGAAATAACATCGAAATGGGAGCTACTCCATTGGAGCGGCAAATCTACCCATTGAGTTGGTAGCCTTGAAACACTGGATTGAAGGTCAATGAAGAGGTCAGTATTGAAGGACCGCAATGGAACTACTCGACCAATTTGTATTCCCCACGATTACTAACTCTCGTTTCATGGGTACCTTCTTCCCGACAGAACTATCCAACAATTCGTTCGATTTTAACATAGTTTACACGTGTATAGTTTAAGCTAGTCGCCAATTCAGTACCGTTTTATGTTGTGGACTAGTTGTTAAACCAATCATACTTTGTACAGAATCTGGAAACCGATGGATCAAAACACGTGAGGGTTTCATTAACATCCTTTATGCCCACAGTTATGTTAACAGCTACTCATGACAGAATCGGTGTGAGCATCCCCGTGACCATTTAAGCTGCTAAAGTGTATCTGATGAGGCAATTCAGAGAACACAGACGTGTACGCTCATGACGCATAACATAACTAGTACTCTCAAACGTGTGTGCAAGTCTACCAGGGTAAATAGGAATGGTGAGAGAAAAGTATATATATGCCTACTTACCCAATTCGAAGCACCAGATGAACGAACTCCGGTTCGTTCGGAGACGGGTTTACGTAGTTAGGTGGACGGATTAATCGGATCAGCGAGGTGTCTAAAGAACAAGTGGGAATCCTGTCAGACGAACACGGTCGGCAAGGCTTAATGCATGCCAATCCGAAAATTGGTGTCAAGCAGAGCCAGGGGAAGGGGTCCCTCGCACCAAAGGCAGACGAGCAACGTTCAGTGATGATCTGCAATAGATGTACACAAATCCAGGATTTGAAGCCGGCTTAGGACTGATCTCCACAACCGGGGATTTTGGTGGAACTCCTAGCTCCACTCAGTCAAATAAAACCTGCTCACCCGAGCAACGTGCTTAGTCCAACCGCGAAGGTCTAAATCACCCTTCACGTCTGCTCACAAGCTCACTGGCTTACTGATATCCCCGACGGCTGGTTTGATTGGATTTCTCGCTATTCGGAGAAGCTGCAAATCCTCGTGGATGCGCCAACAACTGTGTGTGTGTGCGTGTGTGTGTGTGCGTGCGTACGCATGCGTGTTACTACATTGACGCTGCGGGAATTAGGTCAATCACCTTCCCAGCTTAATCCCCTTTAAGCGCGTGGAGTTAACGGACATTGATGTGATTCTGCAATGAAAGCGAGGGGGCTGATAGGTGCTGTGATTGGCGCAGCTCTCAGCCCAAGAGCATTCGCGCGCGCCCACACACGCACACGCACTCACTCCGTGTCTCCACCTCCGGTGGGTCCAGCGAGCAACGTCTTGGAATTCGAGAGGGGATGGCATGATTTGCGCCCATACGGACGTGTCAGGCTGCGCCCACCCCTAACGAACCAATCAGCGTCCAACCACTGCGTTTCTGGGTGGGTGGACATTGTTTTGCAATCGGGGTGTCGATCATTCCTTACAAGCGGTACATGCGAACTTGCTGCAGGAGTGACAGGCGCGTTCTAACAGAGGTTGGCTACTTTGCGAGATGGCAATTATTGCCCACAGACCTTGGCACGCAGGTCCGCAGGAAGGCGGTTTTTATGAAAAGCGGTTGCTGATGTTCAGGTTAAATATTTTATTATCCAAGTAGTCAGGCTACGAATTGATCGCGACGGACACAAGACTGCAAAAAGTAGACGAATCTTCCCTCTTCATGTTCGTCTACTGCCTGGTTGATTGAGTGTCAAACTGGAGCTTAACAGGTTCGGTTGTCCATATACCCCAATGTAATCATATTCCAATTCCTGTTGACCAACCGATTTGGGTTGGTCACCCTCCCCATAGTGTAGTTTGTTCCAAGACGGGGACAAGGTAGTCGGTCACACTGTTGGCTGGGAACTGAGTCGGACGGCGTGAGAGCACAATCAGTGGGACTTCTGCATCCGGCCCCGTGTTTCTACCAAGTGGAGTTTAGATTTTCCGTCATTTTTCACTTTCCCCATTAGTGTTATTCGTAGTTGTACGATGTCGCTGGCTAGTGTAATCTACCCCAATGTAATTCGACACCCGCGCTATCATGTTTGATGGTGCTGAACTTGAATAGGTAAACGTAATCGCTTATGAGTGTGGGAAGAATAGTTAAACCGGTCTGCTATTGGATGTGGAACCATGAGAGGTACGTTGAATGACGTCATTCGCCTCTATTAGAGTTTTCGCTAAGAAACGCTTGCTTCACAAGTACCGGAGGATGACGCATTTGGGAACTGAACAGTAACATAAGAAATAGTTTGTTGCTTCGCTGCACCTAACATTTCTGTAAATCGGACGTTGCTGTTTTCACTGAACATCGTTTTTACAATATCGCAACGGATACAGTAGTTTTCTAGGAATATTACAATATTGACGTCAAACTATTTACAGGGTTACCACTGCTGTTCTTCGCTAACTTTTTGAGAAAAATAAAACACAATAATGCGAAGTTGAAGATGGACGATCCCGATGGGAAACCTAGTATGCAACGCTGGCTTGTCAACAGAATGCAGCTTTAGATTATTCCGTCCAGAAATGTTTTATTGTTGCTTGTTTTTACTGACTGTTTGTTCAAGTGAGACCTGTACACGGTGTTCTTTCTTCCATTCATACAAATTTACTGTTCTGAGAATGTAATTTTAGCCTATCCGTAGTCGATATTATAAAATGCTGAAAATGTTCCCATAAAGCTTGTTTGTCTTGATTTGCAATACTGCACGCGTTGCTTTCCGAGCATCCATGCGTTTTAAAAATTGTTCTGATAGGGTTATTCTAATAAATACACGACACGCGAAGTGATACCACTGTAATGTGTACACACCGCCAATAACCTATGATACGTTTGGATGGTTGGCGGTATCCGGTTTCGGATTTGCATGTCACCGTGGCCAGCCACAGGACGCCTGCGCCTACAGAGGGACCATGGGCAGTTTGCGCTGCACCATCCACAGCTCCATCCACACACCCCGTACCACGGCAAGCCCGAGGGAATAAGACCGGGAGGCATGTGGATGGGAGCCACATTTCATCAACGGAGCCGGCCCACGCTCCTTCACAGACAAACACAAGCACGCTGTATTTGGGGAATCAAGCGCACACAAGGCGGTGGCTGGACCGTAGTCCGCTCCACACTGAGTGCATGGAACCACTCTTTGAGCCTAGCACGGCCACAAGGACCGTGCACCCCTTCCCTCCAGCAACGACCAACTGTCTCCTGGAGCCAGTATGGACGAGGTAGTGGGTAATAGACAGGTAGACACCTTGTCAACATGCACATCAAGCGCAGCCACACTTTGGATGTCAAAAAACAGCCAATCATTCGAAATGCCGATATCGAATAAAGTAAACGCAAATGATGACATAAATACTCGCTAAATGAGCACATGGTCAAATGTGAATACGCGATAAGTACAAAAGGTCCGAAAGTTATTTTAAAAATACCACGCGGTAAAATTACGCAAGTGTATCACAATTTGCATGAGCAACGTGTGCAAGTTGCGAGAAGATTATCAAGTAGGCAGAATAACAATATAATATAATATAATGAATTTTATCCACATTAAAAAGACCTAGTTTAAGTGTAGGTTTGTTTAACCCAACTGAGGCGAAGAAGCATCATGAATGCGACATCAGCCTCAGCATGGGGCACAATTTATATATATATATATATATATATATATATATATATATATATATATATATATATATATATATATATATATATATATATATATATATATATATATATAACCTTCGTTAGATGGTTCCTCGTATCGTTACTTGGAGGATGCAGAGCCATATAGAGGTCGTTCTTAATTTGTAGGTTGACTCCTCCATTACGTTGGCTGCAAGTGAAAGATCAAGCATGCTTGTTTAATCTAGTGCAGTTCTAAAAGGGTGTAGCAAAGTGTTCACTGCTGGAGATCCGTCCAAACTTGAAGGGAGTAATTGACAATATACCCGCACTCGTTTATGCGAGTCTAAATTGGCTTGTGAGGTAAATGAAGACAACTGATCAACTGCAAGGGATCATTCTTTGCTCCAGATGGATCGGAAGAAGGTGCGTGACTTGTCAGTAATGCATCGGTTCGAGGTGTTTTCAGGTAGGTTGCCGTTAGGTAACCACTGACCACACAGCGTGCATGCTTTCGACGACCACATCAGGCCGGGATCCAACCAAAAGTGGGACCGTAGTCAGTGGAAGCGGTCTACGCGCCAAGACAACACAAATAGGTAGAAAGTCTAGAATATAATCACCAATTGTTCTGGTATTTTACTTATCCGGGATCTTGCGAACCCTTGGTGGTTATTTGCAAATTTAGGAGGAAAAGATTTACGTCTAACAGATCTGGAACAACCGGAATCATGGTGCCAGATGCTTATGCTTTCTCGCCATTGCAGGCTTGCGAGAATAGAAGCTTACAGCACAAGCTAGTGAAGTGCACATATAAGCTTTACGATTAACAGCCGTTTATTATACATGCCCGTGGCCAATTAGGTTGGAAACTGAATCACAGCAAGCGAAAGGCCGCATGAGGTTGCCACACATAACGTACTTTTGGGAATAGTTAAAATGCATACACGTCTTCTATATTTTACAAGCATCCGAGTGCCTTGCAACTTCTAACTAGGCTAGCCCATAATGAGCAAAGTAAGAAGGAACAAGAACGATAATCAAGTGCGTTTTAACGTCAGTCGGCGTAAGGTTAGAGTTAACGGACTTCGATTGAAATTGCCAGTTTTCAGAGCAGCGACAAAAACTACTGCCGGCGACACTCTAGAAGCCTTCAAATGCTTATTTAAAAAGAAAACGATTGGATTTTGCTCCTAGCACTTCGTTACCTAAACTGCGCTATTGTGGATTACATGAATCATGCCATTTAATATGGACCCAATGATGCGGCGCATGAGTGAACGACCATATTTTACTTTACTCACGCTTTAGGTAAAAGGTCACTGCACCCCGTATACTTCTGCATGCATGTATTCGATGTGTATTTCGCAATAACGCTCGGTAGATGACCCACATATATTTTGATTTCATCGTATTCACCCCAACTATCCTACGAGACGTGTCAAGCACGTGATTTCTGTCCCGTGCTAAATCATTGTTCATTGCTGGTATGTGTTGTAACTGAGGTTCAGATAGGCATCCCCTAAAAGTTGCTGCATAGGCATGAGATCATCGCGTAGCCGTCGTTGTGTTCTCTGTGGCTATGGCTTAACCGTTTTTACGGTTTTTTCTCGAGTGCCAGAATTTGTGCTACCGGATATGGCTGTATTGGTAAATCGAACACAAGACGGGATCAATGTGTGGAAAAGCCAAAAATCAATGCCCGTTAACTCACGGTTGTACGTGCGTTCCATTCTAAAGAATCGCAAAGGACCGCAAAGTCTGTGTAGAGTGGAACAAGCGCCAGGACCAAATGTTTCTGTGGCACAAAAACACACTGCTCTGGCTGCAAGAAGGGATTGCTCTGGTATAAAGCATACAGTTGTTTGAACTTTGAACTGTGTGAGATCCGAATTTTCTGCGCCTTACAAGATCCAACCGCATTCAGTGCCATTCCCTTGCTTTGGCTTTCAGACCCTAAATTTAGTTCGGTTTAGGCTTGCCCTAACTCCTAACGGCCATCGATGGCGTTCACCAGAACATTAGAATGCCCACAGCCCTTACTGACATGGGAGGTGGCGTAGTTTTTCGACAGTGCTTGATGCGGGCTCACAAACAGGTGAAGTTATGTAGCATTTGAACAATTAAGTGAAACGCGTTTGCAATGGGTGTTGGTGGGACGGTTGGTGTGTTTGTGATCCCAGCTATGTGCCATAATAGACCGACATATTTGTTTTCTCTTTTGGCCATCACTTGAAACTTTTGCTACAATGAAAGCCGTTCTGTGCCAGCAAACTGAAGTCGCGTCCACTAGAAATGGCCACAAACCGTGCTCGAGGAGATAAATCGGACTTGTTGACGACGAACCCAGGGACACTCCCTATCAGATGCCGTTCGTCAGTTTTTAAGCATTGGAATGGCCGGCTCACGTTTTAGGATTAGGTCATCATGGAGGTCACCGGCAGATGAGGCCTCAAGCAGCAAGTCATGATACAATAAATCCCACACTGTACTGGCATGCGCATTACCGCTATGTAGGCGATAGTTCCGTCCTACCAGGTGACCTATTGCACTACGTCAATAGATGACCTAAACTGTTATGTGTACCCTACTGCATAGAAAGAGCTAAGAAATTTCCTTAATATGTAGAACCTATGTGTATACGTCTAGCTGTAATGGATTCCTCATAGCATAGGTGAATCACCACAATACTCATCTGAAGACCGACCAGTGCTCGTGAAAGTGGATGACTCTTTGAACCGTCGATAATAGTCCCAATTTTGAATACTATGTTCGAGTGCAGACACACGGGTTTATAGGCAGGCGAAACAGACCCACTCACATGCGCATACAATTTAGAATCGATCTTTTCCTAGTAGTCTTATTATTTATTAGTATTCTTAAAATTATTATTATTATCGTGTATAGCAAGGAAGTGGTGGTCAGTGTCCGAGCTAAACTTGGTTGTTTTTGCTGCTGGTTCAGTCTGCGTGCGCAGTCATACGCTCGATGCGCTATACTCGCATGGGTCAGTTGTGTTCAGGGTCGACTGGAATAATTACGTGGTTCTTAATACGATGTGCAAATGTATACATTATGCTAACTGCTGAGCAGATCGGACATTGATGGGCTTGTATGAATTTTATGGTATAGGAGCCACTGGCGTAGCAAATAGTTTTGCCTCCCTGGACGGACGTAAAATTGTCGCCTCCCTGGCAATTGTAAATTCGTAAACCCTCACAAATTCGAACAGGCCTTAAATAGTTCGTTTCCTATAACAACAATCAAATATCTGGTTTTAGATTGTTGCCGTAAATGCAGACGTTTGTATTGTTAGACTACTCGTGGACATAATTTACAGATACATTACTTGAGGCAAATTATTGTCAAGAATATAAAATCTAGTCCACTGGGAACCTCCCTCCCTATGTGGGAGCTGTCAATCGGTGAGCATTTTCTGGTTCGTTATAAGTTTCTGTGTGGGGAATGTGCTCTCACAGATGGCAATGGTTCAGGTGAGGAAGATGCGCAACAGCTTCCCCAAGGTACTATTTCTGTATGAAGCTCAAAAATTTTGTCGTTTCATGCAGCTTTCATCAACTACGGTAATCTCATTTCGGCAAGAAATTCCCATGTTCCAAATCTCCTCAACTTCGCTAAGGAAAAAAGCATAGTTCTCATCAAGGAAATTTGACGGTGTAGGAAAAGCATATTTTTTGCAAAGTCACGAGTTTACTGAAATCTATGATATTCCATCAGCCAAACTGTCTATGGCACACAGTGCTAGGTTAAGAAGCGGACATATATTTTCTGTTACAATGCTTAGTTACCTGCTCCGGGATTCGCTACCATTTGCTTCTTGAGATTTGTTTAAACACAGCATTCCATTGGTTTTCTTAGCCGGCCCACGTAGTTCGATGTCATCTCAGGGGTCTATTTCCGCGAATGCCGTATCCTCGAACTCGCATGCTTAGTTCTTAATTTTAGCACTTCTTACTCGCCTGCAGTATTCCGTGCCCCTTTTGCCGATTCAACTCTTCATGCTTATTCGCAATTCATCATAACGGTTTTGGATTCATGCATTGCAACCTCCAACATTTTCACTATTCTAAAGTAGGCAAACTCTTAAGGTTATAATCTTGATAGAACGTTGATGAATATCCAACCTTTTTGTTTACGCATACCTGTGCCTCCTTGATTTCAATGAGAACTGGTCTCCAATGGCTTAGAAACAAAATTAACGGGGACGAGAATACCACGTTGAGAATTAAAGATGCATTTTTTGCATTTTTGTTCTTTATTCTGAGTTGTTTCAGAGAAGTGTTGAGTTCAGAGTAGCTCTTCACCACAACATTTAGAGCACCTGCTCGATTACACCAGCTAGATTTTACATCCAGTTGATAGTTATACCGTTGACTTGCATTAAGACATTCCAGCAATCTCTAGATGATAAAGAATGAGAATAGCTTGTCCATTATAACGAAAATGTAACAGAAGGAGCAGCCGCAGAAACTTGATGAACACCAGCCAGCTTCATGGACTGGTTTGTGTATCGCATAAATTTAGTTTTGGGTTGATTTCGCAGGCGTCTCTGCACGCCCAATTGGTAGCCCACGATAACAACAGCATTGTCAAATGCCTGCGCACGGCAGTCATTGCTAGGAGGTTGAGAAGTGGACATGTATTTTTTTATTACCATTCTTAATTACCTGCTTGGGGTTCGCTACCGTTTGCTTCTTGACATTTGTTTAAGCGCAGAGATTCTTTAATTTGTCTGATCAGCCCACGTCGTTTGAAATGGATGTCATCTCAGGCGTCTATTTCCGCGAATGCCGTATCCTCGAACTCTCATGCTTAGTTCTTACTTTTACCACTTCTTATTCGCCTGCAGTATTCCGTGTCTCCTAAGTTGATGGCTGGGTCCAAGGTGTTTCAGTAGTTTGGCTTCGACTACTGCAGTACCCTATTTAGATAAGCAGATTACTCGTGTAAAAGAACTCGGCCTTGGTTCATCTTCGTATTCTTCGTGCGTGAACCGTCGGCTGGCAATCCAACAGTCAACAATCTGAATTCCATTCTTCTCCAATTCTCTCAAAACCAGTCCAGCAATCTCCGCTGCTCCTTTGCTGTTGGTCGCAGTGAAGCTGAGAAATGCTTCATCTACCGTCACTACATTTTCATTGATCAAATTTTTGTGAGACGTCGAGGGTGATATCAAAAATTTGAGCATAGTTGCTTTCCTTGATGTGATATATGATTTTCCTTGTCACCTGATTTACCAAAATGCTCACTGATTCATTTTGAACGTGTGGCGACAAAGAAAAAGTTCTGATTTTCCTACCCAGCTGAACTGCCACCAAATGTTCACGAAGAACCGGTTCATGCTTGGCCAAGAACTGTACAAATTATGGAACATTCCCTCTATTTCCATGGATTCCTTTGTCATCCTGGATGTTTTTTCCGTGACTGCAGGGTGTCATTTTTTGCTTGGCCAGAAATTTGACCGAATCAACTTTGTTACCTAGAATTTCAACCCGCCTCTTTTCTGCAATGTGCTGACCACATTCTATCCCATACTTTAAGTAGCCGGATTACTAGCTCCTTGCGGTTGAGGAATGACTGAGCCAGCAATGTATTGGATTGGTGTTCACATCTATTTGGATTTAGTTTCTACCAATTACTGTAAGCCTCATCGGTCGAAAAGCAAAATTTCCGATTGAAGACATCCTGCATTTGAAAACAAACAGGGCTTCTTTTGAAGGAGAATACACCATCTGTGTACAAAATCTTTGCTCACCGTTTCGTGAATCCCTGAAAAAGCAGTTCGTTGTTAGCTTCTTAGCCTCAACTACTGTATTCGTTGCGTCTAGCACCACTTATTGAATTCATGATCGACGTGCTTTACGAGTAGCTACGTACATAGTGAGAATTTCATGGCCAATCTTAACAGGTCACTGACACAGCTCCAGATAATCGGTTGATTTGCGCGGTATCGTGCTAACGTGTGGTTGCATTTCAATTTTTTCAACTTCGCGCGCATCTTCATCAGCATTACAAGCATTCCCCGCTGCCAATGTCGCTTTCTGTTGCTTGGATAACAACGTTCGCAATACCAATTTCATCTTCGGTCTTAGTATGATTATCAGCCTTTTTTTACCATTGCAGCCATGGAAGTAACTATGATGAATTTACACTTGGTATTGAACAATCATCTGTACCAAACATGCCGCCCCCTGACACATGCCACCCGGGGCTAATCGCCCCCGCCCACCCACTCCCTATGTTACGCCTCTGATAGGAGCCCATTCCCAGTTCAAATAAACACAGTGAGAAAACCAGGACTTTGTGTATCCCAGGCACAGTAACGAAAAATACTGATACAAAAGCCTTAGGATGTAGATTTCAACATATTACGTCTCGCGAAAAACATTGCGTTTCGCGCTTCTGTATTTGACATATGTTAAAAACTGTACGATATCTGAAGCCTCGTTAGTATATTTTGACTAAACTTGGCTCTGAGGTTCACCGGTTTTTATGTGCTCGATCAGGACGCTATAAAATGCGCTGGCATTTTTAATACACGGGAAGGGGCAATATCATTTATTTGTGCTCCAGTAATGTACGTCAACCGTCCGTGTTAAGAAGACAACCTTTATTCGGTAGCTATTTAATGTTACAATCACACTCAAAGAGCCGTTAAAAGCTGTCTTCAATAAACCCATGAACCAGCGCATGGAACATTTAATGGAAAGTGTGAAACATTTCAAGTGACAAAAAGTGGCACCAATCAGAGAAATCCTATCACAGATTTACAGCTAAATTGTGTTTTGGCCGATGTAAGTTTCAAGCAATGTATAGTAAATGTTTTCACAGTCTTCGAAAAGCGTGCGGGGATCAAGCGCATGCCCTTGAGATTGTCTTCTGAGGCGTCGGCCATAAGCAGGGAAGTGCAATGAAAAGCTCTGCTTCATCTATGCAAAGTAGTCTTGAGTTGGTCTATCAAATGGCACAACATGGCTGCCGTGTAGTTCTACCTATGTGGAAGGTAGAACTAGAGTGCCAGTATCGAGTAAAAGGTAGTGAAACTTATTTTGGAAACATTTTTATCAAACAGTTCCCTCCTGCGTTTTTTTTAAATCTGGGAGGGCTAACGTTTGCCTTGTGATGCGGTTCCACAAAATGCAACTAAGGATTCCAATAGCTTCACGATGTGTTAGCTGAAGTCACTCTATGGTCACTGTCCGCTGTGTGCTCCGCCATGCGAAAATGGGTAGGATGGATTGATCACGAATAAATTGTCCATATGATAGGCACTTGTAGACCGTGTGCGAGTGCAGAGCTATACGTTTCCGGATAAGCTGTACACAGATTAGGTGTATATGACCTAGAAAATAAAATGTGAACTGTAATCCATCCAGTGATTTCAATTCACAAAGCCTTATGTCAGCAGCTCAGCACAGCTCACAACTCATGAGGGTCGTAATACTCTGACTAAAAACATGGAACTCCTTTGGTCACTGGACGGCGATGATTTTCTTTGACTACAAATGTGGTGTAAAGCAATACCAGAGTGTTGAGCTATCGCTTGCTGCGTTTGATGATGATGCTCCTTTAAGAATCACCGTGTTCGAGTGGTTTTCGGAATTCAAACTTGACAGAAGTTCCTTGGACCATGAGACACGGTGTGGTCGACCTGTGGAAGCCACCATCGCGGACAACATTGCTTCTGTGTGAGCGCTGTTGGAGGAGGACGCGTGAATGTGGTATACCTGGGAAACCCATCGGAATCTCAACATGAGCAATACGCATCATCCTGCACGAGAACCTCAGTCTCTGAAAGCTTTTCGCACGCTACGTACCCAATCAGCTCAGTGAGGATCAGACAACAACTCAGGTGAATTGGTGTTGCACCATGCTTGCCAGGTTTGATGGTGGACGTTTCAAGGCTGTTTGGAAAATCCTCAGTGGAGATGAGACCTGGGTGTACTGATTCGACTCAGAGACCAAGCTCAGTGGACGGCCGTTGGTGAGGCGCCGCCTCAGAAATTCCAGCTCGAGCGCGGTAATGCCGAGTAGATGGTGGCTATGTTCGTGACCAAGACCGGTCACTTGACTGTCGTACCGCTCGTACGACAGCGCACAATCATTGAAGACTGCTAGTGGAAAACGTTCTGCTCTCCGCAAAAGCGCTGCAACATGGATCGTGTGGGATACGTATCTATCCTGATGTTCCGTGGAACATGCGACAGTCGAAATAAAACTCCGAAGAAGGACACAGAAAGCCTGATTGCCTAAACACTTCATCCGTGGTGTGTTATAGTTTCTTTCACACGATAGTCAAGAATCCGGAAATCATGATTTGGAACAATGACGATTCATCCGTGAAACCCTTTCTTTGGATAATCTTATGGCGCGATCGCTCAAAAGGTTACATCTCTAGCTAAAGTATAGAGGATGCCGCTCGAGAATCCTAAGACTTTTGGTTCAGTCCGAGCAAGCAGCGATGGATGTGTTACATAATTGGCGCAAAAATCGAAAAGCCTTCGATTGGAACTTCGCTTAAGGATTGCAGATGCTTCGCAACGTCCAGTTACGAAAGCCTCTGAACAAACGGACGTACCTGCGAGGATCGCTCCTTTACCCGATACTGACGTAGCTATAGATCAGGGCTGGGACGCAACTTGACCAGAACAAGCTACGGAAGTAGTATCAGTATCCCATTATAAAAACGAATAACGGCCGACCTCACTTCCGTCGGCACTCCCCCACACCTGACTTCCTTGACCCCCTGTGGTCTATTAGAGAGTGATAAATTAGCCTGCTTGTACAAAAATGCTCGGAGTCTTTTCAATAAGCTGACCGAACTGATAGATTGCTAACTTTCCCAGAAATATGATATCAACGGCAGCACGGAGACGTGGTTACACACGGAAATGACGGACGCCGAAATTTCACTACCTGGCACGTCACTCATTCGGAACGACAGACTGACAAAAGGTGGAGGCGTAATTCTGTATTACCGAAGCGACTTACAGTGTAAAGTCATGAAGGATTCAGATTCGCTGATTCCTGATTCACTTTGGTACACCCTGCAGTTAAGTGGCAGACACTTGCATTATAGCCTTAGTGTACCGTCCCCCTAACTACATCTGAAACCGACTACCAAAATGCGACTGCCCTACGGTGAACTCTAAAAGGAAGATTCACTCACATCATGACCATGAGTTATTTCAATGAACATTGTTTAGAAACCCCTGACAGGTGCGAGGAGAACAATTTAACGCCGATCTGCAGGAGCTAGTAACCTGTGTCCCGCTTTATAATCACGTACTTCGACCACTCAATTCAGGGTAGGTAACGGGTCACCTGTGCTTGATCTTGTGCTTACCAACGAAGAACATATGATTAATGCAGGGATCATTTAGTTATTAGTTTCAACTTCATGTACTATGCAGAATACCGAGATGCGGACCATGGGACGGCCCGAAGCATCACATGCTACGACCGATTAGCCCATCTCGTCAGTGCCATAAGTTGGTCGTTCCTCGCCGAAGACTCCCAGGATGTCGACTGGCTCGAGTTCGTAAACAAATTCAGTCGGCTAGTTACGGATGCTTCAGAGACCAAAGTTTGCAAACGGTCTGGAAAAGTTAATTACGTAAGGGGCAGAACTCGAAATTGCTTGTTGTACGCAACGCAGCGTGGCGAGAAACTAGATTCTCTCCAACACCAGAAAGCTTGGATAACTACGTAGCCCAACGAAACCGCTACACACAACTGCTCAGAGTGGGCAAACCGGCACATAGGCACAACATGGCAAAACCTTCAGCGACAATCACCAAATGTTGTATAAGCATATCAATGGTCTACGGAAGGTGAACCAAGAAGTTCCGCCACTTACAACGGTTGCTGATCCAACAAGAACGTCTACGGAAGCAGCAAACGCGCTGCGGATGCAATATACCCCCACCTTCCAGAGGGTATTACCATCAGGAGATCCTCCAACTTTTATCGCTCCGCCACCGGGACTCACACACATCTCCTATATCATGGAAGGTCACTTGCAGAAGCTGACCACTTTACGCAAGCACAAATCCGCGGGGGTCGATACTATTCACCCAGGTGTACTGAGAGCAGCAGCAAGTCAGCTGGCAGAGCCACTGGCTCAGTTCTTCCAGCGTTGCTTAGACCAGAAGCAAGTTCCTGCCATGTGGAAGCTTGGAATAATAACTCATTCACAAAGGTGAAGACAGAGCCCAGGCTTCAAACTACCGCCCAGTTTCTCTTCTCCCTATACTGTCAAGGTGATGGAATCCATCATAGCCGATGCGCTGGTGAGCTATTTGGAAAACTAACACGATTATTTCTGAGCAGCACGGCAGTGGCGCAGCAACTACGTTTGCCGTCCGGGCGAAAGTAAAACTGCTGCCCCCTTGGCAGTTGTAAGCCCGTAAACCCACACAATTGCGAACAGCCCTTTAATATTTCTTGGCATATAACACCGATCAAGGAGCTACGTTTAGGTGCTGCTTTAATACAGGTACTTAATTTGTTACAATAATCTTGTACAAGATTTACCAGCACACTTTTCATGCAATACTTGAAGCAATAGTATTGATACCACCAACAAAATTCAGTCCAATGGCAAGTTCCCTTTGTATGGGGAGAACTCCCAATCCGTGAGCCTTATTTGGTTCAATGAGGATTGAAGGTAGTTCGTTAAAATTTTGTGTTTTGATAACACACACTCCCAGCTGGCAGTACTAACAGTTGGAATAAGAAACATGCGCAGCAGTTTTCCCAAGGTTATATTTCTATACGAAGCTCAAAAGTTCGGAAGATAAATGAATCTGTCGTTGCTTAAAGCCTTCACAATATACTGTAAACTGCTTCTTTCGGCAAGGAATTCCTATGTTCTACATCTTCCACAACTTCGCAAAAGCGAACAACTATAGTTATCGTCAAGCAAATTTGGACGGTGTAAGAAACGCGTATTTATACGCAAAATCAGGCAATGGCTGAAAACTGTGGCATTTCATCAATCAAACTCTATGACAGACAGAAACAAATCCCATCGATATATCAAATAATTCTTCACCGTTCATTTGTTTATTTTTCAGCGGATTAGACGCTACATGCTTTTCACCAAATCACCGTGGTCTCTTTTGGACTCATCCATTGCAATGTCCATCATTTTCTCTCTTTTCTGGTTAAGATCAGCGGTTAACATTGCCGGTTTGACAGAACTTTGCTGCAGATCCAGCCCTTTTGTTTAGACATAGCTGTGTATGCTAGTTTTTAATGGGACCAGATCTCCAAGGGTCCAGAAACAAAATAAACGGAAACGACAATACCGAGATGCGAACGAAAATGCATCCCATAGTGTCGTTGCATTTTCTCCTTATTCTTTGGAGTGTTTCAGGAAAGGGATGAATTCCGAGTATTTCACCACAACTGTTACAACGCCTGCTCGACTATTCCACCTGGATTTTACATCTACTTGATACTTAGACCAGTGAGTTGAATCAAGTCATTCTAGCAAGGTCTAGATGAAAAATTGTGAATATCCGGTCCCTCATACCAAAAGTGTAACAGAATGAACGGTCGCAGAGGCTGCATGTGCACACGCCAGATTCAGGAATTAGTTAGTGCATGGCGCAAATATAGTTTTGCGTTGATTTCGCAAATCTCTCAGCACACCCGATTGGTAACCTGCCATTACAGCAGCATTGTCAAATGTCTGGCCGTGACGGTCAACAATCTGAATTCAATCCTTCTCCGGGTCTCTCAATACCCATCCAGCAATTTTCTCTGCTCTTTTGCTTTTGGTCTCAATGAGGCTGAGAATTGACTCCACTGCCGTCCCTTCTCTTTTCTACTCATATGTTTTCTGCAAACAACATCGGAAGTGCTATCAAAAATTGCTTTCGCTGAACTGATCCAGGATTTTCTTTCTCATCTGGTTTAACAAAATGCTCACTAATTCATTTGGAACTTGCGCCGACTAAGAAAAAGTGCTGCTTTTCCTTTCCGACTGAACAGCCACCGAAGGTTGGCGAAAAACAGGTTCTTAATTGACCAATAAATGCACAAATGCTGAAAAATTCCCTCCATTTTCCTGGCCTAATTTGTCATTCTGGATGCCTGTGCGGTGAACACAGTATCATATTTTCCTTAGTGAAAAACCTGACGATATCAAGTATTGTAGCTTGAATTCCACTCCACCCCATTTTTAGGACTGCTACATATTTTATCAATTTCCTTTCCTTAAACTAGCCGAATCGCTAGCTTCTTGCGGTTGAGGAATGACTGAGCATGCGAATACCAGATATGTGTTCACGTGTTTGTGGATTTAGTTTCCACTAGTTTCTAAATCCTTCACCAATCGAAAAAGTAGACTATCCCGCTGAAAAGATCCTGCAGCTGAAACATAACAGGGCCACTTTTGAAGCAAGAATGCACCATCCGTGTCCGCTTTCTTAGCTCAGTTTCGTAAAAACCAAAAAAACCCCATTGGTTCGTTAAATGGTTATCCCCCGTTTTTTTATTCGTTCCAGGTAGAACCACTTAATGTACGCATGTTCTGCTGTACAACAATATATAAGAACCGGACTAGGATAGCAAATTTTTCATGGTCAATCATAACAGGAAACTGACAGACATCCAGTAAATTGGTTGCGATGCGTATTATCGTGCGGAAGTGTGGTCGCATTTTCAATACTTCAACTTCACGCGATCTTTTACCTCAACATTACAAATAATTATCGCTGCCTTCACACTGGGAATCTCGCATTCTGTTGCTCGGATACCAGCGTGTGTAGTACCAATTTCATTTTCAGTCTCAACATGGTTACCACGTTTATTTTGCCACTTCAGTTATGGAGGTAATTTTGATGAATTTACACTTGCTGTCACATGCCGTCCGGGGCGACCGCCCCCTCCCAGCCCCCGCCCCCCCTATCCTACCTTACTGGTCTAAGATGATGGAATCCATCATAGCCGATGCGCTGGTGGGCTATTTGGAAAACTCTAGCCTTATTATTTCTAAGCAGCACAGCTTCCCCCGAACGCGATCGTGCACAACTAATTTGATACTAGCACGGAGTAGCTGGACACAGTCAGCTGACGCTGGATAGGATGTGATCTACCTGGATTTCTCGAAAGCATCCGACCGTCTAGATCATCATATGTCCCTTTCCAGGCTACGGCGTTACGGGATCGGCGACCCGCTTCCAAGCGGGATCGCCAACTATCACCTTCAGTGGCAATTGGTGGTCACAGTTCGGAGCTCCTTCTCTGACTCCATACAAGTTGAATGTGATGTGCCTCAAGGCTCGGTGCTAGGTCTCCGATTGTTTTTTGGTATTTATCAATAACCTCATACAGGCAATTATATATAACCCTGCTGTTTGCTAAGGACGTCAAGATTGGGCGCAAGGTTCAGGGGAATACTGACTAGCAACTGCTTCAGAGTGATTTAGACACGGTACATCAGTGGTCCATCCAAAAGTCACCGCAATTCAATGTGAGTAAATGCAAGGTGCTCTCTATACGACACCAGAGCAAGCACTGTTACAGGCTCGGAACGTATGTGCGGCAGCGAGCTGTCACCGAACGTGATTTGGATGTACTGGTTCAGGATGATCTGGATTGGTCCCGGTGATCTGCGAAAGCTTTCAAAACTGGTAACCAACATCTGGGCCTGTTACGACCGGGGTTCGTACAAATAGATCGCTTTGTTTTCCAGCGGATGCTTGGTACCTATGTTCGTCCCCATATCGGTTATGCAACTCTATCCTGGCCCCCATGGCTAAAACACGACCTTAGTTTGTTGGAGTAGCCCCAAAGTCGAGCGTCAAAGTATGTTATTGGAATGGACCATCTTCCACACTTGGAGAGAGTGGAATGACTGGGGATATTCAGCGGACGTTACCACCGCTTACGAGGTGACTTGATAATGGTGTACTTACTTCTGCACGATCCACATCATGTGTGCCGCTGTTTACTGTAACTCAGGAGCAATGCCAACTTGAGAGGGCACTCAATAAAACTGGCAGAAGAGTACAACCGCCTGGATTGCCTCAGGAATTGTTTTTCCGTCCACGTGTATCACCCGTGGAATGCTCTTCCAGAATCGGTCATTTCTGCCCCATCACTATCCATATTTAAAAGAAGTTTGGATGACTCACTTACTCACCTACACGTTGTTACCCAGTACTACATATTCAGCCCACTCCTGGAACATACTTTGGATTTATTTGCTGTTACGTATTTGTGCTGTGAAACTACACGGATCATACGACTACAGTGAAACAATTGCTAAGTCACTCCTTCAAATGTAAATAACTCATTGCTTTTTTATTTTTTGATAACCCAGCAAAATCATCAAACGGGACATGTAAAGCATTGCTTCTTAATCCGTATAAATTCATGGTTCATTGTTACTTGGTATGCCACCCACTGTCCGCCACAAGTGCTGGAAGCTATAGCCAGGTGTTGCCCCAGGACGCGAGCGCGAGGGACTTGCTGGCTAGAGAACGCATCCAGGAGGTTAGTCCAGACTTGGCTCTGTGTGACTTCTATATGCTCCCAAATGTCAAGCGCATGATGAGTGGAAGCCGTTAGGATTCCCAGAAGCTGCAGTAGAGGCCTTTATTGAGGTGCTTGATGAGTTACCCGGTTCGCATGGTCTAGCTGATTCGCCAAATGGTTTGAGCGCCTGGAACTATGCATGAAAGCTGGTAAAGCGTACTGCTAGAAAATGAAATGCTTATTTTGTTGTAAAAATGAAACTTTGTGCATCCGGAAACTTAGTGCTCTACCCTAATATGAGCACATAAAAGGGGGCTTAAAATGTATAACATAATATAATAAGGTTTATTTCTCGTGATACCGAGAAACCGAACCCACAAAGGGACGGATCATATTTACATTGCAGCATGCGCAGGCATGCGAGGCTGCCAATTGTTTGGTTTTTACAGGGTTAAAATAGGGCTGTTTTTTGCGAATATTTTCCGTTGGGACTTTTGTCGTCGTATGCTGCCAGTTCGCGGGCGTTCTCATTTGGTTGTTTTCGGTTCAGCTTGGTGTGGCCATGGTGGCAACGGTTTGGTGGGGGGGGGGGAAGGGAATATGAGAAGGATTAAACAGTTAGATACACCTTTCAAAATCAAATGAGTAATACACAATCTTACTCAATAGACTGGAGTGATACATTTGGAGCTATTTGTGAGTAGCAAGTTAGGGAGTTGGAAAATAAAGAAGAGACTATATTATGGTTACTCCAATGGATCATCAAACTCGTTGCTTTATCAGAATAATAAAGGCAGTATTAACATCGTAAGGAGTTAAGGCATAGCAAAGTGTCTAGATATTCCTTGGTCTAATTATGGAGTTGAACTAATCAAGTTGTGTTTTGGGCCGCCGGAAGTTGAGATGCTGGGTGAGCTCAGTTGCATTCCTTTCAGCCTTCACTTGTAACTGGATAGTTAGGGCGTGCGTGACTGTGAACAGTAAAGGCAATGTTGGAAAGGGGAATTAAACAGATTAGAAGACAAAGAAATAAGCGCCTGTTCACTGCATTTAGGACTTATTCAGTGGCTCGTAGTCTTATGGAAGATGCCAAAGACAGGGTGATTAGGAAAGTGTGCCATAGTTATCCGATTCTTGGTGTAGAGATATAGAGAAAATGCAGCACAACTAAGAGTGAGGCTATGGTCTAAAGAATAACTTAATGAGAAAGATCTGTAAGACAGTAGGACGATAGAGGTGAAGTAAGTGGGAACCAAGAGCACAAAAGATTCAGTGCAGAATGAAGTAGGGTAAGCAAAAACAAGTGAACTTCTACGGTCATTCGTGGAACCGTCTCCCATGGACCTGCTTCCATACGGCGTGGTCCCTCGAGAGGTTTCACCCGCACCTCTACGCCCCACCTGGTCATGTATCGGTGTGCTTTAAAAACACGCTGGCCACTACCGATTTTATTCATCATTTGGGTAATTTTTTCTGGTTAGCTCGTTACTCAAACCAGTCAGCCCTTTCGTCATTCATACCTTTGTTGCGTACATGATGACTGGGATCACCGGTTGGCGTCATTTGCCATTAAGTGTGAGTTCAGCAGTTCAGATTGGACTGTTTCTCTAATTACAGCACACTTCTTTTTAGTCACCAGTGGGTCTTTAACATGGGTATACATAGTGCTTAGAAGTTTCAAATCGTCACCTGAGGAGATCGGACCACTCGTGCCCAACAGAATAACAGGAGAATAAGATGAAATAATTAGATTCGGGTTTAGAAATATTGACGAAATAAGTAACCAAATAGCATGTCTCGCGACATTGTGGGCTGCCATTTGATTGGGTGTGATAAAATATTGCAGCAGTTTAGAATAACAGGCAGCGTTAATAATGAGTTGGCTTTTCATTCAATACGCATTAGGTAATGTAAATTATCCGGATGCCATAGGACAGTGAAATATTTACAATATACGAAAGAGTGATAAGAAAAAGATACACATTTTTTCTCCACCTACAAGTGAGACTTCAATGGTGGCATTTTCAAGCATAAAGTTAATGTATACTGGAGTGTGGTGAACTAGCAATGTTGGTCATACATTGTTTGGACTTGATGAAATTAACACGTCTGTAGACACTTGAAGACCAAGTGTTTTCATTATGTTCTGCATGGTGAGAAAAGCTCCCAAGTTCATCTTAAATTTGCTTAGGTTCTCACCTGTCCGTACTTTTAATGGTATCTTGTTCCATATGTGAATATACCTTACCAGGAAGAAGTTGGAGCTGACCTTTAAGTTCCCCTTTTTCACGGGTTGTAAATAACCCCAATTTAGTGTGGGATAGGTTGAGGAATTTTGCAATTTAAGATCTATTCCGGTCGTGTACGCCCGGCAATGTATAATGTGGTAGAAGAGAACTAGATGATTTCTCAAGCGGCGCAGCCATAGAGGATCTAGTTTAAGGCTGCGATAGCGATCTTCATAGTTCAGTGTGGTGGACTGGACAATAAGGAGCCTCGCGAAAGAAGGCTGAATGTTTTCTAAAACTATTCGATCCGTTCTACGCAGATGGCTATGGATAATTGTACAGTACTTCAGCATAGGTCTCACGATAATCTTAAGCATTTCCACTCTCGCTTCAGGTAGAACAAAGGATTTAGTGATAGAGGCTTTCAATTGCCTTGCCTTTGCTATCTGACATGAGACATGATCGGAAAAGTTTAGCGGTGCAGAATATATTACTCCAAGGTCCCTAACTGAAGAGGAGTTTGGGATGTTTGTACCTGCTAGGGTGATGGAGCCATCCGGTATGCAGCATCCATACCCAAGCACTTGCGATTTTTCAGCGGAGAATTTCATGGACCAATTTTACTCCAAGAGTCCAGCGCAGATAAGTCCTCATGTATGTTTAAGGCCCGACTCAAGGCTATCGGGTGGAAATGAGTAGACGAGTTTAATATCGTCCGCAAAGTGGTATGATCGTCCATGTTTGATGGAATCACATATGGTATTTATATACATTAGGAAGAGTAGTGGTCCAAGGACACTGCCTTGGACAACTCCGCTTGTAACTTCTCTCGAGGAGGAGAGTTGCTGGCCTATTTTAACGCTCTGTGTCCGATCTTCTAGGTAGGATTTAAACCAGCTCAGCAATGGGTTGCTGACTCCGTAAGAGTGCAGGACGGACAGCAAAGGTTTATGTGGCACACCATCGAAGGCCTTGTGCATGTCCAGTAGAATGACAATAACTGCTATGCCACTGTCAGCAACCGATGTTACGTGGTCGAAGAATGGTATTTGACACGTTACACAGGATCGCTTCGTGAGAAAGCCGTGTTGTGCGTTGTTTATCAGGTATAATCTTGTTAAGAATTGAACAAGACCAGTCATGACAATTCGCTCCAGTGCCTTTGAGGCTGCTGCAGTGTGATTAATAGGGCGATTATTTGTCATCGCAGCTCGGGAGTTACGTTTGTGTTTTTGTGCTATTATCGAGTATTTCCACTGTGGAAGGAGATATGCGCTGTCTAAGGATAATGTGAAGACGTTTAACATCAGCAAAGGAATGTTTTGGCCTCCATACTTGATGACAGCTGGAGGAATATCATCGGGTCCTGGCTGAAATGACGGTTTTATGGAGAGTATACTCCTTTGAACATCACTCACACTCACGGTAATACTCGAGAGCGCTTCATCCGCCTTCCGTTTTAAAAGAGGATGGCACGTACTGATATCTGTATTGAATGAGGCTGCAAAATAAGAGTTCAATGCTTCGCACATTTGGCTAACGTCCAGTTGTTGAGTCATCTTCTAATGTCAGACTTTGGATTTGATTGTTCTACTACGAATTCCTGCAGTTGAGAAGTTGCACCAGGGTTAGTAACGTTCGTGGATTTCTTAACGCTTTGTCTTCTTCGGTGCTTTCCACTGGCAGTGCTTGATGTTTTAGTTTCAGTAGAGTCTCATGAATTAGCAGTAGCATGTTAAAGTTATTGTTTTTGCGATATTGGGACTTGAGTTTCATCGTTTTCGTGGTAATTTTGAAGCATGGTTTGCGTTGACTACTATGGTTGTGGGGATTATTCCACAGTGCGGGTACTACCATGTCGGTAAAGATGCTAAGATTGTTTATAAATTCATTCGTCGCTAAGGTTGCATCCTGTGTCAACAAGAATTTGGCCCAACTCAAGGCACTGAGATTGTCAAATATGATCCAGTCAATGAGATGGATGAAACGAGTAGGCTTGTCAGTCACCCGTTGTTTGTTTGCTCTTTTAATATTCATGTTGCATAGCACAGCATTGTGGTCGCAGTCCATTAGTAAGCTGTCATGTCAATAGTGACGAGCTCTGACGGAATACCCATGGTGAAAATCAGATCTAATGTGTTGGCTCTTCCTGTAGATTGATTAACTTGTTGAGTTCAACCATTGATCTGAATGCTATGTATTATTCCCATGTGGTTCTCCGGCACTCTAAGTGTGGGTGTCGTCCAGTCAATATGTGGTAAGTTGAAATCTCCACATACAAACTTAGGTTTGTAGGAAATATTTGAGGCAGCGTTGATAGCATCAACTAGTTGGTTCGTATGGTGATTGATGACGCTAGGAGACATAAAGATGCAACCCAGTATAAGGCCGCACTACAAGGGATTAATAACCAAACCAATCTTCTAGATCATTGGGGCTCAGAAGATCAACAAGCAACACTGTGAAATCATTTCGTATGTAGATAGCGCATTCTCCCCGTCAGTTGCTCAGACGATATTTTTGAAACAGCTGGTAGTCAGTTATGTCTTACTTGAACCACATTTTAGTGGTGAAAACTAAATGGCGGTTTTAAAGCAGACGAAATTTGTAAGAAGGTGCAGTTTAGGTAGTAGGGAACGAATGTTTGTAACAGCTGAATTTAGAGAATATACGGAAAGAGTTGTTGCAGGGTGGGTTAAGAGGGGCTGTTTGCTAGTATTGTTATTAGGGGTGTGTCATATAAAGGCATTTGTGATTTGGAGATTTCTAGATTGTATTACTCTAAGGAGACACATGTCCTAGTCCAGAGACCATCTGTTGATTCATGGGGCCTATTGGTGGGGGGTAATGTTGGGAGATATCGTGTCCTTAAAAAGGATTTTGGGGAATTTTCATGACAGGGAATGGCGGCGGGGCATAGACTAGTTGCTGTGGGAGCAGCTGAGGGATGCTGTTGTGTGGACTAGGCAATACCCTAGGAATTCCCGAATTTCGATCTGTGGCTGCAGTTCTACATGTGTTAATGTGTTACCAATTTTGGTTTGGAGACAGCTGTGGGATGTGAGTGTCCAACCGAGTTTCTACCATTGATCCTGCAGCCAGGTTTAGTGTCACTAGTTGACTCCCGAAATCGTTCACTTCCCCGGGATTGATTTAGCGAGTCATACTGATTTTCTGGACTATGTTATGGCGGTGACGTCCGGGGTTGGGCGTTAATGCAGAGCCATACCATGATTTATAGTGATATCTCTGGTTGGTGGTGAATTTATTTTTAAATTAATTGTGGTATGTCCTTGTTTCTCACAACCGTGATTGAGAATTGCTCTCTATGGTTCTGCACTGTAGGGGATATAGGTATAGTACAAACAGCATCTTTTATGCGCACGTTACTCGTAGATAGAACAGCCGAGATAGGGTAGGTTTCGGTTGTTATCTCGATGCGATTTAGTTCCTGGGTTTGTTTCATTTTATTCGGCGATTTAGTAGGTGTAGTGCTGTTCAGTGTATGGCGGCAAGGGTAAAGGTTTTAGTACATGGAGGATCTGTCAGGGATACTAACGGTGTTCTGTCAAGGTCTACTTTACTGTCCACTCGATGAATTGGTGGATAGTGCGTTAACACACATGGGGGATTTTCATTAAGAGCTAGGCGTCTTTATAGCGGTGTTTGGTCTTTCCTGACTATAGTGTTTTGGAATTAGGTTCTTGCTGTAATCAGCCGTTTGAATCTCAGAAAAGTAGCAGCAGTTGATTCCTCGGAGAACTTCAATAAATTCGGACACGACTTCATTTTTACACTTTTCCGAAGTCTTATACCAACGCAGTTAAACCGATCCATGTTGCAGGCGGTGAGTAGGGTGAATTTAATTTCTTCTATGTTCAGTCTAACGGGTATATTGAATATATTCTCCTTTTTTGCTCTGCGCTGCAAAGGTTTCAGATGTGGTGTGATAAGAATGAACCGGCTGTACACGCTCCAAATTAACTTTATCTGAGCCTTTGATTAGTTCACGGAATGATAAAACTTGGTCGTAATTATTGCTAAATTCACTTTTTAGTGAATTGATTTCTTCCTCTAGGAGGTTAATGCGTTTGAATATATTAGGCAGGATCTTGGACGTATTAGCAACATGTTTGGCTACGGTTTCCCCTTTTTTTGTTGTAGTCGAGGAGGCATTCATTTTTATTGAGTTAGCAGTTATTTGAAATAAGTGCACGGCTTGTTGGGGTTTAAAGATCCTAAAACGGCTACTGATTAGAGTAGTATGAGATGGCTAGGTGCGTCTAGGACTCAAGTACGGAACAGTGTGTTAGTCAGGTATTAGACAGGTGAACTTTTCGCAGGTCACGTGTTGGGGCCAGCCACCGGCCCGAGGTGGACGGAATGATGGGTCCCTGGCGGGTAGAGAGATTTCACACGCCTACTTGCGCGTTGATATTAAGCGCATTGCGGTGATGCGAGGGTGGATGTCGAAGGAAGTCCAAGGCTGGTTACAGGCAGTGCCGCGGTAAACGTAGAAGTGATGCTTTTCTCCAATATCTGCCTTGTAGAGCAACGGATTTACACGAATGTAGGCTTGTTGAAGAGCCCTCAGCGTGGTCTAGCAGATGCGACAAGAAGTAGCCTTGTAGGACTCCTAGAGGATTAAGTTTGGCAGCTGTGCACACTCAGGGAAAGGGCCAAAAGAGCAAAAGTTCTGGAATAACGAACCGTTGATCTCAAATCCAATCGACTGGTAGTTCTGGATAGCACTCGTTCAGCTTAATCGAATGAGTATAAGAGGTTGACTGTGAGACAAAAGTGTCTCCGTAAATCGACAGAGACAGAGCAAGATTTGTGTGATAAGCACGACATGCAAATCAGTAGTAAAATGTAAAGGTTCCAAAGGGAAAATTACATTACGCATACTAATAGTCTATATATTATCATCTAAGCATAGACCCCGGTCGATAAATCAGTACACTTCTTGGGCGGCATGAGTTAGTAACAACTTCCAATGCAGCGAATTGGGTTATATCCTTGTGCAATCATAGGTAGTAAGCAACAACGGTCTCCTCGTCCCCTGATCAGCATGTCTGTATTTTCTTATCTGCTTGATCGCTGGTTACCTTCGAGATTGGTGGACACAGGTTACCTTTTCGAAAACGTGCAGGACGTTTCAAAATTTTGGACATCAGCTTGGGTAATGGAGCAATGGTATATGTCGCGTATAAAAGCGACCGCTTGACATGCCCCGTAGGATTGTGTGGATGAAAATCGCAAAATAAAAAATGTGTCAGTAAAAGAACGTGTGAGATACATGACCAATCAAGGGGTCTGGAGTATCACATAAGCGAGTATTCCTGCCTGCATTATAGGGTGGTTATAATGCCGTCCACTGTTTGTTGTGTACTAATGCCAGCATCTGATGGGCACGGGCTATATCACGTAGTGTAAATGTGTCAGAGTATCGTTAAGGCGTTTTTTGAAAAGCGATAAAATAAGAGAATTAGCTACATTTGCTTGAGACGGAAGGGCAAGATGTAGGTCAACGAATCAATGTCTTGTAAAGCGGGAAATGCGCAATTTGGCGTTGTTTGTTGTTGCGAAATAGTCCTAGATGATTGGGTTGAAATACTTCAACATGTAACCCGAAGTTTGGTGTAGTGAGGGAGATTGAAAGTAAGAAATTGCTTACACTGGCTCAGCACAAGCGCTTGAGCATACTTTACTGTTCCAATGGGAGATCGTGATTCCCTCAAACATATGCTCGGCTGTTAGCAGATATTAACCTCAGTCCTCTTTTATGAGCCAACTTTTGTTGCTCATGACGGGAATGCCTCGAGTTCAATAACGCCAATTCTGTTAATGCTCGAATGAGGCTGAGATTCTCCGTTCGGTTATTTGCTGCACCAGATATGTGAATCGCACTTTGAACTGTTAGTCCCAGATCAGTGTTCGCTGCAGCTCGCCGCGAGCACCTCGGTGTTGTCCCATTTAGAACCTTGTGGTAAACTTGACTTAGCTGGGACTGGAATCGGGACTTAGAGCCTATCACTTGACATCGCCGCGGTCATTACCCTACCCAGACCCCGAACAGCGCTAATGTCGGTTGCTTTTTTGAATACCCGCAGTAAAAATGAAGTGTGCCAGAGCATCTTCCTCTGGACCGATGGTGCTGGTAGCTAGGGATTCACTGGTTTCCTGACGGCGGCACGTAGTCTGGTCCCCTCCCGATTTACCCCCATATACACATACTTCTCGTCCAGAACTTCACTTAAATAATGACCATCCGATGCCTACCACGCATGGCAGGTGAACATGAAACGCTGATGCACTCGCAGGGTGCGTCTGTACTCGCTCTGCCCTCTGCCGATTATGATATATCCTTAAAACGATCCACCTATATAACTGGATGCACGTTCCAGTGTGTTTTCAGGTTTCGGAACAGTAATAGTTGTCAGTAGCCACATTCCTTTAGGTCAACACCGGATCTGGCTTGTGTTTGTGGACTTGTTTAGGGATGCGCTTCATGCTGATGAATTTGCTTCTGTCGGCACACAGACCACTGATGTTGTAGGGATAGGCACGACAGAAGGTTTCCGTAGCTAGTGAGGTTTGCTGATGACTGACCTTGACTTGGTACTTAACCTTTCAGTAGCTCCCATTCTCTTCGAGGCCTATACACTAACCCTCAGAACGCACGACGATCGATGACCGATTGGGTGATCAATGGTCTCATTGAATACTCAGTTCAGTTTCGTCAGAGCTAAAATCAGTGACAAAAGCCACCGATTGAAGGCTGAACGGTCGATCATTCGAATCACGAAGAAAGTCTTGTTTGTTGCTGACGGGTTACTTGGATGTCTGTCTGCCCGTACATGTGTACGCGTTGATCTATGGGGTGTTTCTACGCGTCAGCCGCACAACTCCGACCACAGTTTCCTCCCTTCTACCAAAGCACAGAAGCGAGACTGTAAGAGTGGGTCTAAATTAGGTCGTGTGTCCAACGCGTGCATATTCATCTTCTAGCCGTTAATCCTCATTTCGACGAAGCACACAACGGGCCAGTGTCAATCAGCACACAGATTTAGCCCTGGCGCTGGTTCACTGTGGGACCACTGCAGTACAATCACAGGCACAACTTAGTGGTAGAACTATTTTTCCCGGTGGAAAACTTAACCAAATTATCAACAATCAAGCACCAACTTCATGTGACAAACTGGCGACACGTTGTTTTATCAACCGGCTAAAATGGTAGTATGCTGAGCAGCGGCAAATTTTTGTGCTCAACGCTATCGTGGTCGACGAATCCGATGGAAGAGATTGTTGTAACCAGTTTCATCATTAGCTCCACCATATCGCTCTGCTGACATGCGGTTTCCGCTTCTGTTACAGGCACCGAGGACTACAAAATTCAGTCGCGGTGTTATCACTATAACAGATAACCAGAAAGCAAACCAAACTAGGCAACCAGCTAAAATTCAAAAGGATGAAGGTCAAAAAGACACTGGATTGATCGTGAGCTGACCACAACAACCGACAGGAGTGGGTGTGAGTATTTAGAAACGCCGAACACCGAGCTGCAGCGTGAGGTCACAATGCATACGCTTTGGATGATATAATTGGTACGTGGTGGAATTTTTGAAGAGGCTGCTTTCCGCGCTTAGCCCCTGCTACCCGCATTTGACCTTGTCCCATATTTAACCAGCTTGACAGTGATGAACATGCGCTGATGCAGTCATGTGGCATTAAGCTTGACACACCCGGCTGAGCATCCATCTTGACGCTTGGACTGCTGGGGACCGGTCACTGTGATGGCCTTTCGTTTCACAATCGTCGCCACTTCTTCCATCATTACGTTGCACTGGTTTGTGTAGATTGCACTGTGTTTCGTCTCTTCTGCTCGGTTAAGAATATCTTTCACTCAAACCGATCCGGGAGTAACAATTTTGTGCTACAGTGCTTGGTAAATCAAAAAAGCGACTTCATAGTGTTGTCCCCGACTTCAGACAGTGCATGGCGCAAAGACCTATGCTATTTGGTGGTGTGTGCGCTCAACACTAAACCCTTATGAGCGAATTTCCGTTCATGGCAACCGAGACAGCGAAGCACGCTATAGCCCTCTAGCTGCCAAGAAAAAGCTTTGATCATTAGGCTGCATGGTTAAATTCGAAGCCGACTAAGTTTCGGACTATGCGGGTGCATCGTGATCGAGGTACAAGGCAATCGACATGATTCATCGCTTGCTCGTAATGGGATCCATCTACCAATTTAATAAAAGTAATTCACTGTCATTTCCATTACTTTTATTATTACTAGTATTACGTGTGCATGCAAAGAGCACAGTGATCAGTGATGTTCGTGAAGTCTTGGAATACCTGCTGCCTCTAGTTGACCATTCACAGTTGCTCAGTTATTCGCCGGGCTTGACAATTTGATCGCAGATTATTTCGTCACCAATCTAGGTGACATCATCAGAGCAGAGTTGGCTGGAGTTTAGTCTCGAAAAATTCGTATGCGGAACACGCAGCTGCAAATCGGACCGAAAGTGTACAACGGGTCAGGCAAATTTCTAACCCCCTGGTTAAGTAAGCCACTGAATAGGATGCATTGCTACAAGAGGTATTAACGTACACAAGACGGGGCTGGCCAAAGAAGTGTTCGAAAGAAGCTTTGACAGTTTTTCACACGACGCCACTCTTTGTCTGAAGTTGATTCCTGCCTGTTTTTTCAGATCGCATTGTCATTCCAGCAATATTCAGATCATGTGTGTTACGGCAACTGCACAAACGCCATCCAGGAATCGCTCACATGAAGACGTTTGCGCGCTGCTACGTTTTTTGCCCATGATGGATAGCCAAACTGAAGACATTGGCCGATGGTGCCCTAGATGCATAAGTGCCTCCAAGTTACCGGTACTTGCGACATTACAATCTTGGCCAAACCCGGAATCGCCCTTGTCGCGGATACACGTGGATTTCGCAGGACCAGTTGAAGGAGTGTATTTCCTCGTTATTGTTGACGCCTAAAATAAGTGGCCGGAGGTAATCGCAATGCAAAACACTTCGGCAAACAGTACAATGTTTGCAATGAGACATATTTTCAGTCAGCACAGACTACAAGCAACAACTGTGTCGGGTAACGGGTCACAGTTTAGGTCCTGAATTTTGCGCACATAATGGGATCGAGCATGTGAGGACCGCCCCGTATCATCCGCAGTCAAATGGCCAAGCGGAAAGATTTGTTGATACTCTGAAACGAGCATTGTAGAAGTCAAAAGCGGAGGGATCGCTGAACGTAAGATTGGAACGTTTCCTGTTGAACTATTGAGTTACTCGGAATCCTAATTCACCAGGTGAGAAATCACCAGCTGAAGCACTTATGGGTCAAAAATTGAGAACCACGCTAACTTTGCTGACTCCCAAGCGTCCGCCTCTACAACTAAGATATTCTGTGATGGAGCGCCCATACAACAGGCGGTATGGGGCGCGAAAAAGGATTTTCAAAGTGAGCGATTTTGTGTTTGCAGCTGCTAACTAAGGACGGCGGATCGCTTGGATACCAGGACGAGTCGTGCGACACCGAGGCAAGGTGATGTATGATGTTCAAGTTTGTACACAGATATGGAGACGCCACGTCAAGCAGTTGAGTTCACGGTACGCATGGTGCAGTCGTTCCGAAACCCAACGGATTTGATGTTAATGAATTGCTGGACAATGGCAAGCCTAGTACCTCTGCAGGTGGTGACGTTCCGTCCCATGGAATGCATGGAAAATGGAGCCCGGTACAGACCAAAGCGAACAGGAAGATTTGTGCAGCCGCTGCAGGTGGATCCGCGTCGGAAAATCTATGTGGACTCCAGGTAACTCCTCTTTTAAGAGAGCGAGGTATTAGGAGAACAGCTAATTGACATGCATTTTTTGTGAACGAGCTTAATAGCCATTCTTTAATCTTCCTATTTTCTATTTCTTTGCTGTTTAAAGCTCCAATGTATTAGCCCGATTGGTACACACACGTCATTGTTAATGGACGCCCATCGTCGTGTCCACTTCAGCAGAGTCATTTGCAAGAACACTTTCCAATGGTTTGTCCGCATCACGTTTTTACTTGGTTATGTTAAAGGAATATTTAATGGTCACACAAGTTTTAATTTAATTTGGTCTCCGCTTCTTATTCTCCTTTGTTTTGTGACATTTGTTTAAACGCTATCGTTCGTTATTCTGATTGGCCAGTGCCCGTCACTGTAAATGGATCTTCGCTTTACGTTTGGAGTCCCATGATGCTATTTTTAAGGACATATGCGATTCGCACTTGAGTACACGGTTGCTTATTGCCTGTTGCATTTGACGTTTTCCTTCTGTTGGTTGGCTCAAGTGTAATTTAGTAGCTTCCCTTCATTTTGTCTTCAAAAATATATAAGCAAATGTGATTTCATGTATACAAGTCTCTTTCTGGCTCGTCTTTGGACTTCTTCTTGTGGTCGTGGGGTGAAGGCGTCAATGGCGACACAACACTCCTCCTGTAGCAAGCGTCGTCAGCGTGGCTGATTGATTTGTTAGACAAGCTGTCAAGGTGCTTATAATTCGAAAGCAACTCAGCCTGTCTGTACAAAAAGGGTCCAGATAGGAACAATATAACTGAAGTGTAGTCTTACAGACGAGTAACGCAAATCACACCTCCCGCCGAAGATCGTATGTCAAAGATGGTGGTGGCGGATGTTAGCATCTAAGTTATGTGTCACACGCGGAATACATGGAATGTACTTCATGTAAAAATAAATGCCTACCCATTATTACAGTAATGTCTAGTTCTACTTGCCGACCGAATGCCAGTGTTTTGGGCCTGTCCGTATGTTGCAATCTCCAAACCCAGTCAGAGAATTCCCGCCTGAAATAGGGACGAAACCGGTCTTAGAGCACTAGGGCGTTGCTGAATCGGGTTCGCAAAGTGGCCAGTACAACCAAACACTAGCCACTTAAGCACCGATATCACTTACAATCTTGTTCATACAGTGTGGTCCGATGGTGGTTATTGGATCACTGGTACTAGAATTAATCAGCCCAAAGTTTGTTTTGCACCTGAGCCGAGGACCTTTTTGATGCAAATGATAATTTCTAGATCGGATAGCCCCCTGCATGTCCGAAAACGTACTAGCAAATCGTTTCGACTTGTTTCCTCTCGTCAGTGGTGCGCATTCCTTCGGCCTCCCTCAGGGGACCGAACCCAAGACCGTTAGTAGCTTGCGCCCACTAGCCAGCAGGATATGTTACTGAGGGATGACGGACAGCGGAGGAGTTCCAGTATTTACTATCTAGCTGTGATATAGCGCGCCTTATCCTCCGTTGCCATGCAATTCACGAATGTTGCAGAGGGTTTGGTTGACCCCAAAAGTTGCATTTATCCAAAGTTGTAATGGGCCGCACTCGGTGGCCGGTGTTATTCAGGAATATGAAAGATTCCGTCTCAACAAAACATTCCGGTAAATGCGTTCAACAATGCACTGATGTGTATTTAATCTGCTGGGCATTTCATCCCATGATTTCCTGAGATTCCTAAAACTCAGCCACCAACTTTACCAGTGGCCTGCTAAATGTATCAAATGGATATTACTTTGCGATTATATCTCCCCCTGATTTGCTGCATAAATAACCAAATTTCTCAATGCCATGCCTACTCTCTTCACCCACTGAAACTCACACCCTTCGTGTGATAACATTGGGAATCCGCATCCCCTACCTCACGTCCCCGAGGCTGAGCTGTTTTTGCAACATATATGCTGAAAATTTGACATCGACGCCAATGATGGATGTAATCAAACTGAACTATCTGGATCGCCGTCGCGACGCGTGCCTCTTGAAATCGTCACCCAACACTAGGCTAAGTTTGGAGCCGGTGACACGTCTCTCAGGGTGGTGGGCGACGTTGTGCTTACATCACATCAGTCATCGCCACGTGACTTGGATCAGCCTCCATCCCTTGCTGTGAGACCCACGCGATTTTCTCTGACGCCTCCCCAGGAGGCATGGCACGTCAAGTGACAAAGTGTAACACAGCGGTGAGTAGTAGGGGGGGAGGAAATGGGTGGGATGGGGTCAGCTATTGACCATGAGACAAGTTTGCTGCCATAGCAGGGCTCCGCATCTTTGCTCTACCTCAGGTTCGGACAGACTTCTACGAGCATGTGACTAGTCGAACTCGCTGAATGTATCCATTACACCACAACACAAGAGGATACTCTACTTGGAGTAAAAGATTGGATGTTAGAGCCTACGCGCTAGCGACGCACATAGATCATAGGCGACTCATCGGCTGGGCGCAATCCAGGATTTCCTGGTGCTGACGAGACTGCGGCCCCATTTCCGATGTAAGAAACGCCGAATGTCCCGTCCCTGTTGGACAGGCACATAACTCATATATTTTTCTTAGCTGAATCCATGTTCACAAATAAAGGCCCACTACTCGGTGTTACCCGAGATTTCCAGCGAACTGGTTGGTATTGAGCCGCCCAAGTTGAAATGGATGATAGGTGACAGCGTTATTCAATCCCTGGTCTGGTTATATGGCCTGCGCATTTAGTGCCGCTGTGTGCTTTGTATGGTTACGTCTCCGTAGTCCTCAACACGGCAATTTGTATGGCACTGGTACTGCATTATCATTGTGGTTGCCTACACGTATATCAATGCAACTGCATTGCCGCATGCGCAAACTTCTTAAGAATTGTACTATTGCTCCGGATGAGTTATTCCTGTTATCGCCACTGTCTTAAATGTATATTCGCATATGCGAAACTTACCACGGAATCATGGAATGCAACTCAAATTAGCCCACGTTCAAACACGCTTGCTCGAAACCGATCTATTTTTACGTGCCTACTGGCTGAAAGTTTGACGTTGCTTTACACACGTGATGTCTCTGGTACCTTCCTCGGTTGAAAAAAGTTCACACAGGATCCTTGGGTTGGAATGACACTGAGTAGTTGAATTTGAGGCGTGTGCGTGTAGAATGTCTCGGTTCACTTTCCACTTCTTTGCTCGCATCAACATGTTGATTTGCTTGTTGTTCCGCAGGTTTCGGAAAGACGGATACACCCAGAAGAACGTACAAGGGGATCTCTGTCCTGTCCTTGCACTTAACTTGTTCAGGGGTTTAAATATCGATGCAAGCGAACATTTGTTTTCAATAATTCCTGTTCAGGCTTGTATAATTACATGTGGAAGAAACTACTATTTGACACAATGTAAAGGTTGGTAAGACAAAATCGGTTCACAATCACTGACCAAGCAATCACTATCCGTTAGGTCACAAGTGCGGCGTACAATCCATTCTGTGGGCCGTATGTCGCATTTCGGGTGAGCCAAGGCAGTTATAACGTCTGAAGGAGCCGTTAGTGAACACACGACTCCGGGTCGTACAGTCGAATCGCGATGGCCTTCGCGGATTCAAGCAAACGCTAACGAACGCACGTTGATCGATTGTCTGTTATCTGATAGATCACCTTGAAAGATTCAGTTAAGTTGGTGGTGTGGTCAGTGTCGGCGAGAAACGTGGCTATGGATGAGTTGGTTTGTTTTCGACAAGCAGTCAGTAGCCAAGCCAGACGGTGTTATTCCACCTCTTCAGACAGGCGCCTGCGCATTCGACCGATGTACCTTGCCTCGCAGGAGCTGGAGAACGAATAAATACACATTGATTTGTCTTGGACGGGCCTCTTATCTTTGGGGCTATTTCTAACCATTGGGCTACCGGCAAACTGAATTTTCATTTTAGTTGCTGGGAAAGTGTGTCGGAGCGCATGAGAAAGGCGACAAGGTATGATTTCAGCAGCGATTACTCCCTTGTATGGTAGTTGGAGAAATATGGGTTTTCGCGACTGTAAGCGAGCCGTCTACCTTTGCTCCCTGTTGGCCTCCATAAAACTGTCGGGATAATCATTTTCTCTCAACGTTGAACGTATGGGCTTCAGTTCTTCGGAAAACATTTCGTTCGAGCAAATGCTTTCTGCTCGACTCATTAAACATAATATTATTATGATTAGACAGATTATTAGGCATAATTGTACAAACCTGAGGAGGAATTATTGAAAACATATTCGCTTGTATCGACTTTTAATCAACCAGTGGGACTTTTTTACTATTGTTCGGGTGTATAATGATGTTCGACGTGGTTCACATGACGTGTAATAAAACGATTTTGACATTCCACTTCATACATGTCATCTACTTTGCTTGCTTTAACAATTCCGAGAAGACAAGGTTCAGGTACATCCCTGAAGTTGTACCAAAAAACTGGGCCACTCGGATGAAAGCATCCTGTGCGAGTACCGTGTTTATGAATGAAGTGATTTGCCATTTTCTGGTCACGCTGGTCAGAAACATTGCATTTAACGGTGTGCGTAAAGCTTGACCAATAAAAAGTTCCGACGGTGATTGTTGATTTGGAGGAACAGGATTTGGTATTGAACGATACATGCATATGAAAAAATCCCACTTTGCAGCAATGTCTCCCTCACCGCTAAGTGCAAACAGATCACGTTTGAATACGTCAACAAGCCTCCCAGCCTGTCCATTGGACTGGGGATGATCAATGGGACTGCATATATATATTGGACCCCCATGACTTGACAAAATCGATTGAGCTCCTTTGATGGGAAGCAGTATCCCTAAAAATGTTTCTGAGGAACTAAACTGTGAGAAATAACGACGAAGAGCTGGAATTATTGAAGCTGTCGTTAACTGAGTGACACAGACTGCTTCTGGTCCCTTTGATTAAGAATCAACAATAACAAAAAAATGTTGATTGTTCAGCGGGCGTGTTTGAAGCACGTGAATCCGCATACCATGGGCGTTTGAATTTGGCCGTGGATGAAGCACAACTTTGATGGACATTTTCGCGGCCTGTGCCCATTTAGGACATCTATGTACAACAGCATTAGTATCATTATCAATATTTGGCCCATAAGCGTAAGATCTGGCAAGTAATTTCATTCGTGGGATTCCCTGGTGTTCGGCATGCAGCATTAGGATCACTTTTACTCTGAAATTTCTAGAAATCACAATGCGATCTGTCATCATTAAACACATTCACTATTCTTAGAACGTATTTACGTACGAAATATGGTTTTATTTCCGCGTCTGATAGAATCCTTGGTCAACCATTGCACATTGTAAACGGCTATCAGATCTTGTTGAATCACATATGTCGTTGTACATAACTACTAATTTCCATGTGTATTGTTCAAAAATGGACTTCATGTCCTAGACAGTGTAGTTCTGTAAGATAACCAGCAAATTATTAATTAATAACATGAGAATATTTCAGCCGTGACTTCCAGTTGGACACCAGATTTGAGTGCCTTCTGAATGGCTTTGATTGATGTTGCTTCAGCAAGCGGACACAGTGCCTCTCGTTGTGTTCTAGCGTGTTACAGTCTTGAAATTCATGGAATCGATATTTCAAGAAGCGAGCAGGTGTCATGTGCCACAATTCCAGTATGGTGTTGGTGGTCTGGAACCATCCTCTTTGCTATAGAAACCGGTTCCGTTCCAGTTTGGTGATTTTATCACCAGAAGTAGTGTCTAAATAACAGTTGCAAAACCGTAACATTTGTGAACCACGATTCAGCTTTATCATTCTGAGGTATTTCGTCGTTAGATCGTGCAAGTGAACCGCGCAGTTAGAGTCCAATCATGACAATTACCTCATTGTGATATCCGAATATGGTTGGCTGCATCCGGTTTCGGACTGGCATATCACTGTAGCCAGTAAGAGGACGCCTGCGGCAACAGAGGGACCATGAGTGGCTTGCGCTGCACCACCCACAGATCCAACCACACACCCCATATCCAGTGTTAACCCGAAGGAATAAGACCGGGAGCCACATTTCATCAACAGAGCCGGCCCACACTCCTTCACAGGCAAACACAAGCACCCTGTATTTGGGGAATCAATCGCACACAAGACGGTGGCTGGACCGTAGTCCGCTCCACACTGAGTGCATGGAACCACTCTTCGAGCCTAGCACGGCCACAAGGACGGTGCACCCCGTCCCCTCCAGCAACGACCAACTGTCTACTGGAGCCAGTATGGACGAGGTAGTGGGTAATAGACAGGTAGGCACCTTGTCAACATGCACATGAAGCATAGCCACACCGGGGATATCATGCAACAGCCAGTCTTTTGCAACAACGATATCAAATAAAATAAGTTGAATAGTGCCTACAGATACAATGACGTAACTCTTCACTAAATGAGCGTATGGAATAAATCGGTTGCCAAAGTCCGCGAAAGGTTCAATCCGTTAGAAAATATATCTTAAGAAAAGGCCACAACCGCGAAAATGCTATTAAATTTAACTGCAATTAGTTTAAACGACATGTGCAAGTTTATAGAAGATAGTTCGGGTAGACATTCATATGAGATAACAAAGCATTAGGGCAATATTAGCAAACCCATCAACTAAAATAGACTCAGCATTTAAGCAGGCGGTTTGTAAAGCGAATGCAGCGAACCTACAAACACTGAGCCGGTTCTCCTTAGCTTCTCAGCAAGACCGTTGTCGCTTCGGTGGTGGCATCGAGTGGCCTTGTTTATAGCTTACTAGGCCTGCCTGACTAAGGCACTCACGACCGCATGTGCTACGGCACCACGCGCCCGTTGTCCATGGGGTACAACACATCGGCACCTGTCACTTCCGCAATTGCCGCTTCTTCTCTGCATGCACGAAGGCTTTCTCTTACATCTCTGCAACGGCCTACGTGATCAGATCGCGCCATGCACTCCGGTCAACGGCTTTCGATTCCCGTGACCTGAACGCAAGATTAGAACGTGAGAGGCTCACTTTGATCATGTTCTGCTAACGTAAGTTTGGTCTCCCCATATGCCGCTTCCCAATACTCAGCTGACCAAATAATAGTTGTGTCGGTATCCGCGTCGAATCCATACGGCTCGCATGACCAAGCCACCTCAGGTGTCTCAGCAAAAGTATACAGTCCACTGCATACATTCCACTTTGGTGCAACACCTTCGTGTCCGCAACTCTGTCGCACCAACCGACGCACAGGATCCGTCGCAAACACTGTTTATGGAACCGCTCGTGATGTCTCACATCTCGCCGATACATCGTCCACACTTCGCTGCCGTATAGAAGAACGGACAGCACCATGGATCTGTTCACCATCAACTTCGTGCCAATGGTAAGCTGATAGTCGTTCTACACTCGGTATGCTAGCTTCCCGAATGCTGCCGCTGCTTTCGACACGCGAATACGCAGCTCACTGTGTAGCTACTGGTCAGTCGATATCACACTCCCAAGGTAGCAGAAGCGGGAGGTGGTTTCAAATACTTCAGCACCAATGCTGATTTGCGGCGATATTGATGATTGTACCTCCGGTGAAGGCTGAAATAGACAGACAGTTTTGCTTGTGTTGATGGTGAGCCCGAATTTGGCTACTGTCGAAGCCAGAACACTAGCCATGTGCTGCAACTCATCCGCGCTGTGTGCAAACAACGCACAGTCGTCAGCAAACAGAAACCTACTGATAGTTGTTTCACCGACTACGGTTCTCGCACCGAAACGACGGATGTTCAGCAACCCACCATCAATAAGGTGCTCCACACGAACACCGTAAGCACAAGCCGCATCAAAAGCACAAGATAACATTGCATGAAGATATATATACCATTTTCACTTTAAACTGGACATTTTGCAAACCAAAGTGAACATTTTGCAAACCAAACTGGACATTTTGCAAACCACATTGGACATTTTGCAAACCACATTGGACATTTTGCAAACCAAACTGGACATTTTGCAAAACAAATTGGACACGTTGCAATCCAAGTAGCAACTGGCCAATTTGTTGGTAAGAAACGAGCAGTAGGACTGCTGAATGATGTTCAGAATATACATTGTGATGACGCTAATACACCGGCATTGTGTAAGCAGCGGGCTACACTGTAAAACATTTGCTTGATGGTGAGCAGTGACCGAAGTTCTGAACTACGCTCCCCTCTCCCCATTGACATTCGCCTAGTTGGTGTGCAGTACATTAATGATGTTCCTTGCCGTACTCGCGTTAATACCGGCGACTTCAGCGGCTTCCCGAGTAGTTTTGCCGTTGACCAGCACAAGTTTTGTGAGAATTTCTCTGCGCAAATGATGTTCGCCTGCAGTGCCGTCGCGTCGGACACCAGCTCTCCTGTAGTTCGTCACTCATTTTGGTCGTTTCGTGCGGTACGGAGCTAATAAAGCTAAGTTGTGTTGAGTGGAACCATTATCGTATGCTCGGCTCCAATTGTGGTACCGCTGCATAGGTCTGTCCACACACCCAGACGAAACACACAAATTCCTATGGGGGGGGTGTAGGGGAAAATAGGTCACCGATTTTGACCGAGGCGAACGGCACTCATGTCAAGAGAAGGGCTTACACAATCACCCGCTACGTACGCAGTTCGGTTACATTATCGTGACCACAATGTGACCTGAACATCGTGTAATCGGCCCACTCCTCAGTAGTTGATATGTTGCAACAATAGGCTATAGATCTAGACTGGATTTGCTGGGGGTCATTACAGCCTACGCTGATACAATGACGTGGCAGTTGCGAAAGCTAATAGAGAGACGGGCGAAGCTGGGACACCGCCTACCTGCTTCATCCGACATGGTCCCATTGACCGAATCGGACAAGGTTCTCTCTAATGAGAATAACGGTGCACATTGAGATTGCGCATCGCAATCCACTCACAAAATGATTGATACACAATTATGATTCGGACGTCCGATTTTCCAATTGTCACACACCTACACAGGTTGATGCGTATGGGCACTGCACACCAACTAGGCGAATGTCAATGGGGAGAGGGGAGCGTAGTTCAGAACTTCGGTCGCTGCTCACTATCAAGCAAATGTTTTACAGTGTAGCCCGCTGCTTACACAATGCCGGTGTATTAGCGTCATCACAATGTATATTCTGAACATCATTCAGCAGTCTTACTGCTCGTTTCTTACCAACAAATTGGCCAGTTGCTACTTGGATTGCAACGTGTCCAATTTGTTTTGCAAAATGTCCAGTTTGGTTTGCAAAATGTCCAGTTTGGTTTGCAAAATGTCCAATGTGGTTTGCAAAATGTCCAGTTTGGTTTGCAAAATGTCCACTTTGGTTTGCAAAATGTCCACTTTGGTTTGCAAAATGTCCACTTTGGTTTGCAAAATGTCCAGTTTAGTTTGAAAAATGTCCAGTTTAAAGTGAAAATGGTATATTAATCAGGGCAGGAGCTAAGACACAGCCTTGCTTCACACCAGAGACAACTGCAAAGTCATCCGAGGTCTGTCCACTCGGCTGCACCCTCGCCCGCACACCAATGTGTAGACATTCAATTAAACTTGCAAACTTACGCGAACAACCAAAGTTACTCAGCGTCAGCCACAATGCCTCGTGGTTCACCGTATCAAATGCCTTGGTGTGATCAATAAAAAAGCGAGCGAAACGGCTGGTGTCGTTCTCTGCACTTCACCTGCAACTGACGAGCCGCAAACACCATATCTATAGTGCTGCTACCCGAACGGGATGCACACTTTTCTTCGCCACGCTCGGTTCCACAACATGACTGACGACGCGGTTGAGCAGCATGCGGGCATCCACCTTTCCCACAAAACTCAGTAAGTTGATGCCACGATAATTCGTACAACCTTGCTCGCTCCTTTTGCCCTTGTACAGTGGTAGCACAAGGACATCCTTCAGCTCAGTAGACACCTCCTCCTCAATCCATACACGTTGCACCAAGTGGTGCAGCGCAATTACCAACGCGGGTTCACCGTGTTTCGATCCTTCAGACGCGATCCCGTCAGCACCAGCGTATTTGCCGTTTCGCCGCTGAGTAAATGTTCACTGCATCTCACCCAGTGTCGGTGTGTCCGTCAGACTCACTTCACATCTTTCTGCTTCAGGCCATTAGAAGTTGGCCAGTCGATCTCTGAACGGTTGTTCAAGACACAGTCAACGTGTTTTGCCAGATCTGCATTATGTCTGCAGTCTGTGTGCAGGTAGCGCCTGAGCTACCATCCATCAGCGTCCCCAGCTGCTCTAATCGCGGTCCATACACCGCCTTCAAGGAATCAAATAATTCCTTGTGTTGGCGGCGTTTGGAGTAGCATTCCATTTGCTTCGCCATCTCCGTACACTATGCACATTTTATGCGACCGAGGCCTCGGGTTAGTAGCCGTCTATTTTTGCGAAACTGACTATTCTTACCCAAGTCACTAGGGCTGTGTCATTTGCAGCAAATGCTGCGTTTTCCCACACATTAATGCACTAATCGTCGCATTGTTGTCATCAAACCAATCAGGCCGCTTACAGTTTGCGCGCCCGATGGTCTCCTCGGCAGCATTTGTCACCTGGTTGCGAATGTGGTGCCACAGGTCGCCCACGGTGGCTATGCAGTCAACATCACAGAGGCGTGCAGCCATTGCCTTCTCCAACTCAATACGTTTCTCCCCAGTACCTAGGAAAATAAAGTTGCCTTTTCGCCGATTCACGACAGCAGGGTAAGACATAGATTTACGAAGATGTATGTACGGTTTGGTCCGCACCAATTTGTGATCAGTGCCACACTCAGCTCCACGCAGTACACGTGTCACGCGCACTTCACGCATATCACGCTGACGTACGATGTCATAGTCGAGCAGGTTAGTGTGACCACTCCTTGGGTGCGTCCAAGTTGCAATCTCACTCAATGCAACCCGAGTGTTCGTGGTCGTCAGGCCGTGAGTGGCACACAGTGAGAGCAGCCTGTCACCGTTCACATTCGCTGAACCAATGCCATACGGACTGATAACATCTGTCTACACCGATGCATCACGCCCAACGCATGCATTGAAATCATCCAGCAGAAATAGTCGGTCGCTTCTCGGCACAGACCACAGCACGGACGATAGCTGATATTGGAATTGCTCACGCGTGCCATCAGGATAACACATGGTCGGACCGTACGTGCTTATATTAATGTGGAAATCTTACCTCTTCCGAGTCGTTGACGAACAGTCATTAGTCCCGCGCTGATGTCTGTTGGTTCACCCATCAGCTGGCTATTTAGGCGATCGGATATTTCAAATCCAACCCCATGTTCACGTGGTGCTAAGGCGGAGTTGCCCAGCCAGTCAAATGTGTAGCCAGCACCTGTTTCATGCAACCTACTTTGCTCAGCAAGTCGAGTCTCACTGAGCGTCGCATTATCAATGTTGTAGCAAGCAAGTTCCATCACGATCAGTGCAGTAAATCGCTCGGGCGCTCACTCGAATTCCGGTCCAGTAGTGTACACACGTTCCAGCACCCGATGCTGAGTGCTTTGCGCGCAGGCATGCGATTGCATT
>OX104063.1:261445993-261480426 GCA_944474145.2 Dicrocoelium dendriticum | reverse complement strand
GATGATGATCTACGCAACCCGGATGTACCCACATTTAAATGGCGACAGTGGTATCCTTCCTTACGCAGCTGTCAGTGCACGAATAGTTCCGAATTTTCAGTTTTAAAAGGTGATGCTCATTGGAACAGGAGTATCCATCTGGTAAGTGCGAATACAACCTTCGCTTAACTGCGCTACTTTGGTCATTTGAGGTACGCTGTTTAAGGGCAGTTATTGCGTGCTTTTAGTGTTGAGCTACTGTCCATTGCTTATTCTCTACCACAACCATTGTTGTAACTCACTGGTAGACAATGTTCAGACTATCTCTACGGAGCCAATCCTAAACAGTCTGTATGTTTGGAACATTGGTATGGAATTACATTTTCCGATTTCTGCTGTATGGATTTTTACTCGCTTCGTCTTGGAAATTCAATCTTACGTCCGGTTAGACCCCTAGAGTTTGCCGTTTCACCGAGGACTCCGCATAATTATTGTATGGCCAACTTGTTCGAGTTTTTCATGAGTAGGGTCTTTGGACAGCAACATTCCCATCATTGTGACTAAAGAATGTGTTAGCTCGGAGTTCTTATCAGCTTCCTGTGGGAATTTGTTCTTTGCCCAGGCCAAAGAGAGTGCGGGTTGTTAAAGACGACGGCTTGGAGGTACTTGCGAGTCATTAAAAATGATACGATTACATGGGGTAAAGTTTTGGGCCAACGCAACGCAACGCATCGCAACTCAACAAAACAGTGACAATGTTCGTTAACACTTTGACGAAGGAATTAACCGGTTAGATCTTCTCTTGACCACCCACTCGGCTTGCATAAGCACCTCATAACTGTCAAAATTACTTTCGTGAACAGTACGTGTTCATATGTATAACCACCCAACCCGGCTGCTAGCTGAGTTTTATGCGTTCTTTTGTCACCCCAGCTCAACGGTTCACATTTGAGAAACACTAAGAACAAGGCCACAAGAACAAGATCAAATGTTGGCTAATAGACATTTGAAATTCACTCACTCAAATGGGTGTGTGGAGATGACCTACAATCTAATGAGTTAAAAGAGGGTCACAATTGGGCACATGTCGATCGACCCTCTGGACGTAAAGTAGACCAGTGCAAAACTGAGCGTTACCAAATCTCGGTCCTGGATGCGACACAATTCCTGCCGTTATCGATGCCCTAGTACCTGAACTATTTGACTAACTTGGCACATATGTTAAAATGAAGAACCGAAATGCGGTGATGACTCAGTTCCGCTGTCCACCTGATTCGAGCACCGTTTGCAAGCAAAGTGCGAATGCGACAGACATGCCTAGAGAAGATCCCAACCGATCGTTTGGAGTCTGACGGAAAGTGGGTAAATATTTCGGACCGAACGCAGAAGCAAGCGGAGCAAGACATTATAACAATCATGTAACGTTCAACTTGTGGGTCTGTCGTTTGTTCACAAGTTCGCCGCGTCGCCTAGCTTGGAAGGAATCACAATGACCTTAACAGTTACGCAGCAGAACAGAGAAGGCACTCTGAGTAGGGCACCATAATGCGTTCTTGCATCAGCGTTGCTGGTAAGCCTCGCGGTTGACACGTGGGCTGTCGCACTTGACCAGGACAGTCAATGGAGCTGGTGTATCGATCACCCCATTTCTGTCCCGCCTATTGAGCTGGCATCATCGAGCGCAGCATAATCAACGCTTCAATCAATTTTACGAGCGACAGTGTAGATGTCTCTCAACACGCAATCAGGTTACGTCAGCTCTCCGCCTAAGATGGTTATCATCTAATAACGCGTGTTTTCAAAGCGTACCGCCGTGTCTGTCAGATCCAATCACGGGAAATCGGTTGTCGCAAGTTCATTTGTATGGTAATTAGGGCGCAAACTGATTCGCCCATTGCGGGAGATGCACATCTGCGTATGTGCGTCGTGGAAGCGCACTTGTGTGCTTGTGTAAGTGCAGAATTGTGTGGCAGCGACGTAACGATGCACGGACATCCGGTGTTTCGATTTGACAAAAGGCATCTGCTCACAGCGACGACAGCGTACCACGATGAGTAAGGGATGATAGGTGGGGACTCAAGCACATTCTATTAGCTGTTTTGTCAATACATAGTAACGAGTGTGAAATATTGAACTGTACTTTTAATCGGTGCTACTGGAACGTACTTGCAAATCATTTTCTCCAGTTTTGGTGGATTTCTTCGCCGGATTGGGCAAACCGCTCCAATGAGCTCATTTATTGAGGGATATGAGTTACACCAAGTTAACAGGATAAGCCCCAGCCACTCAGCAGACACCACGATGAGGTTGTTCGTTGAGCCAGTCATATTTAGTAAGGTGTACACAACGGCACACTGTTCGGTGACCAGTGCTACTCCCCCCCCCCCACCGCACCGGTACATGACAGTCCTGAAGACTCTAGTGCTGTACCTTGTTAGGTATTACATCGTAGCAATAACGGTTTTCCTCTTAATATCTTCTGATCCCATTCCTAGGCCTACCAGTTTATTGGGTGCCCCAGACCTTCTCCCATGGTGGGCTACGTTCAGCCACCATGCGTCCAGAGTAGACACGGTAATGGTACCATAGTGAGAACACAATTCGGTCAATTCACAGTAAAAATGAACACTGTACAGAGTTAAACTTTCTAAAGGCTGTATTCTGTGCAACAGATAAGACAGACCGTGACCCATTCGTCTAGCGACCTACTGTCTTCTGTACGCGTTCATCTCCCAGTCCTATCGGGCATATGAACAGTGACTAAATGTCACACGTAGGATGTGTAACAGTGTCTCCATTAGTTGTCCATCAGCATCACGTCAACGCACTCGTCAAGCCAAGCGCTTTGGCGCCGCTATTCCCATTGCCCCTGGTACGCATGACCAGCTGTCTGTTACCAACGTCAGCTTGATTGCACAGACGAGACCAACGTGTGTACCGCAGAGTTCGTGTGTGTGGTGCATGTGTGTGTGTGTGTGCGCTCGTGCACGCGCCACATCTTAATCCACATTAGCAGCGATCTGTCCCATTAGAAGGAGTAAAATCCAATTTCACTTGTTCTCACCTTGCAGAAAGTGAAACCTGTCGTGAATTCGTTAGCTTACTGTTATACTCATGCAGCATGAATGCACTTTCCTTAAGCTCAGACCGTGTTGCTGACTTGGAGTTTATGCGTCAACAATTTAAGACTTTCAACAGCAGTGGACCAACGCTTGGGAGGCGAGATTGGGATGTTGCCACCAGGCACCTTGGTGTGTAATTACAAAAGATGTCGAATAAGATGATATAGCAAGTTTTACTGAGACAGTAATGGTAGAAGGACGGCACAGTGAGAAAGGCGCAGGTAACATACCTGCGTCAAAATCTGTGGCTTAGTGAGTGCTGACAACGAAATCGGAATTTAAAGAACGCACTACACATGCATATATATATATATATATATATATATATATATATATATATGGATTGACGAAATCCGTATCCGGATTTGACTCACTATGGCATCCACGGGGGCAGCCACAGTACGCCTGAGCCTACAGAGGGACCATGGTTGGCTTGCGCTGCACCACCTACAGTTCCACCCACATACCCGATATCCAATGTAAACCCGAAAGAATAAAACCACGAGACATGTGGATGGGAGCCATGTTTCATTAACGCAGCCGGCCCACACTCCTTCAACAAGTAGCACCGAAGCGTTCCGGCCTAATTAAGAAATCGAGCGTACCAGACGTACACAGGGCGGTGGCTGGGCGGTAGCCGGTTCCATACAGGATGGCACCGTTCTTTGGGCTTAGCACCGTCACCAGTACAGCGCACCCCGTCGCCTCCAGCTTCGACCAACTGTCTCCTGAAGCCAGCCATCGAGGTGGAGGGTATTAGACAGGTAGGTACCTTGTCAACATTCACATCAGGCGCAGCCACACCGGGGAGCTCAATCAACGTCTACTTCTGAAATGTAAGAATGCTCATCACGCAGGCAAACTTACCACATATGCCGCCTTATTGGCCTGAATTAGTAAATCGTATGGAGCGTACGCATCGTGCTTCTATTCCGCGTGCAATAGTGCCTTCTGCACCTGAGTAACCGCGCTCTGGATCAGTCCAAGGTATTCGCGCCGAACAACTTTACGTTGCATTCGCAACACCTGAAAGCAACATTAGTTCGTCATAAACTCACCTTCTTCATGTCCTGGTAATGTTAGTTTCCGTCTGTTCCAGTGCCGCATCCCTGAACTAGACCCTACAAAAGCGGTATAAGTATCCTCGTCGAATCCATTCGGTATACATCTATACATGAATTGGCGTCATGCGTGTCCAATGGCAGTTCGAATACAACATATGCACATGCGTTTTTCCAAACTTAAGTGTGAACTGTCACAAACTGGATAGAGACATATTCAACCTCATGAACAATAGTGCTACAAACGTGCATGGGTTTCGTTTGGAGGTCAGGCTAACAGCCATTTTCGCACGCATGAGAATAAGTACCCAATACGAACTGTTGGTGTTTTCTGTAACATTTAGACGTGAACATAAAAGCCTTAAATCTTAGGCATCAATATTTGAACGAAACCGATACATGAATAGGGACGCAGCTGCCACCAGTACGCTTACCAGGTAGCATGATAAATAAACAAGTGGTACAGTAAAATAATGTGTACTTAGGTGTTGCATCCTATATGCACAGTCTGGTTTGCGTAGCTAACGGGGGAGATCACACAGCGTGCGAATGAGATGGGGTGTTCAGTTCAGCCTCTCCGTGTCGCCGACCGGTCTGGTCATCTGCTGCCCGAGGTATGTGCAGATTCTCAAAGAACGACTGTTGCGCAACCTTAAGCATTGACAGGTGTCAATACCACATATTCGCCGCTCCTTGGCGTGACAATTACTACAGTACTACATCAACTAAGTCCCATTGCCCACTGTCAAACATGCGGCTTTCCAAACAGTGTTCGCATTGTTTTGCAAACGTCCAAGACGTAGCATGGCTATCATCCAAGTACTTAACCGTTTGTACATACCGCTGTGTACTCTACTTTGGCCATAAGCTATTTGGCAGCGATCTGCATCGTACGTTTCGGATGTAGTCATTCGGTGCTCTTAAACCAACAATTGTCGCCATCCGCCGATTCCTTTCCGATGTAACGTACTAAGCCATTGACGTACCATTCCCGTTGTCATTACCATTTTCCTAGTCTATCCAGAAGATTGGCCATGTTCCATTCAAATTCCACTAGGTACCTCTGCGCTTTCGCCTTCAATCCGCATAGAACCGTGAGTTTTCATATGCGCCGGTACATTCAGAATGGCTGATGAACAACGGGAAATATAACTATGCTCACTCTCGGCACTAATATGTGGAGCGGAACATGAACCGTCGATATCGTGATAATCGCCAGTCGGTTAATTGTCAGTCGCTCTGTTTGCCGCGTGAACGATCTAGCCGCGTAAACCCGCCCCGCCTGGGCCAGACGCACAGGACGTGACGACCTTCACCATGTGGACAATTCAGCGCACACACGACCGGCAAGGAACCATAAGTTCCCGGGCCGCTCTGGGAGTACCATCGATCGACGCAATGGATCGTCGCTAGCAATCAAAAGCTCATGTTACCGCATTCAGATCGACAGTAGTTTGTGACCTTCCTTCAAGCCATAAAGATGTGCGGATCGGAATCCAGTGTAGCAGTTGCCAAGGCAAGTTCCATCGCAAATGTTCCAAGCTTACAGTGAGCCAGTTGAAGATACACCATAGTAAACCCGATTCACGTGGTTCTGTTCAGTATGTATGGTCATCCCATTGCTAAAGATCGTACATGAACTGTCGCAGAAATATTAGTGGCAATGTTTAAACAAATGAGGAGCAGCAAGAGAGATTCATTTGTAGAAAGCGTGACAGAGAGTAAATCCCAGTCATTCCCATCCAGCACCGAATTAAAACTGGGGAAGAAAGCTAGGCAGCGCGCTCAAAATGCATCATCTGTAGCATTAAATGCCAATACCACCAGTTGGTCAAATAGGCCTGAAACAACCACCGCCAGTCGGACTGCAATTAGCACGGTCAGGGCCTCGTCCACCCTGCAAACGGTTCCGAAAATTCAGAAGGGCTTCAACTTCAGTGGTGGTTTGAACTTGGTTGCTGCCAAAGGTGACTTAAAAGCTATATCTTCAGCCACTGCCACTTGACCCATAGTAAATGAAGAAGACCAAACTGAACCCAAACAGCCTCCATCAACTGTATACAGACCACCTGGTCGTTTGACCTCAACCAGAGTTGCACGTAGTATACCAGCGGTTATCTGCACCAACGTTCCAGAATCAACGTCGAATTCCTTAAAAGTAAAACAACTTGAGGACCTGAACCAGTGGAACTCCATATGTGACACAGCAGGTGTTGTGGCTAAGCCCGTCAATTTGACACGCTTTACCCGTCACCCAAACTCACAGCACTACAGTGAACCAAGACTTCTCCGAGTTGTGCTGACTTCTGCCAATGAAGCAGAAGCTGTCCTGTTATCGACAGGTCGCCTCCGGAATGGGTCATGTTCCATCCGCCTATTTCCGGATAGTCCGTGAAGCGAGCGCAGACAGTACTCAACCGGAAAGAATTCGTAGCCAGGACCTTCCTTATACACGGCGTTCCAGAGGCTGGAAGTCATGACGAGCGAGAAGCGGCCACTTACGACCAGGAGCAGTTGCGGTACATTCGCGAGACCCACTCCCTGGAAAACGTCATAGCGCAATCAATCTCGAGGCTGCGCCGATCGCCAAATTACAAGGGATGTGGTCCGAGGATTGTGAAACTGGTCCTTCAATCAAGACAAATGTCAGCAATGGTAGTGGAGGGATGGTATGCGGGCCGCAGCAGCCTTCCTTCCGAGCTCCGGATCAAAGCAGCATCTGCTAAGCAAATACACGAGAGCAGCCACTTAGTCAGACCACTTGCCGACAAGAGTTCGGATAACTTCAATCAATTAGCCAAGGAAACTGGCAAACACACCCATACATTGCATACAAAGAGAGAAGCAGAGGTAATGGTGGGCTCAATGAATCGGACACAGATGAGTTCGTCATCCTCCCACCCAAAAAAACATTTAGTTGCCGTCCTTTCACTGGTCGGCACATCATTTTATCCAAAACACCCACCCCACAATTCATTGCTAAAACAGAGAAACTTTACTGCATTGCATCAATGCACAATACCTCTTGAACAAGCTTGCTGAACTGCGACTACGTCAAGCATCACATGCCTTTGACATAATCGTTACGGAAACCTGGTTGCACTCAGAAGTTACCGATGCCGAAGTCACGATAAATGCTAGGTCCCTTCTCCGCAACGATCTACCTAGCAAAGGCCGGGGGTACTGTTATAGCACCGCAAGCACCTGCAGTGCGAACAGGTGGCCGATCCGGAAACGCAGATCCTAGACTCACTCTGGTGCAGTCTGCGACTGAGACCCAACGACACTTGCCTTTTGGCTGTTGTTTTTCGTTCCTCGACGTCCACCCGAGAGATAGTCTCCCGCCTGGCATTATCCTTGGGAAGAGTCCTATGAGGACAATACAGTCATGTTCTCATCTCAGGTGGCTTCAATCTTCATGATTTGAAAGCAGCGGCATCCCACGACGAGCAGTTTAAGGTCAAGCTGCAAGAGTATATCGTAAGCATTCTACTCTTCAGTCATGTCAGTTCACCCACTCGATTCGGAGAGGGAAATAAACCATCTGTGTCTGATTTAGTGCTCACGAACAAAGAGTTCATGGTTGCGAAACCAAGGCTGGCAAACTCTCTGGGGCGGAGCGACCACATAACTATAAGTTGCGATTTCGTGTGTTATGCGGAGTATCCACAAGAACATACTAACCTGTTTCGAATCATCACCCCAAACGACATACTGACAGAACTTGTGGATGCCAGCTGAGAGTTTCCGGACGACTGTTTCATAGACACTGCTTTGTTGGATAGTACTGGCAAGTTCAGTTATCTTATTAAATATGTGTCGGTCCACTAGCTCCTTCGTTATACAGGGGCACAATCATTCTTTCGGAGTAGAACCCGAAAACACATGGCAGTAAGAGACGCTGCGTGGCATGCGTAGAGAGCGAACCCTAGCCCTAACAACTGGAGTAACTATGTCGCGCGTCGTAATCATTGTACCACACCTGTGCGCGAGGACAAATTAGTACACCAGAGTCTAGCGGAAAAGTTCTGTGTTAACAAAAAGCGTCTGTACAGACATGTGAACAGCCTCCGGAATGTGAAAGGGGTGTTTTCCCACTAATATCAGTGGACGGATGTGCTCAAGCCGCCGAGGATGCAGCAAAGGTACTACGACTACAATATGATCCAGTCTTCCGAGGTGATTCCAGCATTTGTAACATACCTGTCCTATTCTCCCAGATGCCAGTATTTACACACGTCACGTTTAGTTCAGCAACCATCTTGAGGAAACTGCTGCCATTGCGCACCCATAGTTCCACCGGACTTAAGAACATTATCCGGAAACACTGCGGGTGGCAGCTAGGGGGATAGCTGAACCACTAACGAGATTTTTGCAAAGATGCCTGGATGAACAAAAGGTCCCTAGCATGTGTAAGCAAGGCATCTTTACCCTTATTTTCAAAAGTGGTAGCCGTTCAGAGCCAGCCAACTATCGCCTAGTGACTCCCCTCCCGCTGCTCTCTAATCTGATGGAATCGATTATGGCTGTGGCTGTAATGGGCTACTTTGAAAAGTCTAACATAACAGCACCAGAGCAACACGGATTTCGTCATCATCGGTCATGTACTCTCAATCTGCTGCTTGCCGGTGGCAGTTGGATCGCGATAGCCGACAGTGGGATCGGCATTGATGTCATCTACCTAGACTTTTCCAAAACATTCGACCGTATAGATCACCGCATCCTTCTGTAAAAGCTGCAAGCATACGAGTTGGAAACCATGACCTTGGATGGATCGGAAATGTTCTCTTTCAGCATCCCCTTCAGGTTCGATTTCTAGGTTCATTTTCTGATCCAATTGGTGTGGTTGCGATGTTCCACAAGGGTTGGTGTTGAGGAAGCGGTTATTCTTGTTCTTCATTAACGACTTTGCAAGTGTCATCAAGTCAAATTTCCTGCTTTTTGCCGATAACTTCAAGATACCGAGGGCAATCGATTGTCATGAAGCTCACAATATGTTGCAACGAGACTTTGCGCTTTTGACTGGCCAAAGGTACATCTACTTCCGTTTAACACGGATAAACGCAAAACTGTGCAGGTCCGCCACAAGCCCACGCTCCCACATAAGCTTGGAGCTGATATGCTGAACACCGCATCACAAGAGCGAGACCTAGGGATGGTAATCCAAGACGACCTCGACTGTTCGGTGCAGTCCTTGAAATCATCCAAAACCGAGAATCAACATGTTGGCCTGTTACGAAGAGCGTTCGGGAGGTTTGATCTCTCCATCTTCACCCAAACGCTAAATGCATTTGTGAAGCCCCATGCAGAGTACGAGATCCAGGCTTGGCAACCCTGATTAAAACGGGACCTGGTTGCGACGGGTTTGTCCCACCTGCAATACAATAGGCGACTGAAAGCCCTGGGAGTTTGCAGCCTAAGATATCACCGTCTATGGGGTGTCCTCATCCTGGCGTTCCAGACTGTGCAAATCCCCGGTCACGTTTGCCGTCACCTGAACCTTAGCTGCAACACAGAAATAAGGGACCATAAATAGAAAATTGTCACCCAATACAGTCGGCTTCAGTGCCGAAGGAATTGTGTTTCCTTTCGAGTATGCCAACCGCGGAAGGGTCTTTCGACTTTTGTCATTTCTGCGCCTACGTTACCCATTTATAAAAAGACTCGAAGATGCTTTACACTACCTACATTACTTGATCGGATTTATATTCATTGAGTGACGACAAGACGCAGACAAACATTGTGCTCACCAACCCCACGAAATCGGGGTAGACGGATATACCTATGTGTTAACGTGGATAATTTGGTGAGTCCAGTAATGTGTTTTTCACTTTTGTGTAACTTCATTGAACTAAGGTTATTCACACAAATCATCCCGCGGGTCTTGTCAATCCTCGGCTTTTTTATCCCTATTTTACCGTTGTTTCATTTTTCTATTGATATTCACTTACTTCAGAATTTCCATTGCAAGTTCTCTTCCGATGCATAGTCCAAACTGGTCACACGATGGACAATCGTTAAGCATTGTGTTCCAAATATCAAACTTTACGCTCCATGCGTCCTGTAAGCAACCAAGCGCTGGTAACCTCTTGATTCAAGCAAATCCATCGAACTGGAAATATGCTCAATTATTTGCCACCCCAGCATCGAACCGTATCAACCACACAATTCGCTCGAAACTCCGCGGGCACGTCAAATACGAATGAGCTTATGGATGGACTGAACCATTATTCGGCGATGCACCGGCTCTCTAAGCGTCGTGCTGGTTAACAGTGGGCAGCTGATCAAGGTACCGTTATGTGAGCTACAAATTGGTTTCAGGGAGTAGAATGTAAATAGCATAGTCTGGTGAGTAATACTATGTAGCATCCATAGTGATGTGAATCGCGGCTGAATAATAATACGAAGAGGAAGATGCCGTAGCTCACCGTCTCTGTACGTCAGCGTACTAGACTGTAGTTGAGAAGGTAGCAAGAATAGCATAGGTCATTATGAGTACAACTGTGTAGTGGGCAATACATGAAATCTTCGCGACATACAACCTAGTTAAGTAAGCCCAATAAAGGTAGGTTAGATGTGGCGCATGTGTTCTAGGCAGGTGCAATAAAGATACTACATTACACAAAGTCAGTAGTTAATCAGCCTTGAATGAAACTGTACCCAAGCGGGACTTACTTGTGGGATATAGAAGAAGGATGACACAAAGAAAAGGACGGAGATGGAGTAAGCAACTTTTCAAGTTAGCAGGGAAATGGTGCCATTAAATCCACTGCTATTCATAAGCTACGCTAATTTGAAGTCCGCGGTTACAGAACGAGATTTCCAGCTATGCTCACTTTAACAAAGAAGTAGAAACACAATGGAACAGTGATGACTAATCGTTGGTGTGTGCTGTGAATGCCGTCTCCTATATTAACTGCATGCTATCCGTGTCGGAAGGTAAACCAGTGCCGGCCGTCTCTAGTCCGAGATGAGCGAGAATTAACAAGTATGTGGAACCACCGGCCAGTTCGTGAGGTGCCAATATTTATTTCCCTCTGGTCATTCGTTCTGACCGCCAGCATATCTCGACCAATGCATCAGTGCCTAGAATGTTACTTGTACCCAAGCATTTCGATTCGCATGTCACATCGTGTTGCCGCTGTTCCAGCATCAATCTTGATAACTTGTCTGAATCTCAGTGCGCTTAACTGAAGGCGGAAGCAGCAGTACAAGGGGGCGTATAGAGGCACTTGAAATGCGATACATTGAGCTCATATTGCAACTCGCAATAAGTCACGGTGTCACACGAGAAGAAATGTAATAAGATACATCTGTCAAGTGTGAACTTAGTGAGATAGGAACAGATGTCAGCGCAACTTGTACTTTGGGCAAGCCTCAGTTAGACATCTAGCCAGCAGATACTGGTGTCACGAGAGTGAAAATGCGAGCAGTCTGTGAAGCTGAACTATAGCGCTTACAAGTGTTTCTAAATGGATTCCACTTAGTTATTTAGCATGAGATATCAGTTGACATACCAAAGGTCCGTTGTTCGAGTTGCAGTACTGCAGTGTTACGAGCGGGCATTTGTTCACACTTGTGTATGGACTACCGCAAACTGGATAGAGAAACAATAACCCTCATGAGCAATAACACTACGAATGTGCACGAGTATGGAGTGAATACAAGAATAACAGCCATATTCGTCTAGTGTTGGAAGATCTCACGTACAATTATAAGAAACAAACACGACTGTCGGTGGTTAGTTAAAATTTAAACGTGAACATAAATCGAAGCCGAAATTTGGTTAAAGTGTGGGCATCAACAATAAATAGAGACAGATATAGGCAGAGGGAAGCAAGTGTCGTCAATACGGTTACCAGGTGGAACGAAGCACAAATCAGCGGTACAGTAAAATAGTGATTTCTTACCGTTAGTGTGCGCTGCAGATGAAGTCTGCTATACGCGTAAGTAGGCGGTACTCTCACCCTTCCTTTAATAACCTCTTTGACGTGATCACAGAAATAATACATCTAGTAAATCCCGCTGCATCCTGTCCTAGATTCGGCTTTCGAAAAAGTACCCAAACTGTTTTAGCCAATTTACAAGAAGCAGCTTGCACAACATCCAATTACTTAACCGTTGGCAGATGTCGCTCTCTCTCTCTCTCTCTCTCTCTCTCTCTATATATATATATATATATATATATACATATATATATATATATATGCAGAGTCGACGGGATACCGTCTGAGGTGGTGAAACATGGCGGACTCATCTTGCTACATGCGCTGCACCATTTAGTGCACCACTTGTGGTTTGAATACTGAATACTGAAAGTAGAAAGTGAGATGATAAAATCTGTGTTGCTCCATGTTAGGTGGATCGGGTAAATGCGTGGAATCACATGGCTGCTTCCTGCGTGGTGGCAGAATATTGCAGCTGCACTACATTTCATCCGGATAAGGATACACTGCCTATACCTGTAGTCCGCAAAGTTGGCGTCAAGGAAGCTCTTAAATTCCGACACCGATTTCACCTCTAATAGCGTCTCCGGCAACTTGTTTCAATATTTCACTACTCGACGCTCGAAAGGTGAGCGATGCGCTTCAAATCCGGTACCATTCGTTTGTACCGGTGTCCTCGTGTGCTGCTTGGTGCGCGAAGGTACAGCAGCGGCCTCGACATAGTGAGGTGGCCCAGGTGTAGTATCCGGTGCATCATTATGAGATCAACTCGTAGCCGACGATATGACAGGGTATACAGCCTTGGTCTCTAACATCGGTCCTCGTACCGCATACCCCGTAAATTAGGGATGAGCTGGGAATTTACATGGTGGACCTTTTCCAGTCTCTGCACCCCAGCTATTGTGATGACACAATAGGCGAGTGAGCCGTACTCAAGCACTGGTTTTATCATGGAAGAGGACAAACGGGTTGCAATCTCTTCAGACCCAGTGCAGAAGGTGCGTCTAAGTGCCCAAAGCAGGCGTGGTCCTTTCAGGTATAGTGTGTTCATGTTGTCGACATACTTCAGATCACAAGGTGAGAATACACCCAGATCCTTTGCGGAATTGGTGGGATGTAGCGGGTGGTCGGCCAGAGTGTACGCAAGCCCAATACTACCCTTCCCCATGCTTATAAACGAGGAGTTGGCCGGATGGACCGGTAGGTCAAGTTCTGCAGATCCCCGGGATAGGCCTTTTGATGTCCTACTGAAGGACGGTACAGTCGCCGGGAGAATCGATAATCCTCCAAATTTTCAGTTCGCCTGCAAATACTGCGCAGGACGACCGAAGAAGCTGAGGTACTTCGTTGATGTGGATCAGGAACAAAATGGGGCCGATTACTGTGCCTTGAGGTATGCCGCTAATGGACGGGTGCCAGTCCGTTAGGTGGTCATCCAACTGAACCCGTCATCTTCTCCCAATGAGGAAGTCACTGATCCACTGTTGCAGTGCACCACTAATATCAAACATCCTCAGCTTGTGTAGCAGACGCTCGTGCTGCACTTTATCAAAAGCTTTACTGAAATCAATGTAGATAACTTCCACTGACTTCCCCCGGTTCAACTCTTGTAACCATTGCTACTGCGTCAAAAGCAGATTGGTGATGCAGGATCGGTCCTTCATAAAGCTGTGCTGTGGCGGCTTTAGATCTTTCGACTCAAGCAGCTGCAGAAGACCCTTATTCAGAATCTTCTCGAGCACCTTTGTCAAAATAGTGGTGAGACATCGGCCGGTAGTTGTCCACATTGTGTGGATCACCACCTTTGCAATCGGTTTCACTCCCGAACATTTCCAGTCGGTCGGCAATGCATGTTCAGACGGCGATCTGTTAACCAGATCCGCCACAGCGAAGGGCGAACACTACAGGATCGGACGTGGCGGAAAAGCAATATGGATTCCGTTCCGGATGCAGCTCCATATATATGGTGTCCGCGACTTATCAGCTCCAGGAGAAATGCGGAGAGCGATACCAGAAATTGTACGCGCTGTTAGTTGCTTTCCTCCAGACTTATGATACGGTGAAATGCCGGGCACGTTTGTTAATGTTGGGTAAGATTGGTTGTCCAAATAACTTTGTAAGTTTAATTGGATGTCTGCACAGGGGTATACGGGAGAAGGTGTAGCTATGTGAACAGACCTCGGAAGATTTTGTTGTTGTCTCTGCTCTGAAGCAAGGCTGTCTTAGCCCCTACCCTATTTAATATTTACCTTCAATCAAGGATGTCTTGTGCTTTTGATGCTGCTTGTGATTACGATGTCTGTGTGTAGCCCCGTATTGATGGTGGGTTGCTGAATACCGTGGTTTCGGTGCGAGAACCCAGGCGTGTGAGACAACTATCCGTATGTTGACGACTATGCGCTGTTTGCCCACAGCGCGGATGAGTGTAGCACATGACTTCGGTTCATGCTTCGACAGCGACCAACTTCAGGCTCACAATCATGACAAGTAAGACTGTTTTCCTTTTCAGCCTTCACCAGGAGTATAGATCGTAGGCTTGCTGCCAATCCAGTTTGGTGGTGACGTATTAGAGACAGAGTCGAAATTCTGTTAAATTATGAGCCATATATCCATTAAACCACAGAGGACGAACGAGCTGCTCTTCCGCGTACAGAAGGCGGCGGCTGCATTTGGCAGTCCAGAATATCGTGTTTGGAGGAATCACAGTTGTTAGATCACGTATGTTATCCAGATGAACAGCACGTAAAAATCGATCGATTTACAGCGAGTGTTTTGGTATGTTAGGTTAAAGTTTCAGCTAACCACAAGACAGGTGAGAATCGATTGGTTTCGACCAAGCGTATGGTAAAGGTCTTTTCCTGACAGTTGGTTGAAACTTCAGTTGCGCAAGTACATGTTTTTAAACAGTGTCACTGCTGTCTTCTTACTACTAATGTGTTACAACTGTCTGGCGATGGAGATGGTTGATCAAAATCTTATCATACAAATGTTACAAATCAGCAATATCAGTTGGATCAACAGCAGAAATTATTTGAAACTCTCGCACGAAAATTTTAACACACAAATCAGAGGATCCAGAGGGCAGAATTGATACCCAACTCAAAGTTGTATTGTCAGTTGTATTCAAGAATTCAGTTATGACCCAAACAGTGGCAATACATTTTTAGCTTAGTACAAGAGGTAGGAAGACATCTTTTTGTCGACGGTTCGCTATTGGATGAATCAGCAAAAGTAAGGTTGATGTAAAAACTTGGATGTTCTGAACATGGGAATTATGGTAATTACATTTTGCGAAAACACCCAAGTGATCGCAGTTTGCAAGAAACCGTGGATAAGCTTACCATAATTTTTGGAGAGCGGATATCTATATTTAACGTTGGTTATAATTGTTTAAAGCTTACTAGAGCAGAAGACGAAGAGATTGTGACATATGCAGGTAGAGTGAACATGGAATGTGAAAGGTTCCAATATAAAAGAATGTCAGACTATCAATTCAAAGCATTGATCTTTGTATCTTGCTTAAAATCGCATGCAGATTTGGATATTAGAACAAAGTTACCATCAAAAGTGGACTCCAGCTGTGAAATTTTCTTACAAGATTTAACCACAGAATATGTCAGAATGATGAACCCAAAACGCGATTCACCAAAGTTCCAGTCAAACAACTGTTATTCATATATGACTTCTGTTGATAAACTTACCAAATCAAATGTGGAACAGAACAGATTTCCAAAGCAAAGAGGTTGGTTTCAATGGCCACCAACACCATGTTGGAATTGTGGGGCCAGGCACTTTTCAAGCTTTTGTGAATTTTGATTTCAAAAAGGTCAAGACTGTGGCACATTAGCTTACAAGAAGAGACACTGTGTCCGTTTGTTCAAGCAGCACCAATCAACCCGATTCGGAAGGCAGTCAAATCTAGTGGAAGATATAGCCAAAAATTTATCACGGTATTAATTAACAAGTTACCGGTTGCATTAAAAATCGACACCGCTTCCGACCTAATAATCATTTCATATTCGACTTAGGAAGACACTGAAGCACCAACGTATTCTGTTACAAAACGCATTGCTCGGTACGCTTCTGACGAGCCAAGCGTCTTTTTGGAACAGTTAAACTGTGCGCTTACATTTCGAAACAATAAATGCATAGGAACATATTACATTGCAGCAGAAAATGAACTAAATTTATTAGGCATAGAGTGGATGGATGCGTTACCATTATGGGATGTCCAATCAGCTCAGTATGTGACTCACAAACTCAGCATGCTGTCTTCAAATGGTGTCGCAACCGTTGATACAAAAGTGAAAAATAACATTTCGGAAAACTAGCGCGAAAAGTATGGTAGTGTTTTCAAAACAAAACTTGGTTTGTGCACTAAAGTTCGAACTACTTTGTATGTCGAACGAGTTCAATCGATTTTGTCAATCCTTGGGTGTACAACCTCTTTGCAGTCCCATTTCTCATGCCCAGTCCAACAAAACAGGCTGAGAGATTTGTTGACACATTCAAACCTGCTCTGTTGAAACTTAAAGGAGAGGGAAATTTTACTGCCAACTTGGATGTTTTCTAACGCATGTGTTGTTCAACACCAAATCCTGTCCTTCCAAATCATTAATCACCGTCGGAATTTTGTATTGGTTGACGTTTACGCATATCGTTAGATGTTATGTCTCCAGCAAAGGAGGCTAACGAGCCTGATCAGAAACTGGCAGATCAGTTTAATCATAAGCACGGTACTCGCATGAGATATTTGCATCACGGCGATCCAGTCTTTTTGCAAAACTTCAGCGATACCAGGGATTCCAGAAATTGTCAATCAAAAATAGGAAATGTTCTGTATGAAGTGGAATGTGAAAACCGAATGACTACACGTCATGTGAATTAGATCAAGCATCGGTATACATCGGAAGTAGTTCAGCAAAATGACGCTACAGAGATTCCCTTACACATTCTTTTAGCAACATTTGCCTTGCCTAAGCCAATGGAACCACAACCAGAGCAGTGCGTTGGTGTGGGCACAGAAGTGGCACTTGAACGACGATGTTCTACACGTACACCCCCCCCCAATGCAGCGATTCAGTGTCATTCCAAGTAAAATATCTTATGTGTTAGCTTTTATTCTTTGTAACCGGGGAAGGAGCACGTATGCCAGCCAGCCAGACGGCATGCAAAAATCGATCGATTTACAACGAGCGTGTTGGTATGATAGGGTAGTTTCAGCCAACCACAAGGTAGGTGAGAATCGATTGGTCTCGATCATTTGTATGGTAAATGTCTTTTCCTAACAGTTGGTTGTAACTTGAGTTGCCCAATTAAACTTTTTCAAGCAGTGTCACTTCTGTCTTCTAATTACTAATCGGAATTACGGCAACAAGCTTACTGTTGAAGACGAAACCTAATGTATACCGGTCGTGGTTTTTGTCTGTTCCTCTATACGGCAGCGGAACATGGACGCACTAACGGAAGGACGTCTGTTATCTGGAAAGCCTTCATCACCAGTGCCTACGTCGGATTTTGCGCATTGGCTGCGGTGACCGAGGTACAGAAAGGAATTGTTGTGCCATACTAGTATGTATTCAGTGGACTGCACAATTCTGTTGCGGCATCTGTGGTGGCTAGGGCAATTCAGCCACATGCATTTGACGCGGATACCCAAGCACCACATCAACATCATCATCATGATCAACACCAGTACATCAGTCATTTGAACTGATGCTTCGATGCCATACAACCAAGAGGACCTATGAAATGAGGAATACGATGAGGGAGAGCAGGGGGACATACCTGAAAACCTTAATGCCATAAGCAAACATTCAGGGTCAAGGCGAGTACACCTTGTGTAGACAAAATACTGTCACAAACAGCTGTCTATCTTGCGAAAATAAGGCGGCATCGGCGAGACAGCTTCCTTACGGTTTTCACTGCCCCAGGTCATAATCAGCCATTACCCCGCAGATAACTCAGCATCACACGCACTTTAAACAGGCAATACGATTAGGAGAAAGAAGCAGTCGCGCCGCTGGTGTCTACTGCGAGCCATGTCCTGTAAAGTCTCTAGCGAAGCACAAGGCGAGTCACGTGGACTCCAGCCCGGAAGGTGAGACGGACCATCGGCACCCAGTTTGGTCGTCAGTGACTTCATTTGCCGCTGCCAAGTCAACTTCTGTTCGCCTCGAGCCTTGCGTTGCCCTACACCTGGCAGACTGAACAATACCTTCCTAGGTAAGCCGTGACCAGGCATAAGTAACAAAAGCCCGAGCCAAAGCAACTTATTCAATGCTATCTGTTGTTCTATGGAGCTATCATGTTTATCCCTACCTAGTATTCGCCTACGCACATCATCGTTGCGGACACTCCGGTGCCATCGGACACCAGCAATGCTTCGCAGACAACGATGATCAAAGTCTTGAAGGCGCTTTAGATCTTCAGACCGAAGGAGTCAAGTCCCACTACCATAGAGCATAACGGCACTCATTGTGGCCTTGTATGCCCGGCCTTTCAGACGGAGGGAAATTCCCTTCTGTCACAAAAAATGCCGCTGGTTCAAGAAGACAGCTTTGGCCTTTGCAATGCGTGAGCTGACGTCAGTTTCTATGTGTCCATCGTTGCTGATGCAGCTGTCAAGATAAGTGAATTGATCAATCATCTCGAGTTTCTCATTAGCTACCGTCAAGTGGTCATCAAGGTGCTGGTGCTCCTGCAGAAACACTTTGCACTTTGAACGTGCGAAGTGCATACCAAATAATGGGACCACTCTAGACAGGCTAGTCAGGGTCGACTGTGCCGCCGCAACAACATCGAAAAGCAGGAGGATATCGTCCGCATAATCAAACACAACTAATTTTTCATAAGTCAGCACTTCAACGCCTACATCGTGAGATTCCGCAAGTGAACACTCCATGATAGAATCCACGACGAAAATGAACAGAAATGGAGAAATCGGACAACCCTGACGAACGCCACCTGTAGTCGGAACGCTAGCCGCTAGGCCACCATTGACCCTGACGCGGTCTTTAGTGTTCGGGTATAGATTATGAAGGATGTTCACACATTTCGTGCGAACACCTTTCCGCGCAAGTATTTCAATCAGAATGGATCGATCGACTGAATCGAACGCACTTTTGAAATCGAGGAACACAGCTATTGTCGGTTTGCGGTATGCGTGGCGCTGCTCTAGCACCTGCCACAAGGCGAATATATGGTCTATACAGCCACGTCCTGGGCGGAAATCGGCCTGCTATTCCCTAACCCGAGATTCTCGTTCCGCAGTGAGGCGCCGAACGAGAATCGAGGCCAGTAATTTTGTCGCAACTGGCGTTAGGCTAATAACCCTGTGGTTAAAACAGTCTGTGCGACTGCCGTTCTTGTATATTGCCACTATAATCGATTCGCTCCAGTTGGCCGGGTCACTCTCTTCCTTCCACCTACGTTCGAATAGGGAGGTCAGTGCTTTGCAGAGGACTTCACCTCCATCGTTAAATAGTGCAGATGGGAGGGAATCCGGGCCAGCGGCACGAAAACGATTGAGGACTGTGATCGCGTTCCAGAACTCGGCCTCCAACAGAGGATCTAAACTAACCGCCCATGGCTCGTTCTGCATCACATGAGTAGGAAGATGACCGGGAGCAGGGTGCCATCAAAACTGATCTTCAATGTGTTGCGTCCAACTAGCTATACGGCGTTCCTTATACGTATCAGCGCACCCGCGCTGTCTCTGATTGTCTCACTGACGCCTGGTTTTCTATGGCCAATGGTGCGGATTAGCTGGAAGAGCTTGCGGTAATTGTCTACTGCTCCTGCCTCCTCCATTTCTTGAGCCGACTGGTCCACCAGGCTTCGTTGTCAGCTCGTAGGCTCCGCTTTAGCTCACGCCTAAAAGCTCGTCTGGTCACATTGTGTTCGGAGCCAGCTGGGAGGTTTCTTCTAGATTCCAACAAGTGACCGACCTCTCGGAGATCCACTGACTGGTGCGGTGACGATTGATAGTTCCACAAGCAGATGCTCCTGCGTAGTGCATTGGGGTCGAGATCCTATTCCAGTGAAGCGCAGTGTCATTAGAACAAAACAGCTAAACTTCGGTACACCGTACGTCATGATACGCTTGCCTCACCGAGGTCTGAGACAATTTCTCATTTGCCAATCGGACGGGACGCTTGGTGCGTTTCTCGGTGAAGTTCATGGGGAAACGAAAACGTACCAAGGCGTGGGCAGAGTCCATGTAGGTACTACAGTACGAGCGGCAGTCCAGCACGGAACTATGCTATCTATAACTTATGGCTATGTGGTCAATTTGGGTCCATCGCTGGCCGGCTACAGGAGGACGCCAAGTGGCACTTAGGTGCTCACGGAGTCTAAAAGCAGTGCTAATAAGAAATAACTGGTGTCCGCGTATAGTTGCAGCAGATGCTCACCGTTGTTAGTTCGTTCGAAGTTATGACCATAAGTGTCACCCAGCTGAGCTTTTGAAGAGCTCAGACACCCTACTTGTGCGTTCATATCCCCTGCAAGTACTATAATATCTGAACTAGTAGCATTGCGTAGTAGCGTGATCAGTTCCTGATAATGTGATCTTGACATCAGTAAAACTGCAGTCAGTGGAAGCATCAGCGGAAATCACAAACAAACAGAGTTTGGTACTGCTTTGTGAATCAACCATAGTTGATGTCGTCAAACTGGCTGCACATAAGCGGCTACTCACTGGAATCCAACCAACCAACGATGGCTCAGCTTTGGAGCTGAGAATAATACCTACATCAGCTTGACCCATGAGTGCCGAATCGGCGTCTCCGGATGCATGCAACCAATAACGAGAGGACAAGCCGGGTGCAGCTAATTCAACAACCCCGTTAGGATCATTGATCTTAGTTTCGGACACACAACATACATCAATACCCACTATGTCCAAGATGCGTGCGAGTGCATTCTGTTGACCTGTTTGTCTGAGAGTGCGAACGTTGAATGTCGCCGTGGAAACGGAATAGCGTGGCCTTATAAGGGAATTTTGCCGATAGGCGTCCGATAGTTGCTGTGGGATGGTGGCTGCAGCTGGTGCTACTCCAGTGGCAGTTCGGTTGCTGTCAATTAGCTGGGAATTATAAAAGTAAGGTTAGGAATAACGGTCGGGATGGGAGTAAGAGAAACAGGTGAAAAAGCAAGAAGGGAGGCGTCAACAGTAGCCTTTTTTCGCTTCTCTGTCTTGCTGTGTGCAGCAGATAAGGCGACCCTTGATAATTTGCGCGACGGCCGATGAAGGATGAAGTTTCTGTTGGAAGTAAAGGTCATGGTTGTATGTGGGCTGGGATACTTTCAGGACGCCCAGACCTAGACAGAAGAACGATTAGGGTTCTCATCCAAAGCCATTGGCTCAAAAGCCTTTCTGCAAGGCAGCGGGGAGGTGGCAATGATCTAGTTTTAAAGAAATGAACACCAACCCATTTCAAACTCGAACGTGGAGGACCAGGAGAATGAGTTTGTCTGACCTCTAATTATTGACCAACCTGATAGGAGTAGCTCTCTAGGTGCCCGGAATCATCAACCAGTATAGCTCAATGGGTCAAAGAGGTACGCAAATCGTTGCACCAGGTTAACTTCCAGTCTCGTTGCGACGGCACCTGCTTTATGGACAACTAAGTGCAGAAAGTTGACACGTGAGAAAACCGAAGTTACATAACCAGGGCATGATCATGGTAAGTTTATTACGAAATAATGTTGATTGCAGCTGCTGGGACCGGCGATCAGTTATCAAGAGGGTGATTGCGCAAGCGCAAGAGAAAGCAATGTCGAATGTGAAAGTGAGACTTCTGTTGGGGGGAACGACAGGCGCCAACAGAGGATAGCCCACCGCATGGTGCAGTGGCACATGCGGTCGCGAGTGCCTGAGCCAAGCTGACCTCGTAAACCATCACTGTGGCCACGTAGAGCCAACATCTAATAGGTACTCATCATAAACGCAATGCTTGGTAAGTAGGCTGCTACCGATTCATTTCCGTTTACTAACCCAGGCCAATAATGCGGCCGATGTGAAATGTGTGCTACACCATCGCTGCATTTGGTCCGTACGTGTACGTGTTGATTTTCTTACATTTCAGATATTGGTTGTTGATCGGTATACCCACGTCCAAGTACTTTTAGCTTGTTTTGTTCGTGCCGCTCGGTTCGACGTTTGACCATGGTGCTGTGCTTCTGATGTCTGCTTTTCGACAGTACTGTTCGGTGGACTTTGCATTCTTGCCGATCTCGTATTAGCATTCGGGCATAAGTTATTGCATTGTCCCTCCTTGGATTGAATTGGGCAAGTTGAGGAACAGTTCAAAATGGGTTAGGTTGTTGGTGTCACATTCCAACTGGATTGTATAACGGATTGTTCGTTCAGAAAATATCTCAGTGAGTGCATCCGGGCCATTTGTTAGGTTGTTCCAGGTACACAAGCAGTTGTGAGAGCGGCCTGACTTCGACTGCATTTGGCGCAGTATGCAGACTCTTAGGTACCGCTCGGCTGCGTGAAACAGCGGTGATGTGCTGCCCGTCTGGCTGACCCAGTTGTCGGACAGTGTCTGTGTGAAATCTTGGATCTTATGGTATTCAGCTTAGTTTTTCACAAGTTACCTAGCACAGGTTCGTCCTGAAAGGAACCAGACGTGTTTCGTCCTATTGGGGCTCACTACTGGTGCGTATTCCCTAGGTGCACTACTGGAGATCGAACCCATGACAGCTAGAGGCGGGTGCAAACTTGCCAGCAGCTTAAGCCACTGAGCCATGGGGGACGTTGACTGAGCTACACAATTTGCAAGCCAACGGATACGGCACCACCCATCTTCCACTGTCACTGATAGTGGCTAGCCTGCGAGTTGATGGCTTCCTCGCGCTATATCCATGACATATGGAAAGAGGAGAGGCTATTTACTTTATAGTACTCGTAAGCAGCAGGGCGAAACGCGTCTGGTGTTTCTCCTGACTAGGCTGTGTTGGGTAGCTTGTGGACAGCTGGGACGGATACCTTACTAAAATCCTGCTACTTACGAGTAATCTTGAATCTGTTGGAACTTGTTTTATAGACACAGACACCTAAAAGGCATACGCCTCGTATCTCCTACGTCTACTGGGCTTACTATTAATCCTAAACCGAAGTGGATTCTATAAAATTCGCCTGTACATTGCCATTGAAGCGACTGTGTTAGTAGTAATTCTCCAAAATTTTAGCTTGCATTTTGCAACAGGATATAAATAGAACTGTTAATCCGGAAGTATTTATTCGTTGTGTGACGAACTTCCTAATTGACGGCGCGCAGAAGTCAAGCTACTTACACAAAAAGCGTTAGAAACGTTATTACCCACTAACACTTGGGCGGCGTTGTAGCAACTATATGGAAACTGTGCCATCCTATTTCAGGCATCATCCGCATGAGCTTGTAAGCATGCTAGTCGAGTTCGAGAGCATTATTTTGAAGGTATATGCCTCGCGTTGAATTAAGTGATCGATACGTAAAGGGGAACGAGTTAAGCGTACTCGTATGAGTTAGTTCCGTCGGACTTGCCGCAGCTGGTTCATTGGCCACAGGTTTCTGTATGTCATTGCTGTTAACTACGCTATTCGGTTGTTTGAGATGGCTCTTTGTTCGGATTTTTTTGCCGCAAACACTATCTTGAATGTGTGATAGCCGTTTGCCTGAGGCCAGCTGAGAGGAATCGTCTCCAAAGCCTAATAAACTCACCTATACTCATCAATCATTCTATTGAGTTATCTGACTGCTACGGTCCCGGATATCGGCGCACTGACTTGCTTAACCTCAGTGTTAGTTCTAAATGAAGTGTGAACAGCGGCTTTTGTGATTCTGTCGACGCTAATTCATCACCACAATTCTGAGCGCAACGAAGTCGATCAGCGACTTGTGTCAAGGTCCGCGGATGGTCCTCGCATAAATATTTCCTCCATAATGCAGTAAAGCTAAAACTGCTTCCCGCAATATGACTACGATCACATGGTCAAGTGAGATATGGTGTTCACTGGTGCCCCGTATAATAAATAAAAAGTGTCCTTTTGACTTGTTCGAAGTGATCAATAGGTTATCGGTCGACAGAGTTAAAACCGATTTGCAACCAAAAGACAGCTAGCATAGGACTACCTTGGACTGAATCGAGGTAAATCGCTAGTTTGGCTCAGTTAGATTTAAACGTTATACTATGGATACTTGAACTGGTCTTCATCGCTCTCTTGGGGATATGTGCAGTTGTTGTTTTATCTGCGAAGCTAATAGAAGGTCAGTGAGCTAAACTGTTTTAAGAGCAACGAAAATGACCTTCATTGTTTTAGCTTGAGATGCCTATCGTACTCAAGTGAAATGCTTTCAGCGCGATTCTGTTGTTTTTGTACCACCTACAGTTACACCGACATATGGAAGTAGACTTGAGATAAGATCTTTCGACAATTCTCACCAGGCATTTGCATTTATGAGGAAGATTGAAGAAATAAGGAAACTAACGACAGCTGCTGTGCTGGTGGATAGATAACAGGTTAAAACAGGGAAAGTGCAAGCGATCGACAGATCTGTCAATCGAGTCAGGTGGTAGAAATCACGACGCCGCGTCGCGCGTATACATACAGAAAAACAGAGTAAGTGAGAACCTAGAGGCTGATGAAGAACAAGATTCATAATTGACCGGAGTTTCTGTCAGATACAGACGGAATCCAGGTTACGGGTGAGTTTGTATTAGCTTCGTTTGATTGCACAACACAGGTTGTAATTGTGATGGGCGTCATATCAGGGTGAACGGGTGGGCCAACCGAGCTAGCCAGATAGCCAATGGCAGACGGGCTTACCGAAGTTGGTTGCTGGACGTAGATTAGCCGATATTCATGTGTTAATCATCGCTTGACTAACTGAGTCAAAAAAGAATCTCATCGCCTCAGAAGGGTCGTTAGTTATCGACGTGAACGTGTAAGTTATATCGAAAGTTTAGCTTGCCAGAAGTACTGTAATTTTCGCGGAGTTGATTGCCGAATAAACGCTTGTCCCTGAAGGACTGAGTTCTGCAACATGGTGTGAAAGAAAGACGAACCTTACCGGCGGAGTTGGGATTTTAGATGTCTGCCCCATTGAACATTGATGAACGAAACTTGGTGACGAATTGGTGTCTATAGAGGAGCAAGTGGATGGATTTCTGCACATTAATACGTTTGGATGAACAACCGATGACGTATCGCCTAGTCATGCTTCGGCACGCAGCCGGTGATGGCGCGCGCAGAGGGATAGAGACAATGTACTACGACAATGGCCTAGGTCCAACTAACTGGGAGACGGTCAGTGAAAAATTCGGTGAAATTTGTGAAGGCCTAACCAACGACACCTCCCGGGACTACCTCTTCTTTTCGCGCAACAGAGGCGTAAGCGAATCCGTCGGACCGTACATCACTGAGTTGAAGATTTTGGCGCGAATCTCTACAAGTTCTGTAAATGCATGGGTGACAGTCTCATACGCGATCGGATCGTTCTAGGGATCAATAATGAAAGTACAACAAAGCGAATTTTGCTACGATGTAACATATCGCTTCAGCAATACATCGACATCTTCAGCATTAGGTTCTCGACCACGTACCAATACCAATAAATGAAACCCATAACTGATGCAGAATTGTATGCCTTTTTCGGAGGCGAAGCAGCGTAAGCTGCTAACCTGAGACAGGATTTCTGCAACTTTGCGCCGCATTATGCACAAGCTTCCGCGGACAGCGTCCGGCATGGGGACGGAAAGGCGCCAAATGCGATGAAAGGAACCACTTTGCTCATTGCTGACCATCAATCGGTGTGAGTGTGCTCGTTCATGACACTTCAAACACATAGATAGAACATTCAATTGGCAACACGTCTCGGGGGTACCGCAAAATATACCTTCGAAAGTCATTTGGTTGAAGACAAAGCCGTACGATTCCAGTTAGACACGGGTGCTTTGGCAGTAAGACCCAAGGAAGCATTGTCCAGGAGTGTGCATCCGATCCGATCAAGATTGCGCATGTGGAATGATTCCATTCTTCATTCGAAAGGGTCAGCTACAATCGAAGTGGTCAACGCAAGGGACGGAAGCTAAAATCTCCTGCAGTTTGTGGTCGTGGATGAGGAGCTCACGCTGATTCTCGGCATTGATTCGATTCAGTCTCTCGACTTTTTTGTTTCTAATCAAGATCGTTTCCTGCCAGTTTTCCAGGGAGAATAAGATATTAGTTACCAATATCCGTCTGTTTTTAGCCCAGGTTTGTGAAAATTTGAGAGAACCGTCACTTGTCGTTAGATCCTTTAATACGACTGACTGCGCTACCGGCTAGGAGAGTTCCATTTGCACTGCATGAAAGGTTCCGTTCTGAGTTGAGCGCATCACTAAGGGAGGGTATGATTGCCAAAGTCGATGAGTCAACCGAATGTGTTAGTTTGGTCGCAATCAGTACGAAGAAGACGGGCGAACTTAGCGTGTTCATTGACCCAAAACCATTGAATGAGGCTCTGCGTAGAGAGAATTATGCGCTACCGACCTTAGCAGACACTTTACCACGCCCGGCCAAAGCCAAGTATTTCATGAAGGTAGACCTGTCTTCAGCATTCTGACAGGTGGCTCTAGATGAAAAATGCAGGTTGCTTCCTGCATTTGCAACACCATTCTGGTGTTATTGCTGGATGCGCTTACCATTTGGTTTGAAGATTTTGAGTGAAAATTTCCAAAAGTGATTGGTGCAAGTAGTAGACGAGCTAGGTGATTACCACGTCTGGCCGATGGTGTTTTAAAGTATGACTCGACAGAAGAAGAGCATGACGATAATTTCCAATGTTTCTTGCAGCAGTGTGCAAAAGAGTAGCAAGCTAAAAATTGCGAACGTGGAGCTTCGAAAAGACGAGGTGATTTTCCATGGGTATGCGCTAACCACCCAAGGGATCAGGGTAGATCAAGGAAAAATTATGGCAATATGAGAGGTGTCACATCCTAACAACGTGAAGGGAATCCATCGTTTGAACGGCATGGTGATTTATTTGAAGCAGCTTATACATAGACGCTGATATGGTGACACCGATCAGGAAGCTAATATAGAGGAGTAAAGTGGAGTTGGGGAATGGAATAGAAAAATCGCGTTTGCAACTATTAAGCGCCGTGTCAGCAACGCGCTTGTACTCTGAGGTTACGATCCAGCGCAGCCCATGGAGGTACAGTGTGAGAGCAGTCAGGAGAGAATAGGTGTTGTTTTATTACGGAATGGAAAACCTTTGGATTTCCGCATTCGTGTAGCTTGTGAACTAATGGAATGAACACTTTAAAAGATTACAAGCACGCTGTATTTGGAAACCAAGCGCACACAAGGCGGTGGCTGGACCGCAGTCTGCTCCACACTGAGTGCATGAAAGCAGTCTTCGAGCCTAGCAAGACCACAAGGACCGTGCGCCCCCATCGCCTCCAGCAACGACCAACTGTCTCCTGGAGCCACTATGGACGAGGTAGTGGGTAACAGACAGGTAGGCACCTTATCAACATGCACATCAAGCGCAGCCACACCGGGGATTTCAAACAACAGCCCGTCATTTGAAACAAGGATACCAAATAATATAAATCGAATAATGCCTACAGATACAGTGACATAACTCTTCACTAAATGAGAGCATGGAATAAATTGGTTGCAAAATGTCCGCGAAAGTTTTAATCCGTCCGAAAATATATCTTAAGTAAGGGCCACAACCGCAAAAATGCTATCAAGTTAATTGCAATTAGCTGAAGCAACCTGTGCAAGTTTAGAGAAGATAGTTCAGGTAGACATTCACATGAGATAAAAAAGCTTTAGGGTAATATTAGCAAACCCATCAACTAAAATAAAGGGACTCAGCATTCAAGCATGTGGTTAGTAAATCGAATGCAGCGTACCTACCAACCCTGCGCCGGTTCTGCCTACGTTCTCTGCAGGACCCGTCGTCGCTCTTGTGGTGGCCGCTAGTGGCCTCGCTCATGGTTCACTAAGCCTACCTGACTCAGACACTCACGGCCGCATGTGCTACAGCTCCATGAGTTCGAAGTCGATGGAGTACAACCCATCGGCGTCTGTCGCTACAGCAATTGCCCCTTCTTCTCTGCATGCACGAAGGCTTTCTCTTTCACCTCGGCAAAGGCCTACATGATAAGATCGCGCCATGCACGCTGACCAACCGCTTTCCATCCCTATGACCTGAAGTCAAGATTAGAATGTGAGAGGCTCACTTTAAGCATGTCCTGGTAACGTAACTTCGGTCCCGCTCACGTCGCTTCCCTATACTCAGCTAACCAAATAATAGTCGTGTCGGGATCCGCGTCGAATCCATACAGCTCACATGAACGAACAACCTCAGGTGTCTCAGCAAAAGTATGCAGTCCATTGCATACATTCCACTTCGACGCAACGTTTCCGTGTCTGCAACTCTGTCGCACCAACCGACGCACAAGATCCGTCGCAAACACTGTCGATGGCTCCGCTCGATATATCTCACATCTCGCCGATACATCGTCCACGCTTCGCTGCAGTATAGAAGAACGGACAGCACCATGGATTTGTACACCATCAGCTTCGTGCCAATGGTAGGCTGATGGTCGTTCCACACTCGGTACTCTAGCTTCCGAATGCTGCGGCTGACTTCGACACGGGAATACGCAGCTCACTGTGTAGCTTCTGGTCAGTTGACATCACACTCCAAAGGTAGCAGAAGCGGGAGGTGGTTTCCAATACTTCAGCACTAATGCTGATTCGCGGCAATATTGAAGATTGCACTTCCGGTGAAGGCTGAAAGAGACAGACAGTTTTGCTTGTGTTGATGGTGAGCCCGAATTTGGCCACTGTCGAAACCAGAGCACTAGTCATGTGCTGCAACTCATCCGCGCTGTGTGAAAACAACGCACAGTCGTCAGCAAACAGCAACATACGGATAGTTGTTTCACAGACCAGAGTTCTCGCACCGAAACGACAGGTGTTTAACAACCCACCATCAATACGGTGCTCCACACGCACACTGTAAACACAAGCCGCATCAAACGCATTAGACATCATTGCATGAAGATAGCTATTAACCAAGGCAGGAGCTAAGACACAGCCATGCTTCACACCAGCGACAACTGCAAAGTCATCCGAGGTCTGTCCACTCAGCTGCACCCCCGCCCCCGCATACCACTGTGCAGATAATCAATCAAACTTACGCGATCAACCAAACTACCCCGACACCAGCCACAATGCGTCGTGGTTCAGTGTATCAAATGCCTTGGTGAAATCAATAAAAAAGTGAGTAAAACGACTGGTGTTATTCTCTGCACTTCACTTGCAAGTGACCAGCCGGCAAGCTCATATCGATGGTTTTGCGACCCGAACAGAATCCACACTGTTCTTCCACTACGTTCGGGTCCACAACCTGACTGACGAAGCGGTTGAGCAGGTTGCGGGCAACTAACTTGTCCACACATCTCAGCAAGTTGATGCCACGATAATTCGTGCAACATTGCTTGCACCCTTTGCCCTTGTAAAGTGGTAGCACAAGGGCATCCTTTAACAACTCTGCAGACACCTCCACCTGAATCCATACCCGTTGCACCAAGTGGTGTAAATAATTCATCACCGCTCGTCCACCGTTTCAAGACTTCAGGCGGGATTCCGTCAACACCGGCACACTTGCCTTTTCGCAGCTGAGCAAGTGCTTTCTGCGTCTCATCCAGTGTCGGTGTGTCCGCCAGACTCACCACATATTTCTGCTTCAGGCCGTCCAAAGTAGTCCAGTCGATCTCTGAACGGTTGTTCAAGTGACAGTTAACGTGTTTTGCCAGATCTGTACTACGTCTGCAGTCTGTGTGCAGGTAGCGCCTGAACTACCATCGATCAGTGTCCTCAGCGGCTCCAATCTCGGTCCATACACCGCCTTCAACGAGTCAAAGAATTCCTTGTGTTGGCGGCGTTCGGCGTAGCCTTCCATCTGTTTCACCTTATCTGTACACCAGGCATTTTTAATGTGACGGAGCTCTAGAGTCAGTCGTCGTCGATTTCTGTGAAACTGACTCTTCTTTCCCAAGTCACTGGGGTCTGCGACACGTGCAGCAAATGCTGCATTCTTCTCGCACACGAACGCGCTAATTGTCGCATTGTTCTCATCAAACCAATCAGGAAGCTTACAGTTTGCGCGTCCGATGGTCTCCTCGGCAGCAGCTGTCAGGTGGTCGCGAATGTGGTGCCACAGGTCCCACATGACACAGTCATGCATTTATCGCCTTCTTAGCTCAGTACGTTTCTCCACAGTACCCATGGAGGGAATGTTAAATTAACTCCGATTCACGACAGCAGTGCTATACATAGATTAACGAAAATATATGTACAGTTTGGTCCGGGCCAAATTATGATCAGTGCCACACTCAGCTCCACGCAGTACACGTGTCACGTGCACTTCACGCATATCACGCTGACGTACGATGACATAGTCGAACAGGTGGGCATGACCACTCCGTGGGTGAGTCCAAGTTGTTGTATCACTCGCATTCAGTGCAAACCGAATGTTCGTGATCGTCAGGCCGTGAGTGGCACAGAGTGAGAGCAGCCTGTCATCGTTTCTATTAGCTGAACTAATGTCATGCGGACTGATAACATCTGTCTACACCGATGCATCACGCCTAACGCACGCGTTGAAATCGTCCAGTAGAAATAGTCGGTCGCTCCTCGGCACAAACCGGATCACGGAGGATAGTTAAGAGTAGAATTGCTGACGCGTGTCATCAGGATAACACATGGTTTATATTGATGTGGCAAACATACCTCATCCGGGTCGAGGCGAATAGTCATCAGACGCAAGCTGATGCCAGTTGGTTCACGCACGAGCTAACCATGGAGGCGATCGGATATTGCAAATCCGACCCCATGTTCACGTGGTGCTGAGGCGGCGTTGCCCAACCAGTAGAACATGTAGCCAGCACCTGCTTCATGCAACTTACCTTGCTCCTTGAGCCGAGTCTCACTGAGCGTAGCAATATCGATGTGGTAGCGAGCCAGTTCCATCGCGACAAGTGCAGTAAATCGCTCGGGGCAATCGCTGGAGTGCCGGTCCAGTAGTGTGTGCACTTTCCAGCACCCAATGCTGAGTGCTTTGCGCGCAGGCATACGATTGCATTGGTGAGCAATCGCACGCGAGGTGGTCGTTGTGCTTCTGTGGTTTGCTTGAGGGCTTCCACCCGGAGCGTTCAGTTTAATAGCCTGACCCACAAGGCAGTGGGAAGCAGATCCAGCTCGGGAATGTGATTGCAGAGACAGATAGGGATCTGCTTGACGACCGTCAAACGCAGCCTTCGAGGGACTGGAAAGATGCATATACGTTTTGTGACCGTAGTAGGCTACACACCTGCGACCACGACCAGAAGCAGGTGGGTTTTGGCGGGTGTGCGCTAATTGGACCAGTGGCTACCTGACTTGAGGCGGGCAGTAGCAAACCATTGAACACCCGGAGGTGTCCTCCCACCGTCAGAGACAATGCGTGGCGCTCGTGCTCTACGCCAATCGACCTGTGAGCTTATAACCCGTAGACCTGTTGTCTCCCATGGCTAGGTTTTACGGGAAGAGGGCCATCGACCACTTCCAAACCTCCGAAGCTAATGGACTAGGATGCTGGCAGGGCGCCCATACCTGACATCAGAACGACTCGGGTCCTCAGCCAAAGCCCTCGATTAAACGTACTTCCGAAAGGCAGCCTGTCTAGCACATGGTCAGTTCACTGAGTCATGCGGATTGGTGTCCTGGCTCTTAGCAGGGAAAAGGGCGTAACCCGACACCCACCCAGCGGTCGCCACAAGCAGGCGTCCAGGACATGAGCCAATGGCATAACAGTAGCAGCACTGGGTAGACCATATGTCCGGATCTAGTCACCACCAACCTTAGCGCACCATAGGCTCTCCCGCATAATGTATTAGCACTGTGATTCGCTAACCACAATAGCGCTGATGCGACGTCACACGATGCAGCTAAGAGAGAATGTGTCCACATTTCTTACGATCTGCCGAAGCAGTGGAAAGGTGAAAAAATGTCTGGACAGAAGCGATGTGCATATGCTGCTGGCTTTAAATTGAAAGTTATCGCGTTTGCCGAGCAATCTAATAATTGTATGGCTGCACGCCATTTCACGGTGAATGAAAAGCAAGTGAGAGAATGGCGAAAGGAAAAGTCAGAATTGTCACTAATGCCTGTAGGCAAGAGAGCAGCACGCGGTAGAAAAACCATGTTTCCTGCACTGGAGGAAAAGTTAGCGCAGTGGGTTATGGAGTCACGGCACAGCGGGTTAATTGTTACCCGAACGAACATTCGGATCAGGGCGCTCACAATGTTAAAAAGTCCGGAATTCCAGCCATCAAAACCGGTGAATTTTGTTGCTTCCTCCGGATGGTGCAATCGTTTTATGAACCGATTCGACATGTGTCTACGGACCCGCACAAAACTAGCCCAGAAACTGCCGAAGGAATTGGACAGTAAAGTTGAATCTTTTCAAAGGTTCGTGATTCAGCTGAGAAAGCAATACGACTTTGAACCGTCCCAAATAGGAAATATGGACGAGACGCCCGTGTGCTTTGATATGCCTTCAAATCGCACGGTGGAGCAGAAAGGTGCTAACACAGTTTTTGTAAAGACGACGAAACACGAGAAGACACGGTTCACAGTTGTTTTAGGGTGTATGGCGGATGGTTCCCGTCTATCACCTTTCATTATTTTTAAGCGTAAGACGCTGCCTAAAGGAGCGAAGTTCCCAAGCGGCGTGTTTGTGCGGGCTCACGCGAAAGGATGGATGGACGAGAGTGGCACTATAGACTGGCTGAATACAGTTTGGGGAAAGCGAAGCGGTGCCCTTTTAAAGAAACCATCTATGCTGGTTTGGGATTCCTTTAGGGCACACCGAACTGAGAACGTGGAGAAACGATGCCGTGAACTGAAGTCGTCCGTGGCTTTAATTCCCGGTGGACTTACATCAATCTTGCAGCCACTGGATGTCTGTCTCAATAAGCCCTTTAAAGATAGGCTTCGGGCCAGGTGGATTGAATGGATGGCATCGTCTGATTTAGCGTTGACGAAGGGTGGCAATGTGAAAAAGGTTGACATTGTTACAATTGCAGAGTGGGTGAAAGAAGCGTGGCTGGATATTCCATCAGAAATTATCGTACGATCATTCAAAAAGTGCTGCATCAGTAATGCTATGGATGGAAGTGAGGACGATGCCATTTTTGAGGAATACGACAATGACGAGAGCAGTGAAGTTGAAGATGACGATATTCACCCTGACGTCCCAATGACAGACGACCAGTACCAGAAACTGTTTGGAGATTCTGACTCGGATTCTAGTTTCGAAGGATTCGAGTAATTTTAATACCATTGTGCAGCGTTTGGATATGTGAGCCTATAAAATCTACCGGTACGTGCTGTTCTGTCGTATATTTTTCCAATGTTATTGTGTGTGATGGTGTTCGATTCTGTATAATCAGTATGTTTCTGTTACTGCCATCCGTCGCGAAAGTCAAATGTGCAATATACCGAGAATTTTCGACACAAACATAATGTGTCTACCTACAGGCCCTTCAAATCTCCGCCTAGGATAGCGTCTGCCACTAGCTAGTGGTGTTAAGACAAGTTAGGGGCGTAGGTGTGCAGTGAATTTCTAGGTGGATTTTGCATGTGCTTTTTGCAAATTGCGCATAACCTTTGTATAAGCCGACCCCCCTATACAGACATGGAGAATTGTTCAAAATTCCTTGGTTTACACACGGTAATATCCGGTACTGCCAGAGGTGTGGTCCAAGCTTAAGCTCGTAGTTGCAACAACTCTTCGATCCGTTGATCAGGGACTGGCAAACTACCTGTGACTACAAAAGGGCTCCTCTGCGACCGCTGAGTAGTTCGTACGGGATAACTGACAGACTGCCATCAGCTTTAAACAACATGCATGTTAAAAGAGGTCAGTGGGCAGTTTTAGTACTGAAAAGGTGACCGAAGCCAAGTTCACCTTACTCATGCTCTGTCTTTAAGTTGCATCGATTTGCCTGTACGAGCTTGTGGCTCATTACCAGTTTAGTTATAGCAGCCCACAACAATCACCAACGGCTTACTGTCACAAATCGCCGATTCATAGAAGGGTAGTCATAAGATCGAATCCAGCACTGCTGGGGGGTGCGCGCGAGATGTCAAAACCGAGGGAGATTGCGCCGCCGGATGAGCGTGAACGTTGTGTGTGAATCTGAAGTGTTCGTCCCTCGCCTGTATGGACGCTTGATTGCCAATCAAACCCCGAAGTCGCTGGCCCCCCACAGGACAGAGAGAAAAC
>OX104063.1:261365595-261445493 GCA_944474145.2 Dicrocoelium dendriticum | reverse complement strand
TGACTGCTCTCCAAATATTTGGCCCAAGCATTTGACAGTCTCCTCAAAAGTGCAGTCTCGAGCGTTCTTAGGCAAAATAAAGTTGACATACCTGGAGTGCTCTGCTGTTCCAAGTTTCCTTAACAGCAATCGGCTTGCCGAACTACCTCCTCGTGGTGCCAGCTGGGTGGTTCGGGTGTACCCCGTTCCAGCAAAGTGTTCGGCGACAATGTTCCACCTCCGTGGGGCATTGTATTCCGGCAATTGTGCTGACTTCATGGGGAGTATTGGGCCCCTGTTTGGTAATCTACCAAACAAAGACGCATGAGTTGATCATTCAGTCAACGCCTCCCAATGGGCGCGATTCCCTAAATTCGCCCCGCTGCCTTGCGTGTAGGTTATTTAGCCAAAGGCTCGGGGTGGAGTCCCCTATGTCAACTCCCTACTTCGGCTTGGGCAACCGGGTAGTATCACCCCTCTCACAAAACCATGGACTGTACTACAACGCACTCATCAGCTACTGTTCCTGCTACTCAGTTTCACGCTACTCCATCACACGCCAATTGTTTGTTTGCTGACAATCCTCACTTTCGGTTACCCGATTCATCTGTTCAACAATCTGGCTGCGATTCCGGTTGCTCCGCAGATCAAGGAATTCAACCTATGGCTCTCCTTCGTCCCCGATCCTCGTTCCGTCTGGCGTGCTTCAACGTCCGGACACTCATGCAGATTGGACAGCAAGCCGGTCTAGCGCGCACCCTAGATTCCCTAGACATTGATGTCTGCTGCCTTTCAGAAACCCGATTGCAAGATCCCAGCACTGTGCTTACATTGACATCCCCCACTGACCACGAAGCCAGATATCACCTGCGTCTTTCTGGAGATCCAGAAGCAAGCTCAGCGGGTTTGGCTGGTGTAGGTATAGCACTGAGTGGCAAGGCCGAGGCGGCACTACTGGACTGGTTCCCGATTAACAGCCGACTATGTGCAGTTCGGCTTCGGGGTTCATGTAGAATCAACAGGCACCGCGAAGAGAGACGCAACTTGTTTGTGATCTCTGTGTACGCCCCAACTGACTGCAGTGGCGACTCGGTCAAGGACGATTTCTACCGAGATCTACATCAGCTCTTGACTAATGCTAAAAGTAGGATGTCGTTATCCTTGCTGGGGATTTTAATGCACGGGATGGCCGCCTCTTACCATCGAAATTCCACCTTGGTGGTCATCACTCGCTCGATGAGAACCGCTCTGATAATGGAGAGAGACTTCTCACATTGTGCGAGGACAACCGACTGTATCTTTCGAGCACTAGCTTCAGGCGTACGAAGAAGCGTTGCGCAACGTGGCGTCCCCCTTCTTCAACACAACAGTGGCTTCACATTGATCACATTGCAATTAGCTTCAGATGGCGCGGCAGCGTACTGGACTGCAGGTCCTTTTGGTCTACTTTCGTTGATTCAGTTCATGCTCTGGTCTGCGCGAAAATCTGTATGTGTTATGGAGGATCCCGAAACACGAAGCACCGCAAGGTTGATGTAAACAGATTAACTGATTCCTCTGTCCAGGACAGCTATCAGTCTTCACTGGCACATGCACTCAGTTGCAATCCACCGCGAGAAGTAGAACAACACTGGACTTGTATACGGAAAGCGCTGACCATTTCCGGACAGTCATGCTGCGGTCTAACTCGACGCCCTTTGAAGTCTTGGATCTCTGCTCGTTCTCTGGAGTTGTTCGAACGCCGCAAAGATATCCCCGCGGAATCAGATTGCAACGAGCGGCGCCGTTCTACCAACCGGCTGCTCAAACAAAGCCAACGCAAGGATCGCGAGACATGGTGGTCTGAGCGTGCTTTAGAGATGGAGACTGCTGCCCTCTCTGGTAACACTCGCAGGCTTTTCCAGCTCATTCGGTCCACTGGCCTCAGGAAGCCTGGTGTCAGTGAGGTCATTTGTGAGGTAGATGAGTCTCCGATCACCAACCAACAGAGGCGTATGGACCGCTGGGCCGAGCACTTTCACTCGCAGTTCAACTGGCCTCCACCATCCATCAGTACATGCAGTACACCTTGCTGTACACCCTGGCTCGTCCCATTGAATCCACCCAGCGAAGCACAAGTCTGCTTCGAGATTCGACGCTTGAAGCGCTTCAAGGCTGCCGGCTTAGACGGACTTCCTCCGGAGCTATTCAAGTATGGCGGTGTGGCGGTCATTAACCAGCTAACCGCGCTGTCCGCAAAAAATTTGGCATGAAGAGAAAGTGCCTTCTTCTTGGGGCGAATCAGTTATTGTCCCAATTTCCAAGAAAGGCGCTCGCACGTCATGTGCAAATCATCGCGGGATTAGTCTTATTTCGGTTGCCTCTAAGCTGTTGGCATCCATTCTACTTCGTAGACTATCCCCAGTACGTGAATCATACTATCGTGAAGAACAAGCTGGTTTCCATCCTGGCCGCGGATGCGTGGATCAAATTTTCACGCTCCGTCAACTTCTTGAACATTGCCACATTTATCACAGGCCCACTATCGTTGCATTCCTAGACCTACGTGCCGCTTTTGACTCCGTTGATCGACCTGCTTTATGGCGTTGCTTACTAAAGGACGGGGTACCAGAGAAATATACCGCCATCTTGCGAGCACTTTACCTTCATACATGCGGCAGAGTGAGGGTCTATGACAAGCTTTCCTCGCAATTCGCTGTCAATAGCGGTGTGCGACAGGGCTGCCCTATGTCCCCATTCCTCTTCAACTTCGCAATCGAAGACGTCCTGTCGAATGCTCTAGAAGGTTTCCAGCATTTTGGCCTAGAGCTTCTACTGGGTGAACGCGCGACCGACTTAGATTATGCTGATGATATCGCCTTACTTGGTGACGATCCTCAGGGTCTGCAACGCATTCTGGATCGTTTGGCGGTTGAAGCATCTAAGTATGGCATGAGTTTCGCCCCATCGAAGTGTAAAGTACTGCTCAAGGATTGGCTTTCACCTGCTCCAGTGCTCACTCTCCAAGGTGCACAACTTGAACAGGTAGATAGTTTCGTTTACCTTGGGAGCTATGTTTCCGCTGACGGCACTATCAACAAAGAAGTTTCGCTTCGTATCGCTAAAGCTCGATCAGCATTTGTCAATCTGAGGCACTTGTGGCGTCGTCGCGACGTCTCATTCTCACTAAAGGGCCGAGTTTACAGCGCATCAGTTCGCTCAGTATTGTTGTATGGGTGCGAGTCCTGGCCGATTCGCGTGGAAGACATGCGTCGTCTTTCTGCGTTTGATAACGGTTGCTTAAGGAGGATCGCTCGTGTTCGGTGGCAACATCAAGTTACCAGTAATGACGTTCGACGTCGCATCTTGGGGAATGCAAGTATTTCCTTCAACAAACTGGTTTTGTTGCGCCAGTTTAATTGGCTCGTTCACGTCATACGCATTGCATCTGAGCGTCTACCGCGTTGCGCTCTATTCGCTCGTCAAGGACCTGGCTGGAAGCGACGGCGTGGTGCTCAGCCTTCCACTTGGCGGCAGCACATGAAATCGCTGACGTCGTGTCTAGCCGCTGTTGGATCCGTACATCTTCCAGGATGGGGACCCAAAGATCAGGAGTGCCAATGACTTAGGACTCTTGAAGACATGGCCCGCAACCGGAATCAGTGGAAGAATTGTGTACAGCGTTGTATTGATTCACATGTTTAATACCACCAACATTGAAAATGACAAAAAAGAGAAAAATCGGCGTGTGACAAACAAACTAAAAATGTTTTGTTCTGTATTTTTGTCAAAATATTCCATTTTCTTGCGGCGTATTAACTGAAGTGTGTTGCCCACCTTCAGCTAGCATGCCACGATGAATATGACGCAATGACTGTCTCTTATCCACTGATTTCCATGGCTTTGTTGGCTCTATATCTAGTTACTAGACTGTTGAGATTACATACATACATTCCAATCGTCATCATGGTCTCTAAGTTCAACGCGGAACACATCTCCATAACGCTTGAACCAAGATTCAAAAGTTAGACTAGCATTGGGGTCGTACGAAAATTCGGTAATGCTGTTAGCGATGGCGTCTACCGATGCGGACGGCTTGACTTTTGTAGACAGTGAACCAGACTGGATTGAGAGTTGGCGCGTAAGAGTTTCTATCAGCCTGAGTTGGGATGCTTCAAATTGTGCTTGTTGCTGCAGTAGAATGGACTTGAGCTCGTCAGCCGATATGGACATCTTGATTAGGGTTCAATCCGTCGCCAGTTGTAGTGTTCTTCCCTCACCTGAATGGACGCTTGATTGCCAATCAAACCCCGAAGTCGCTGGCCCCCCACAGGACAGAGAGAAAACGAATCGGACGAGCAGAGCAACACGAATGAATTAGCAAATCACACCGTTCATTATAAAGGTAAAATGGAAAGTTCGTGAATAGTATATCTAAAGCGACCATGGAAAGCTCTGGAAAGGTTAACTCACAGTCAATGAAGGAACTTCAACCTAGCGTTCATTAGCCGCTTCTCCTTGTTGGCTTTCTGTTCGCTCCAATCAGGGCGGATGAGTTTGGATAGCCGGCCGAGGCGATGGGGTCCTGGCTTGTTCGACTCGTGTATTCCTTCCTAACAGAATCATATCAGAAGTCATTTAAGGGTGAAGAATTCTTTCCGGTAAACTCTCATCGGACCCAAAGGTTTACATAACACAGCTTTTGAGGAAAGCGTCAACTCGGGCTGGGATTGACTTCTGGACTGTTTGAACGATCAAAATCGATAACTTGAGACAGGGATATAGATGGGATGCCAAGTGAACTAAATAAACATGCATACAATACTCAGTAGTCCGAAGTAATTAGGTAGGTAAGAAAACAACCAAACAAATAAGTAACAGTGTCCGTGGGCCAAGGTATTAGTATTGGCCGTATGAATCGTTTTTGTACATATAATTCCGGCTTCAGCTCGTGAATGTAGATAGCCTTGGAGAAGGATAAGACCGGTTCGCGGAATTCTTGGGAGCAATGTTCAGGTAGTGAGTATATGATTTTGAAGTCATTCTCTGAAGCTGTATGGCCTCATTCTAGGAAGTGCGACATGATTGAGCCGTCTGAAGACCTGATTTCGCCTTTGTAAAACCATTCCGGGATGTGTTCACTAATCCTCTGAGATAGGCACCTTGTAGGGCGACCCACGTATCGTGCACCACAAGAGCTCGATTATTGGTAAACGATCATTTAACGGGTCAACGACGGCACTCTATACTTCAAGGGTATTGTAAGCAACGACTTGTTGTGAAAAACGATTCTCAGGAGGGCCGCGATATAAGTTTTCTCAACAGCATCTTTCAGGCGTCGGAATAACATAACAGCTGCAGAATCACCCTTAAAGGGAATATGTATGAAAAGCTCTTTCTTATGAGGAATGCTCCTAGGTGGCTTTCGATTGCGTTTCTTCAAATACTTCTTAATAAATTTATCAGGATAGTCATTTTCCCTGAGAACGTCGCTGATTATCTGTAGTTCTTCGTTGATGGTATCCGGTGTACAAATACTGCGCTCCCTGAAGGCGAGAGATCTGATTAAACTCCGCTTAAGCTGTAGAGGTACTGCGCTGCGTAATCCCTTCATTCATGTCAGGTGGATCATCGCGGTGGTGCTTGAACTTCACATGATCTACTACAAGATTTACTATATCGAGGGGGGGAATACGCAAGTGAGAAGTGATAGGTCTACACTCATATCAAGTTACTGCTTAGCTGCACAGACCTTGTGATTTCATCAACTAACGAGCGGTAGTAACCGTAGTCGATAAAGCAAAAAGAAACGATGAGATATAAACCCTCTTTTTAGAGTGACGACTTAGGCTAGCAAACGGGATGCAGAACAAAGTATCAAAAGAGTAGCTATTTTGGAAGCGGTGCACAGTTCAAAAGTCAACGATAAGGGGCTCCCCTCCTTCTAAAACTCGAGTAAAACTCACACAACGCTGAGTCCGTTTCGTTTCGGTTGATTTCAATAACAGCGCATGCATAGTTTGTCGTTTTACGAAAAGCCGTAAGCAGATGTCTAAATCTGAGACTGGTCTTGGTTGGAAAGCGTGCCAAATACAATCGTACGGGAAACAAACTGAGTGCAGAAAGTTGATGTTGAGCATATCCGTGAGTAACATTGTACTCCATTCACTCGAATTTCGTTCACCGTCTCCAGTAAAACGATTGGGGAGATGTCAAAAACAGACAGACAGAATTACGAGCCTCTACTTTATTTATTGTTGTTGTTTGCCTTCAAACTGTACTGAAATTTTGGCCCCCAATGTTTTGGAAATATGCAAGAATTTTATTACTCCGACTACCATCGGGAAACAGGTGCTTAGAGATAATCCTGGCTGGTTTTCGCTACCACTTGACAAAATGAGGTTTCTCCGTAAACTCACAAATGTTTATTAATAGTTGCACGTGCCCACCCTATCTGGGGCAGAGTTGACGCAAACGGGCAACTATTTTAAAACAGAATCACAGCGTTCCCAACGAATCCATCCCATGGGAGTATTTCCTAATCGTGTCCAAACTTCCGTGGGCTGCACCAACGAATGTGGGGAAGCCGTAAACCAGCAGAGTAACTGAACGCTCGGCCGTTGTGGTCATAAAATCGACCTGGATTTAAATCCCAGTGAACCCACACGCGTCCGAAACACGTGACATTCAGCTGAGCGATTTATTTTGCATGAACTGTTCAATTTCCACCAGTATCAAGGGGCGGTAAAATACCAGCTGTTGCAACACTCGTTAAACGTTGTGGTTGCTATATCACATCTGTTGACTTATCCACTTCGGTCGTTATCTTCCCAGCTACATCAGTGGTCTTTACAACGCACTGGTCGTATTCAGGTTGTGGCTTATAGCCAGATAGACTACGTACTGCTGATGATTTCCGAAAGGATAAAACTGTCGTACAGCGCCCTTCAGGGAACGCGCTGGCTGTCTAAATGAGTCAAGATGTGGTGAACTTCTACTTATGCCATACAAATCCCCCTTACCATTCCGATGCAATATGATAAAGTCATCTGATCCACCCACTGTGTACACGAAGGTTACCCAATCAAGTGTGTTCAAAGAACAGCCGATACTCATAATGTTCACCGAACCAGACACCGCTACTCGCAACAAAATGCGCTTTGGAAAGCATTTCAACTTTACTATGGGTAATCAAGCTCCCCGAATCCCTTTGGAATTGCCCTTCAATTCCACACTGGAACTACCCTACCATCTATGCCTTCAAGCCACTGCCCGCCAGCAGTTCATGTTAGCACGTGGAACTGCCTGTACACCAACGCTTTATCGCTACGGAACAAGGTGTCCGAAATCTCTTCCCTTGCGCTGGACACGCAAGCTAAAGTTATATGTATAACCGAAACCTGGTTCTGCCCAGACGTTGTGGACGCCGAGGTAGCTCTCCCGGGATACGTGCTCTTTCGTAACGATCGTGAAAGCGGCAAAGGCGGAGGCGTAGCTGTGTATGTATCAGACCGCCTCACATGCGTCCCTCTCAAATCTCCGGAACTACTATCTCTTCCCGAATCCCTCTGGATTCGCGTCCGCGGCTCTGGTTCCACCAGTCTCACCCTTGGAGTGGTTTATCGCCCTCCCTCAGCTGCGCCAGAATGGCTGCAGTGCTGGAACGCCGCCCTCCGAGCAGCTGCTTCAGATTTGGGTGCCCCCTACTCGTCGCAGGTGACTTTAATTTCCCGGAGATAGACTTTACCTCTGGCCAAGCTCGCAGTCAGCACAGCCTTGAGTTTCTTGCCAGTGTTCTAGAACATGGCCTAACCGAACACGTACAGCAGTACACTCGGTGGCGAGACGGTCAAAACCCGTCGAAACTCGACTTGCTGCTCACCAACGAGCCACATCTAATTGACAACGTTAATTTGAGCGCCCCAGTTGGTGCAAGTGATCATGCAGTTATCAGTTTTCGTGTGGTGGCGAACGTCACGCTCAACGCTAAAGCACTGCCCATCAGGCTTAACTTTCGTCGAGCGGACTATGACGCGATCAAAGATTTCCTCTCACGAGTCGACTGGTCCCTGGCAGCACAAACCCCCACAGTCGACGACCATTGGAACTACATCGCCGCTCACATCCACGACGCAATTAGGGCACACGTCCCCACAGTGCGCGCTTATGCGCCGAAACGCCACAGGCAACTTCAGCCTGCTACGCTTAGGCTGATCAGGGAGAAGAAGGCCCTCTGGGACAGATTCTTACTTTTTGGCGACTCTGATTCGCGAGCACAATACTGTAGAGTGCGAAATTCCTGTATAGCAGCTGTTCGCCAGGACAGAAAAGCGTACCAGCTCTCTCTCGCTAAAAGCTTCGCCGATAACCCCAAGGTCTTCTTTAAGCATATAGCGTCTCTCACTTAATTGCGCGCTGCCGTTGGCAGCCTTCTCAGACCCATAGGCAATGCCACAACGTCGGACAAAGAAGCTGCGGAATTGCTGAAGACTCAGTACGAGTCCGTTTTCGGCACCTTCGCACGCAGTACAATGGAAGGCGCTAATTTTACCCCCATCGCTGCCAGACATCCCGTGCAGTTTACATCAGAGAAAGTCCTGGAGAAATTAAAAAAATTAAGGACAGACAAATCGCCGGGTTTGGATGGGATCCCTCCCATTTTTCTACGTGAGTGCGCTACGGTACTGGCCGAGCCGCTTGCCTTACTGTACAGCCGCTCCTACACCAGTGCCGAATACCCGAATGCTTGGAAGCAAGGGGTCATAACGCCGATATACAAGGGTGGTGACAGGACAAACCCCTCTAATTATCGCCCGATAGCACTGCTTCCCACTGCCTCCAAAGTAATGGAGAGTATCATAGACGATTTCTTGCGCTGCCATTTAGAAAGTCTGTCCTTAATAGCCCCGGAACAGCACGGGTTCCGCAGGGCTCACTCGTGCACCACGAATCTTCTCGCAGCCCTTGATTCCTGGACTGCAGAGGCAGACAATCATACTCCAACTGACGTGGTTTACGTGGATTTCTCAAAAGCATTCGACCGGGTCAACCACGCACTGCTGTTGAGTAAACTGCCGAGTTTGGGGATTGACCAGCAAACAATCTGCTGGCTAAGTACCTACCTGTCTGGCCGCACCTACCGAGTTCGTGTAAACGGCGCACTCTCCAGCGCTCTGGCTGCCACGATCGGGGTGCCCTAGGGATCCATCCCGGGCCCCTTGCTGTTTAATTTGTTCATCAACGACCTCCCATCCTGTATCAGCAGCCACATACTGCTTTATGCGGACGACGCTAAGATATGGCGACCTATCCGCAGGCCAAGTGATCAGGCACTTCTCCAGACAGATATCGATGCTGCTTATTCTTGGGCCTCGAAAAATTCGCTCCCGTTTAACATCGACAAGTGCAAAGTCATGCACATTGGGCAAGGTGTGGCTAATCCGTACAATATCGGCGGTGTGCATCTTAAAGCCACATCCCAGGAACGCGACCTGGGGACCATAATATCCGCCGACCTGAGCCCGAGCGCCAATGTAGCTACACTGGCGCGAAAGGCTAGCGTTCGCCTGGCCCTCCTTGGACGTGCACTAGGGTCTTTCCCTAGAGAGACATTTGTCCGTCTCCATAGCACTTTAGTACGTCCGCTGCTGGAGTACAACATACTTGTCCAGCCGCCGTACCTGAAGAAGGACGAGGCCATGCTGGAAACTGTACAGCGCAGAGCCACTAAGAGAGTGGACGGACTATCCCACTTCTCGTATGAGGAGCGTCTGGCGGCCCTTAACCTCTTCCCGTTGAAATATCGCAGGCTTCGTGGCGACCTTATCTTAGCTTATTCCGTCCTGACTAATAACAGGCACCCAAACGCAGGATTGCTGGTCCGCGCCCGTACAGATCATCTTCGAGGGCACTCACTCAAACTGATGACTCGTAGCAGTCGCCTTCTGTGCCGAAGAAACAGTTTCAGTGTGCGTATTGCCTTCGCTTGGAACGCCCTCCCTGAAGTTGTTGTCTCAGCGCCCAATACGGAGGCCTTCAAACAGCGCCTAGACGCTTGGCTCTTACCTCGCTGGTCTTCCACGTTGCTAAGATCTGGCCATTTGCCAAGCTAACACGCGGCGCTTCTATCATTTTGCTTCTATCCAACTTTGCCGAATTTACCTACACCACTCTCTTGTTCCAGGTATCCACGTTCCCACAGTCAACTCGCTGAATTCTTGTGCTGAACACCACTACTGCGTCGAGACCCACAACATCTGGTACCTACCGACGAGATCAGGACCTTGCCGTAAGATCCCGAGGCAGAACCACCGAAAAGCTACGCTTACTCGTTCTGCGCAAACCCGGCCCTTCAATTCGAACATAACGGCTCGGCGTTCGGGCTGAACACTAGACATCCACACTACTCGGCATATACACCTGCACCAGTGATAAGGAATAGTTGAGGTCTTTCATTTACTTATACAGGAAACCATACTGGATAGGGTTGAACAATATTTCCGAAGCTAAGTGCCACTCGGTCGCAAAAGAACAACGGTGTATAGTGCAGACCAACTGTACAGATAAAATCTGTAGCGAGAACACTACTGAGGGCGAACTGTATCGAATCAGGCAAACCCTTCACAAAAATCATTACCCGGAGAGCTTCATTGATACCCATGTAAAACCCAGCAGCCAAACATCCACTGTGCAAATAGGTGAGAAGAAATAGCTCGGTTTCTTGAACAATGAACAATGATTTAGGAAGGCCAAAAACATTGCTTGGCAAATCCCGTAGGCTGGCCTGAATGAGGATTATAAAATGATTGTTTAAGGTGACATCATAAAGGGAAACTTTTGTTGAGGTGATTCTTCGAGTTATTCCTATGAGCGCATGCTGGTCTACTCACCTCTACGTAACGGAGAAGGCTGGTGAGCACAATGTATTAATTCGTTTGCACCTGTTGCATTTTCCTCTCCTTTTTTCTTCTATGTATTGCGGCACAGTAGCTGAGGTGTTTCCCACCTCTAGCTAACGTGTATAATGATGATGATGACGTATGCAGCTACAAATAGACAATGTTGCGTAATGTAACTGGGATAAATTGTGATCCAATTGTTTCTTAAAAAGCGTTAATTTGGGGACAGAAATAACGTGAGTAGGAAGGGTATTCCACGGTCGAGATGCCCAAAGAGAGAAAGAAGTTTTATCGGCAATCAAGTCGACTGTGGTGTGGGGTCAGTTTGAGTGGGTGACCTCATTTTGATATCGTGGCTGACTTACAACACATCTCGACAGGCGTGCTTGGGGTTAACCAATGTTTGGTACACTATAATAAGGTCGCCTCGCAGGCACCAGTCTCCGCCGCTGTGCAAGCCTAGGGCTCGCAGTCAGCATTGGTGACAGAGGTGGAACAGTCGGCTAACGATTTTCGTCGCCCTATGTTGTGGACCTTTGAGCACAGCAGCATCGTGTTTGCGCCAAGCTCGCCAGGCCTGGACCGCCAATACCGCATCGGGCCTCACGCTAAGGTTCAGCATTTTTGAAAAGCTTGATGGCTCGAACTTCCCGAACTCCCTTCGTAGGAAGCCAAAGTGCTGAGCGGCTGTTCTCGATACTTACTCGGCTCGTTTCGAGCAGTCAAGGTTGTCCCACACGATTACCTCCGACGTCAATTTACCACGTAGTATGTTGTAGCGGGTGCTCTCCGAGTCGATATTCGTGAGTGCACTGATGGGGTAGGCTCAGAACTTTGCATATCCTCAAATTAAACTGGATCCGGTTTTCGGATAACCATGTGTAGACCTTGGCACGATCCCTTTGTAGTGCCGCGTGGTCATCCAGTGTCTTGATCTTGTACCAGATCTTGAAGTAGTCCGCAAATAGTACGAAATCTGATTGGAGCACCCTAGCAAGATCGTTGATGAATACTAGGAATAAACGTGGTCTCAGTATTGATCAATGGGGTACACCACCCTGGACTTTATGTAGGCGGAATTTGTATTTGCAAACTCGCACTTTTAGCTGATGTTGAATGAGGAAGTTGCCTATCCAACCTAGCACAGGGTTACCGAAATTTGTAAAAAAATTCGGTAGTCCAGACGATCGCATGCTGTAGAGAAGTCCAGACATCCAACGTCAACTCTTTGTCTGGCATCGGCTGACTTCATTCAGCTTGCTCGGGCTAGTAACAAGTCTGTGGTGCAGGACCGATTTCGTCGGAATCCACGCTGCTGTGACACCTTGATGTTGTTGCTTTCAAGGCATCCCATGAGAGCCTCTGCGATTACTCCTTCCATAAATTTGCCTAACACTAGGAGCGGGGTTTTTGCACAGTAGTTGGAAGGTTACGCACGATCGCAATTCTTGAAAATAGGAGTGACAATTCCCTGTCTCCACGTGGTGGGAAACTGCTTTTACTCAAGGCTTCGTTGAAATAACCGGACCAACGTTCGGCAAGGTTCGTGGCTACTGTTTTTAATACCTTTGGTCTTATTTTGTTCACACTAAGAGTTGTGCACGTGCGAGAATAGTAACTTTTGCAATCGGGTATAATACGTGGCTTAATCCTGGGGGCGGAGTGAGCTGTGTTATGAACGGGTGAAGTGACGATTCACTGGGAAAAGTGCGGATTAACTGTCGCTGACGCACGTTCGCCGCGTCATATCTAGTGAACCCCAGACTATCTACTGCAACTGGAATTGGGATCCCGCGCAGCAATCTGCGGAGCTTATTTATGTGTGTAAAGCACATCAGGATTAGTCGTGAATGTCTACGCTAAGTCATGTTGGTGTTTAAGTTTGTCATGGCAGACTAATTGCACACAGTGATTTTGCTGAGTTATATAGGCATCTCAGGCCCGCGTATCTGGACAAGCCTTATAAGCGCACCAAGCCAAAGCTTAGAGCCATGCATTTTCGTGGCCGACTCCTCATGAAGAACTGCAATTGTTTCGGACTAAAGACTCTGGTCGAAGACGCGTTGGCCACCAGCCCGCTGAAAAGAGCGACAAATTCCTTCCAGGCGACGTCGGAAGGCTGCTCAGCTAGGAAGGAGCAGTTAGTTTTTTGAACAAAGTCAGAGGGTGTACCATCATGGGTGACAACGGGAACTTCCTCACGGTTTTTACAGATGTATTCCGCCTAACAGATTTAGCTGAAGAGAAGCATCGCGTGATCGCTACGGCCACGCAGTGTGCTTATGTTTACTGCACAAATCATTAGTTTTTCGTTAGTGAACACAAGATCTAAGACAGATGATTCTTCGCCAGTTATGCATCTCGTGGAAGCGGTGCCGGGGTTATGTAGTGGTAAGTCGGTGACTACTTCTTTCAAGTCCACTTTGGATCATTCGCAGAGAGATGCTACCATTTCGAATGCGTGCAGATTGAAGTCCTTCACCAAAAGATGTGACTGTATGATCGTGCTAGGGTTCGCTTAATGACAGACTCCAAGCGGTGAGCTATTTCCATGATGGACGTGGGAGGGCGGTGTAATATAATTGCAAGTAAGCACACAGAACCAAATTTCAATTGCAAGCGGGACCGGAGTGAATAGACAACATGCACATCTGGCTTGTTGGGGAAATCGATATGCAGGTCAGATCGGTGGTAAAAGAGCACTCCGTCTTTTCTGCTGGGTCGATCGTTTCGTAGGAGAGTCATGCCGGGAAGAGCTATATCTGCATCGGTAATCTCGGTTATTAGCTTTGTTTCAGTTATCATAACGATATCCCAAGGAACAGAAGTGTCACGAGTAGGAAGCTCGGGTAACTTATTGAGAAGACCCTGTGCGTTGGTATACAAGCAGGTGAGGGCCTCGGAGGTTGGCAGTGTATTTAGGGATGCAGCTTTTGGGTGAGGGTTATGCCTATCCATTGAGTTCTGCTGTCGTTCCTCATTTGGTTGAATCGTAGTCGTAGGCCCCGGGCAGTTCCGGATTGGCATATACAGTGATCGACATCAATAGGTGGCTGCAAACCTAGACGTCCTTCAGGTGACGAAGTGTCTTGACTGCATCCCGGTTCTCAGCTACATGCTGATGAGGGCACACAAAAGAGCAGCATGTTCAGTGTCATCTGGTCGACTGGTGGTCTGGTGTCCATCGACTTTATTCGTATTTCGGATGGCAGCTTCCTGTGCAATTTTAGGCACGTTTCCATCACCTTTACCGCCGTAGACTTAGCCTACAGTGTTACTTTTATCGCTCGTGGACCATCCCCTCAGTAGTTAGGCGATGATAGCAACTTGGAGATCGAACTGGCTATTACATTTCGAATGCGAGTACTTTGTGAATGAATCACAATTCATCCTATTCATTTGCTTTGGCCTTTAGCTCGCTTGGAGTTTGAGGCCCAGGGATACTGTGGACAAGGATCGAGTTTACATCTTTTTGTTCGCGGTGGTCGGCCGAGTTTACTTTGCGTATCTGGCCTTCGCTCCATGGAACAACTAAAAATCAACGAACAGTAAGTGAGGTTATATGTAGACCAGTGGCTGACAAGAGAACTATCACTGCATCAATACCTAACTGAAGTGAGACCTGGCTTAACTGCGGTTCACCGTAGTGTACGCAGTTCGGGTGACGGAGAAGGCATATCATTCTGACCGGCTTAGCTTAAATCCCTATTAGTTAACACAAGGAATCTCACTGTTTCCTTTCGTCTAGTGATTTTCTTTCATAGAGTTAGCTCCGGATTCAGACACCTTTGAGCATGTAACAGTCAGAGAATTATGATTTTGTCTTATGATCTCGTTTCTGCAGGAATGTGTGGCTGTCTTCTCTGACTGGACAATTAATGGGGTTTGAGTCCCACGTTGGTAGTGTTAGTATTAACTGAAGTTATTTTGACAGCTCGCGGAGTTATGATGGAAGTGCTTCTGTCAAGTGGGTAACAACTACGGACGCGTATGTTGTCGGTCCTCTAACAATATTTGACGTGGCGCGTGGCTCTGATGAAGGTGCGTCGAAGGCATCTTTATGAGCAGCCCCTAGTATCGGGGTGGTTTCCTCTGGATCGTTGCTCTTATGTTCGGCCTGGCCACACTGTTCTAGATTAGCGTTTGATGTTTAGCCTCGAATTCGAGGCGCTGAGTTTCTGCTTCCTGTGAGACATCTCTCAAATCAGCCGCTTGCTCTACAAACTTTGTCATTCTGTCGAATTTCTGTGCCAACATATCTATACATCTGACGAGTGGAATAGCCGTAGGTTCCGTGCAGAACCAGAGGTATTTACTCTAATTATTACGTTACTTTCTCCAAAGCTAAGGCATGGACACCTATGCTAGAACATTTTAGGCATTTTGTGCATTCTTTTCCAAAGCGCACAAGTTTAACACAGAATTCTGGGCCAGTATTAACGTCCAATTCTTAAGTCTTAAGATTTGCTTTCCATGGGCATGCAGGGCGTGCATTGTGATTGTCAATTCTGTGGATATCGCTTGTCGCAATGTCTACAGGAGCAGGCTGAATCCGAATGCTGTCGGCCAGGTTGGTGGTGGGGTAACACACGTTAGATTACTGTTGTGAGGGTGTGAACACGTCGAGGCACGTCCGTGCACTGAAGTCAAGGTCAAACGATAACGGTGCGGCGGTGTCTCTAGGCCTTCGCTGTCGTGTTGGCAGATAGCAGCTGATTCCCCGGTCCAAGAAAATGATGAGTAGTGAGGAGGTTGGTATAATTCAGCTGCTTCATCATTGCCACTCACAATCAGCAGGCTTAGGATAGTCTGAAAAAGCATCAGACGCCGGCGTTTTGACCTTTTGGGTCTCGTCAGTGGTGCCTTTCCAGCGGACCCCTACCGGGTTCTGCCCACATGACTTCAGGATGCCAGCAACAAGTGCCACTTCGCCATGGGTGACAGCCGCGTGCCTGAGTGCTCGATAGTTGGCAATGATATAGCATGGCTCATCTTCCACTGCCATGCCAGATACGGATTGTGCAAAGGACAGTGGCTAGCCATACGAGCTGACTTTCCGCATTGCCCCCTGGCACGGCCCGCGGACTTGAAAGCTATACGGACAGATATTTTATATATATTACAACGCAGATTTGCAGAAGGACCTTTAATGAAGTTCGACATAACTTGGTTCGCTTGGGCAAATCGTTATTTATCTCTAGATTCAAGCGGTTGAAGCATCTAAGTATGGCATGAGCTTCGCCCCATCGAAGTGTAAAGTACTGCTCAAGGATTGGCTTTCACCTGCTCCCGTGCTCACTCCTCAAGGTGCACAACTTGAACAGGTAGATAGTTTCCTCTACCTTTGGAGTTGTGTTTCTGCTGACGGCACTATCGGCAAAGAAGTTTCTCTTCGTATCGCTAAAGCTCGATCAGCATTTGTCAATCTGAGGCATTTGTGGCGTCGTCGCGATGTCTCATTCTCACTAAAGGGACGCATTTACAGCGCATCAGTTCGCTCAGTATTGTTGTATGGGTGCGAGTCCTGGCCGATTCGCGTGGAAGATATGCGTCGTCTTTCTGCATTCAATAACGGTTGCTTAAGGAGGATCGCTTGTGTTTGGTGGCAACATCGAGTTAATAATAATGACGTTTGACGTCGCAGCTTGGGGAATGCGAGTATTCCCTTTAATAAACTGGTATTGTTGCGCCAGTTGAGATAGCTCGGTCACGTCCTACGCATGACACCTGAGCGTCTACCGCGTCGCGCCCTATTCGCTCGTCAAGGACCTGGCTGGAAGCGACTGCGTGGTGGTCAGCCTTCCACTTGGCGGCAGCACATGAAATCGCTGACGTCGTGCCTAGCCGCTGTTGGATCCGTACGTCTTTCAGGATGGGGACCCAAAGATGAGGAGTGCCAATGGCTTAGACCTCTTGAAGACATGGCCCGCAACCGGAATCAGTGGAAGAATTGTGTACAGTGTTGTAGTGATTCACATGTTTAATACTACCAACATTGAAAATGACAAAAAAAGAAAAATTGGGCTTGTGAAAAACAAACTAAAAATGTTTTGTTCTATTTTTTGTCAAAATGTTCCATTCTTTCTGCGGCATATTAGCTGAAGTGTGTTGCCCACCTTCAACTAGCATGCCACGACGATTATAACGCAATGACTCTCCTATCCACTGATTTCCATGGTTTTTATTGGCTCTATGTCTAGTTACTAGGCTGTTGAGATTACTACTTACTACTACTACTACTACTACTAGATTCAAGCACAGAGTACTTGATCACCTCCAATTAATAGTGAGTTTCCGGTTCACCTATTCTTTTGGCCTTGTGTAACTTTGACGTACTACCAGGCACCTAGAAATGTGAATCAAGGAACATCTACCAAATTCGCTCATCATCCGGCCGGATAGAAGCAAGATAAGTGCAATAACCCACCATCTGATCAGTATTGGACGCCGAGTTGCCAAACGTAAGACGTTCAAAATCCGGTATAGAATACCATCATAACTAAATCGTCAGTTGGGACAAGAATGCTTGCTAGTGTTGAAGCGGTAGGCATCTGATTGGCAACGCTGAACCACTGCATCCGAAAGAAGTTCGTCAAAGCATTGCAAATTCCGTGGCAAACAGCCAATCGAGTAGAATCAGATTCTGCCCAGCCATCCCATGTTCACCAATCACCTGATTAGCTTGCGCGGATCACGAGAACTGCTTAATGTTTTCTAATCAACGTGTTTTGCCGTGTTCATTACAGTGGACTTATTCTTTGACAATGTATATTTCTGGGTTAAACCTGAAGAGAAATAAATAGAAAACAAATATTTGCACAAAGTATGCCGCTCACGTGCCTTCCCGAGGTAAACGATAAATGGGTCAATGACACTTATTCAGAGCCAGTGAGGGGCGCAATTTTAGTAAAGCAGTCCAATTGCTGGTAATTAAGACTACTGTAGACGTTGACAAACATCAGGTAGGTGGGGTTTTATACTAACATATGGCTCGTGTTCCATCTTTAATGGTTGGCGGCTTCCGTTTCCGGATTTGTTTATCACCTAGTTTGCGAACAGCCGAAATCAGCACATTCAGAATGAAAATAGGTGGCTCGCGCTAAAACACCCACAGCTCCATCCAGTGTAAACCCGAAGGAATAAGACCGGGAGGCATGGGGATGTGAGCCACGTTTCATTAACGGAGCCGGCCCACGCTCCTTCAACATGCGCAACAGCAATATTCCTGTCTATTTAATTGGAAATTCATGTGTACGGTAGGTACACAACGCGGTGGCTGGACAGCAGCCCGTTCCACAATAGCTGCATGGAACCAATCTTCGAGCCTAACACGGCCACGAGGACCGTGCACCCTGGACCCCCAGCAATAATGACCATTCTCTTGGAGCCAGTAATCAAGATGGAGTGTGTTAGACGGGTAGGCACCAGGTCAATATCCGTATCAACTGCAGCCACCCTGGGGATTTCAAACAACCAACACAGAATGTGAAGGAAAATAAACCCTCAAAATTGACACGGAACTGAGCAGATGAATAAAGTTGAATGTATTTTATGCAGGTTATGATGATCTAGTGTGAGTGTAACTTGATGCAGTCCCGACTGCGGTGAGGAAACACGACACATGCAACATCAATCTCAGCATGAGGCACACATACGTGGATTGACAGCATCCATGTCCGTATTTGCCTGTCACTGCGGCCTCCATAGGACAACCACAAGAAGCCTGTGCTTATTGAGGGACCAAGCGTGGCTTGAGTTGCACCACCCACAGTTCCATCCACACACCCCATATCCAGTGTAAACCCGAAGGAATAAAACCAGAAGGCATGTGAATAGAAGTCAAGTTTCATCAATGGAGCCGCCCCACACTCCTTCAACATGCGCAGTAGCAGCAGCAGATCAGACATATACAAAGCGGTGGATGGACCGTAGCCCGTTCTCTGCTGGATGGAAACACTTCTTGAGTCCGGCACTATCTCAACCAATAACCAACTATCTTCTGAAACCAGCCCAACCGACGCAACGGATTTTCGTTAGATAGACACCTAGTCAACATTCACATAAAGCGCAAACACCCTAGGGATATTCATCAAAAGCCAACAAATGAAACGCAAGAAAATCAACACGCAGGTACACGTATAGACCAACTGCAACGATGATGCAGCACACGTGCCACACCTACCTCATTTTTGGCCAAGGTATGTAAATTAGATCAAAAACTCATACTGACCAAGTGCAAATACATCCCTATTCAACCTGTTCGATATCAGTCCCTCGTGGCCACGTTGATGGCTTAGCAGATCGGCTTGGCTGGGGCACAGACGACCGCATGTGATGCAGGACCATATGAGTTAAGTTCCATCGGCGTCTGTAGCTTTTATAACAGATACTTATCTTCCACATACAGAAGTTATTTCTGATGAGCATGGACAACCGCTTTTTGATACTCTCACACCACTAGCGGTGAGCCACTGCTATTAGTTCCAAACATTTGCAGTTAACCTATTTAATACGATCATGCCAATAATTATAGCCCACCGGTTCGGTCAGCAATTGCACTCAAATCTAGAGTGGATTATGTAGAACAGCTAGGATTAATCTGTTGTATCCGTAAGAAATTTTTGAATGGTGTGCGTTGCCAATGCAGCGCCGTGCTCAAGGACCACAACTGAAAATAAGGCTAGTTTTAGATGCGGGGTCTACAAACCTGGCGCACGGATATGTAGGTAGAATACTGCTGTGGTGCTGGAAAGTAGTGCTAAATTTCAAGGTGCATGCTAACTATGCAGGTTATGAAAATCGATGGGCAAGTGATGCAGGGTATCCTCGCCACATGTTCGGCGCTTATGCGCCAACAAACGACGGACAGTTCTACAAAAAGGCAGCAGCAGCAGCAGCAGCAGCAGCTTGCAGAAGAAGAAGAAGAACAACAACAACATCAACCACAACGACAAAAACAGCAACAACAACAGCCATCCGTCAGTGTTCATCGTCAACAGATCACATTGTGCGCCGATAGAGATCAATTTTGTTAGGTTTTTATCTATTGCTTTCTCCATGGGAGTAGTATCAAGCTGCCGCTCTACACCAGAGGATTCAAATGGTATTGGTGCATATGCGGATTGTATATTTCCATCCGGAGTTAGAGTAGGCTGATTACTGAGAGCGCCAAACTTAGATGTGGAGTCACTGCTCCTCAGGTTTTAAATACTTAAGCAAACCAATATAGCCTTTCATGGCACGATACAGTGTCAAATCTATGTTGTGTTTATATAGCACTTCTATCAGAAGCTGATAACAAAGTTATTTCATATGCAACCAAGGAACGACAGATGCGAAGATTAAAAAGAATTTGGACTGCAATACCACCTAATTAGGCATTAATTATGAGACCAATATATAAACATTTTTTTTCACGGACTTCCGAGGTACCACATTGTCGTTCCGGGAAGTTCGCAGCCTGGCTACGATTTGGGTTATGGCGAGCGTTTAAAACTCGTCCCAACATGAAAAAATGATGAACGCCGCGGTATTATTTCCATTCACATCACGTTAGCGAGACGTAGCTGGAGAGGAGCTGGTTGAAAGGTTCGTAGGTCTGAGGTCGTAGTTCACCAGACAACTTTGTTCATCAGTTGTTGCTATCGGAAAACCTCTGTCGCCCCCTCTACCAACCACAGAGTCTATCAGGGGCTTTTGTCAAACAACACTCTCATTACCCTATTTATTCTAACGTACTTCGGTTATCCGGTACGGCATACATTAGTGTCTGTCATATGTATGACTCTCGTCCCCATTTCCGACTTGGCCACTACGATCCCATTTGTTGCATTACTGCGCGCCAGAAATCGAAGATAAGTTGGCATAACCAGACAGAGTAACATATGTCCAGACAACGAAACGGCCCCACAGCAAGACGAATGGGGACTTTTGCCTAGTGCCCCAAATTAGCGCTTGGTTGCATAGCACTGTTAGTTTCCAGCGGTAGCACACATGCTGTGTTTTGCACTGTGAATGTCTGGAAACTGTACGGTAGAGTCCGAAAGTACCGTTACTACACAATCGTTCATAGCACCAGTTATACTAGGGTTTAATATGCTTTCTATACCAACCGATCAGTCTGTAGAGGGCCTCAATCACTGCCAAGCGGAAAAACGTTATCAAGAACCGCTGAAGCATTTCGTCTTTTCCGCTTTTAGTCTGGTAGGTGACTCTCCACAAGGTACACTGGCATCTGAGAAAATTTGCTTTGTCGATTCATTTGAAACACTCATTATATGGATTAATTCTGCCACACAACTATATTTACTATTAGATGAATATCGGTCCGTTCGGTCGCTAAGTCTACGTGTGACAATTCCTTCATGAAAGCGATGCTTCAAACGGCCAAACTAGGTGGCTAAGAGTTAGAGGCTTCGGTTGTCATCCCAAAGAGTTCAATCTTGAGTCACAGCCCGGCCAACCGTACTTGATGGGTGAAACGCGTCAGGAAGTTGTCACGGAGTGCAGCGTTTTCGGGCGGGTGACAGACAGCGTCTATCTGAATTTACGAGTCAATAACAGTTCTCGTAACTGATATCTGTAGCTGGTAATCAAACTTTAACACTTTCCTCACCTAATGGGTGTGATATAGTCAGAGACTACCATTATTTCATGACAAACTGAGCTGGAGGCTTTAAGGTGCACGACATAGAAACGCCAGCAACCAACGGTACGCAGTTTAAAGCCTGCTTGCACGATCTAATTGCTAGTCCCCCTCTGTACAACCACGTAACCTGTTGCAACCGATTTCGAACTGTTAACAAGCCATCGATACTGGATGTTGTGATCACTAACGGGGAAATCATGGTTGACAAAATAGTCACAAGTACACCACTGGGTCCTAGTGATCATGTTACTCTACTCTTTAGCTATATATGCTATGCGGAATATCCTGAAAAGGAGGATAATAAAGCACACACTGTAACGCACTATACTGTATTGTCTAGTCTTGTTAAGGATACATCTTGGACTTTCTTAACCCAATGCCCCCAGATGTTGCCTGGGAAACCTTTACAAGGACTTTTAGTACACTGGTAACGCACGCATCGGATCAGAAATCAGTTCAGGCCCAAAACAAGCATCAATCATTTATGAGGAGCAGAAAACGTAAATGTATGTCCCGGAGGGATTTGGCATGTCGAGCTTACAAGGACTGGTCGAACGACGAAACATGAACTGTCTACGTTACACATCGTAACCTCAGTGTGAAACTGATCCGCGAAGACAAAGTCGCGCATCAGCAAGAGCTAATGAAGCGATTTCACATGAATCGCAAACTTATGTACAAGCACATAAACGGTCTTCGAAAGGTGAAGCGCAGGATTCCACACTGGTCACGGCTGATGTGTGCAGACAGTCAGCGTTGAAAGCAACCAATCCCCTACGGCTTTATTACTCACAAACTTTTCGGCAGATAAAGAAGAAGTTGAAGAAGTTGAAGAAGTTGTTATCCTTGCGTATCCACATTTCTTCTGCAGTCAACAACATCCGACCAAAGGCTCAACAGGCGATAGCTAATGATCTAGCAAAAGCACTGACCATGTTTTATCAGCGATGTCTAGAGGAGAACCGTATTCCACCAGTATGGAAGCGAGGGGTCATCACTCCTATCCATAACGGAGGTATTCGCACTGACCCCACCAAGTACCGTCCAATAACACTACCCCCTGTACTATCCAAAGTGATGGAATCAATCATCGCAGATGTGATGATGCGGTATCTAGAAAGCCACAACTTAATATCCCCAGAGCGACGTTGCTTCCGTCAAAAGCGTTCATATAATACTAACTTATTACTTGCACATAATAGCTGGACTGAAGCTGTTGATTATGACGCAGGAGCCGATGTCATCTGCCTGAACTTCGCAAAAGCGTTTGATTGCTTAGACCACCGAATGCTCCTTCATATGCTTCAGAACTAAGGCATTGGCCACCCATTCGTGAACTGGATAATCAATTTTCTACACAAAAGTCGGTTAAAAGTGAGAGTCCAGGTATCTGTGTACAACGCTATGGATGTGGGGTGTGGTATATCAAAAGCTTAGGTGCTTGGGCCTCGTCTATTCTTGTGTTCGTTAATGCTTTAGTGTGATCAATTGCTTCCGATTTCCTATTTTTCTCGAATGATATCAATGTATGGCGAATGATCAGAGGACCGGACTACCACGAACGGCTCCAGTGTGATGTTAACATAATTTTGAAGTGAGCAGTTCAGGACGTTCTACCATTCAACGTAGACAAATGTCGCTTTGTGCAATCACGCCATAAACATGAGTACACCTATTTGCTTGGGGGCGCACGGATTGCAGACCAGCTCCCGGGAACATGAACTTTGTGTGCTCGTACAGAGTGACCTCAACTGTGCAAAACAGGCCGAGGTAGCTGTGAACAGGGGCAACCAACACGTCGGCACGCTGCGAAGCGCATTCGGGAGATTAGACCCATTAATCTTCCCAATGATGCAGAGTCCCTATATGCGCCCTCATGTTGAGTACTCTATCCAGGCTTGGCGACCTTGCTGGAAGCGTGACCTAGAGGCCTTAGAAGCACCAGAAAGAAGAGCAACAAAGAAGGTCAGGAGCCTGCGCTGTCACTCTTAGCACTGAAGGCTGAAGTTGTTGGGAGCTTTCAGCGGATGCTACCGAAGACTGTGAGGTGATCTCCTATTAGCGTACCAAATCTTGTGTGACCCCAACCACGTATGCCGCCACTTGCTAGCATTTAGCCACAACGCGCAGCTCAGGGGTAAATGGTTGAAGTTGCGGGAGCAACATAGCCGACTAGAATGTCGGCGAATTACTTTACTCTTCGGGTTTTCCAACCATGGAACGCTTTCCCCGACTCAGTTGTATTCTCCCCTACTATGGGCAACTTCAAAAACCACTGGATGTTGTGCTTGGCTCCCAGCACTTCGTTACCTAAACTACGTCATTGTGGATTACGTTAACCATGACCTTCTGCACGATTTGTGTGATATGGACCCAAGAAGTGGGTGAACACATATTTTTTCCCACGCTTTACATCAACGATCACTGCACCCCGTGTGTTTCTGTATGTTTACATTTGATTTTCCTTTTATGCTAACGTAATGTATCAACGCACTTATCTCTGTAGATGCTCAGTAATTGACTCACAAATATCGCGACTTCATTGTACTCACCCCAGCTATCCTACGGGATGTGTCAAGCAGTTGCTTTTATCCCGTGATAAATCATTGTTCATTGTTTGTTGTTAATTCTTTATACGAGGTCAGACATGCTCTACTTATTTCTCCACACCACATATTCCTCAAGATAGTTATGGTGAATATACGCATTATTCAAATGTCGCAATTTGTGTAAAAATATGGCCTTCCATTTGATTGAAACGTTTTTCCTACTGTCACCACATCAGTGCACAGTCGCTAAGACAAAGATAAGGAAAAGCAAAAGCGAATGTAGATTCAACTGCAAATTAAGCAGTTCAGCTTCGATTCAAAATTTTATTCGGACCATCAGCCAGGTGGATTAATCTGTTTCCACTATCTAATGTAAGGAACTGTGGGGGAAATGCTGGAACTTGTCACTTCTGACATGAGCAGTTTTGCTTTGATGGACAGTGTATCTTTTGCAGATAAAAGCTCCACATTGCTTATACTGGGATTTGTTCCTCCTGTCTTTTTTGGATGGACAAAGAGCAGCCCTTATGTTTCTGAACATTTTCGGCAGATTTTGCATTCTTTGTAGTCGTTGCTGAGGTTCGTGGGATACTTGAGGCTGGTTCGAAGGAGTACAGTTGAAGTGTTTTGTCTCACGGGATGCTGATGAGTTGGCACTGCAGCCCTTCTCTTAGTCAGCCTGGTTGTGAGAAATCTGGCCTCATTTGTACTGAATCTTTGGACGTTATCGTATCGAGAGAGGATGTTTGATGGATGTTTGTGTTTGAAGACTACATTCACTGTGATGGATGGCAAATCCGGGATGTAAAACTTTGGCAATTCAACTCATTATCCTTATTTAGTTTCAAAATGCCCCTATATCAAATCAGGAAATATGGGTGTAATACATCTAGTTTGCCTGCGTGATGAGTACTCTTGCATTTCAGGGGTTAGACGTTGATTGACCTCCCCGGTGTAACTGCGCCTGATGTGAATGTTGACAAGGTGCCTACCTGTCTAATATCCTCCACCTCGTCCATATTGGCTCCACGAGACAGTTGGTCATTGCTACAGGGGACAGAGTACACCGTCCTCTTGACGGTGCTAGGTTCAAAGAGTGGTTCCATGCACCCTGTGTCGAACAGGCTACGGTCCAGCCACCGCCATGTATACTTCTGGTACGCAGGATTTCTTACTTAGGCATGAGTGCTTCTGCTGCATATGCTGAAGGAGTTTGCACCGGCTGCGTTGATGAAAAGTGGCTACCATTCACATGCCTCCCGGTCTTATTCCTTCGGGTTTACACCGGATATGGGGTGTGTTGGTGGAACTGTGGGTGGATCTGTGGATAGTGCAGCGCAAGCCACCCATGATCCCTCTGTAGGCGCAAGCTTCTTGTGGCTGTCCCCGTGGAGTCCACATTGACAGGCAAATCCGGATACGGGTGCCGCCAATCCATGTTAGGAATAGGCACAGATACGAAATTTCTGTATATTAAGCGCACAGGTCTGTTGCACCCATTCGGTGGGAATAAGGTATGAAATTGGTTTGGGGGAAGGTTAAAGTTGTCATGAGTGGATAGGTATGCGCCAACACGGAACTGTCCTTGGAGCACAGTCTGCGAGCGGACAGCCCCGAATGTTTATCTGTCTCAGATCAAACATTCGGGTCAGTGAAAAGAATGGGATTCACTTAAGGGTGAATCTCAGTTCAAGCAAGGTTGAGAGCATCGCGATCCACTCACTACACAACGGGTGTATATTGATGCTTCCAAGATGAGTCATTGATTTTGTGACAGGTGTTGCCTACAGAGTACAAAACAAGTGGGGAACCGGTTTTGGGGCGCAGTGTTGCTGGTGCCCAACATGAAGCCTTGATTCATCAAGTCATTGTCAGGCGAAATTGAGGGGAAACCCGGTGCACAATTAGATCCGAAAGAGACGGCGTATATGAGCGGATCTTGTTCGACTGTTATAGCCTAATCAGATACCGTAAAATGGGGGTAACTGGCTTCTTGGGGTTATTTTGGGCCAACACAAAAATGTAGAAAACCTCGACTGCCCCTATTTTTCTAATGTAGTATGTGACAAAATTGGTTTTATGTGTTGCAAGTGCATTTTACAATAAGTTGAAATAATTTATGTTGAATTGCATTATACAGTCTTGGGTATACTTTTGTCAAAGCTGGCCGGTGTAATGAAGTGTTTAACATACCGCATACATTCATCCGTGATTTATGTTTCTAAGTAAGCGTCATTATAACCAATCGTATTGTCCTTTTGTGAATATGTAATGGTAAACAGATTTGTTGTAATCCAAACACATTTACCATGCATTGTGATACCGTCTTGGTGGCCAATGTTACCCCAATAAGCTTTGTTATTTAGCAGTAACTGTGGCCAGTTGGCCAAGTAATCTCTGAAAGAGTCACCAAATATCATGAGCGGATTATGAACTCGGAAAAGTCAGCAGTTTGCTTGATGCTTGCAGGCACCGGTGATGGACAGTCGCTGCTGCCATGTGTAGTCTGTAAAGCCGAAAAGTGTTGGATCACTTGAACGGATAACTGTGCATCAGGTACACAATTTAACAGGACAAGATCAGGTTGTTTTGACAATACCTGCTTTTTAGATTTTTTGCAGCAGGCTTCGTTATCTTTCTGTCCCAGCAGAACTGGCTGGCTTGTCCATTTGGATGACAATCACAGTTCACCTTTTACCCTTGACATTGTCAGACTGCAATGAAAACAACATTGCTGTTTGTTACCTCCCACCATACTCAACTCACCTCTGCCACCCTCTAGATGTAGTATTCTTCCTGCCTATGAACACACAGTGGAGGACCATGTTGACAAAATATGATAGCTTTTGCGATAACTTGGCCCAAAACATCTAGATGTATAGGTATCCGGGGCTGCTCAAGCAACTTATAAAAACCATGAGTGAAGGTACTGCAGAAAACTGGCATGTACCCAATAAATCCTCAGTTCCTCCTGAGCAGAAGTTCCGAGGAAAATGTAGAAGGTGCATATACTATGAGCACCTCGGTTTCTTAGGTTACCAAGCAACAACTGAAAGAAATGCTCTTTGCCACTGGTGAAGAAAATTTACCACAACGCAAAATAGCTCGGAAAGTCCAGCCAGGGAAAACTGTCTTGGGTCTAACCGAAGATCTAATTACCGGAATGGAGCCTTGTGCTGTACCAGAAATTGAATCCGCAACCAAAGATTTTCTAAGAGAAGCCGATTACTTATCCTCACTCGGTGATGTCAGTGACACCCTACTGGAAATCTTTCTGATTCTGATGACGAGCTTGATCTACCATCAAAGGAGGCTTGAAGAACTCGAAAAAAAGAATTTTGAGAAATTTGCGAAAGTTTTTAATAATATTACAGACGCGATTCGTTGTTTCTTTTTACATGTAAGCAGTAAGCTGTCTTGCCCGTGTCTTGTGTAACATTGGTTCTGTGTATGTGTTGTCATCCTAGGCAACGTATCCCCGTTAAGGAAGAACTTTGGTCAAAGTAGTTAGTTAACTAAGCTGACAGGATAAAAGAACTGCATCAGTCAGCAATTTATACAGTAACATAACTCTATAACTCATGAACAGATCACTTACTAATCTTATCAACAGCAATGATAAGTGTGTTGTACATTCCAAACAAAAAGGTAGGTCAAAGTCACTCCGTTTTACGGTTTTCTGAATGTGAAGGCACTTGTCGTTTAGTGAGTGAAACGTTTAGGATGAGGTGAAAATTGGCTGTTTATGAGCATGGTGTCCCGAATGTCAGGTCTTATTGACATTGTGCCTTTGCGACTGAATGGAATAGACATTCAACAGCAAGGGAAAGACTTGTGGCACTTACATCATACACCGAACTAACAAAAAGATGGAAAAATGCGGAACTTGTTGACATGATGCACGGTTACTTCTTAATATTTTCTTTATGCGAAACATGGTACAGCTGGAATATACACAGTCTGCAGAAGTATGCTGTTGCCAATCCCGTTCTGGGTTAGAGTGTTTTCACGTCCAACATCATCTGAAAGTGAGGGTTCACAATACACCATCAGACCCAATTGAAGTCTAATGTGGCTTACCTTAACGCTTGTTACTCTGATACCTTCAGTTCCAAGCCTTCATAAATAACATCGTGAGAGGGCTGTCTTCAACTTCCCTACCATCCTCGGGGGATTTCAACCTATGGGAACATATTCCTACAATGGGGATTACACAACCCTGCAAGATGACCTGGATTAAGCGTACGCATACTCACTGAGGGCTTACCAGAGTTCAACGTGACGCTGTGCAAAGTTTTGAGCATACGCCATGAGGATGCGCATGAATACTGGCTACATTCACACGTAATACAGAGCAATCTCCATGAGAGCGATCAGGGAAATTGGCGGTACAATGAAGGAGCATCAAATAATGTCAGTAAGCAATTCGACTACCTATGTGGGGTGTTCGAAAATTTCGATGCCTTCATCTTTCCGCAATTGTTCGGAGCGTACCTGAGTCCTCAGGTAGAATACGCTAATCAAGTGTAGCAACGTTAAAAAAGTACTAAATTATCGCGCTCTATAGTGCACAATGCAGGGAGACGAAGAATGTCGAGGTTTTGTCCCACCTTTCCTCGCCACTCAACTTGAGCAATCAAAAAGTTATCGTGCTCTGCGCGGCGATCTCGTGATGGAACAATGGGAAAATGAACTTGGTATACCAGGAATAAAACTACAAGGATTTGTAGGTCCCGTGGGATGTTTTATGCAAAGTACGTAAGTTCAAACTAGGACGTTACACTGAAATGAAGCGCGCATCTGTGGACTCATCATATGCTTGGTGCTATAAGGTTTTGGATTTGTCTGCCAATGTGGCCAGCCACAGAACGCCTGCGCCTACAGAGGTACCATGGGTGGCTTGTGTTGCACCACCCACAGCTCCATCCACACACCCCATATCCAGTGTAAACCCGAAGGAATAAGACCGGGAGACATGTGGATGGGAGCCACGTTTCATAAATGGAACCGGCCCACACTCCTTCATAGGCAAACACAAGCACGCTGTAATTGGGGAATCAAGTGCACACAAGGCGTTGGCTGGACCGTAGTCCGCTCCACACTGAATGCATGGAACCACTCTTTGAGCCTAGCACGAACACAACGACCGTACACCCCGTCCCATCCAGCGACAACCAACTGTCTCCTGCAGCCAGTATGAACGAGGTAGTGGGTAATAGACAGGTAGGCACCTTGTCAACATGCACATCAAGTGCGGCCACACCGGAGAAGTCAAACAATAGGCAATCATTTGAAATGACTTTATCACATAATATATATGTGTTAAGGCATACAGCTATGCCGACATAACTCAGATAAATTAGCATATGAAGTAAGTTGGTTAGCTACTAATCCGCGATAAGGAAATAACGTCCACAAGTTACTTAAAAACGTTACAAACGCAACAAAATTATCAAAGATAAGCGCACTTAGGGTAAGCAGCGTGGTCAGTTAAATATTTGCAATAGTCTATGAATAGACATAGAGCCATCAGAAAACATGGGACTCAAAAGAACGTACAGAAATATTAAAAGAAAAGACAACACGACACTTAAAAGTCCATGGTTTCACCAGAGGGCGAGATACTACCCGGTTGCCCAAGCCGAAGTAGGGTGTTGACTTAGGGGACACCACCCCGAGCCTTTGACTGGATAGCCTGCCCGCGAGGCAACGGAGCGAATTCAGGGAATCGCGCTAATTGGAAGCCGGTGACTGATTGCTCAATTCATACGCCTTTCTTTTGTTCCTTTGTCAAACAGGGGCCCACCGCTCCCCAGAATTACAGCACAAACTTGCTGGAATACAATGATTCGTCAGGATGAAGCAAGAGGCAGTGACTTTATTTAGTGGCGAGTCACGTCCGCCAAGTCACCGTGTTGTTAAACAGACATATGTGGCTTTTTATAGGGAGAACGCTTGCCACCGAAAACCCACCACGTCCTGGAACACTGCGTCGCCAGTTACTAGAATATCCAGATAGCCAGAACAAACCAAATAAAGTGGAATGAAATTTATCCAGTTTAAAAAGACTTAGTTTACGTTTAAGTTGATTTAGCCCAACTGCGGTGACGAAGCATGATGAATGCAACATCAGCCTCAGTATTTGGACTCATCGTAATATCCACTTTAATACACATGTATATCCCTTTATCCCGATTTACTGGGCTCCGGTAAGTACAATTTTGTCTGCGTTTTATCGTTACATAATACACATAAATCAAATTAAGTAACGAAGAAAGTGCAATGCATCATCGAGTCGTTTTGCAAAGGTGGTTAGCGTGTGCGCAGGAATGGCCAAAGTCTGGAGAGCGTTCCACAGCCCGACAATTTCGAAGGGAAATATAATTCTGGCAAGGTTCCAGCCTACTGCAATGAGTGGACAATTTCAGCAAGTTGTCTCACAATTTTGTGTTGCGGCTAAGTTTCAGGGGGTGGCAACATGCGTTACCGGGATTTTTCAAGATCTGATACGCCAGATTGAGGTCGCTCAGTAGAAGGCCATAAGCAGCTGTACAATTCTAGTGTTTTCACTCGTAGATGGTATGGCAGATTGAACAAGCCCTTCACATTTTTGGTTGCTTTTTCGCTGTGGAAGCTCCAGTGCGTCCAGATGGCGTTTTAACCTGCCTTACAACGCCTGATTTATTAGGTCCTAAGAAACTTCAAACACCCTTGCTAATATCTTCTGCAACTCAACGAAAACACACGTTGATGGACCATCGGTTTGGGCTGTTTATGTAACATATCCAACTGGAATGTCAACGAATCGTTTTCCCCCTACGAGTGTCACAGGCGTGTAACTACCTTCCATCGTTTGTAATTACTAACCCTACATGCTAACTATTCAAACAACGACTTGACGACACATTGACACATTGGATCTGTGAGATATAGTCTGGGATCATCAAATGAGGGCATTAGTGCAATACAGGCAGTGGACGGTATCGCGCTCCCGTTAAACACCATACAGGAATATGCACAACTCTGATACTTTAAATCTCTTGGTCAGTCACGTATGTCGCGCTTTTATCAGCACAATGTTGTAACCTAATGCTTTTCACCCTAACCACGCTACTTGACTTGTCAAGAGTTTGCAATTTTGCGCGGTATAAACCACTGCAGCATTGAAAGCATGTATCAGGCAGTCACCAAAATGAAGATTTGTCAGTGTGATTCACCCTTAACATTGCCATTCCCAACTTGTTTCTCACAAACAAAGGCGATCAGTAAAGTACCGGGAGCGAACAGCACCGAACACCGTTTCGGATGCTGACCTCTTGGTCGAAAAGACCTAGGTTCACTTTGGCTTAAGTCACCGTCCAAATTGTGGTCCAATGCTGCTGTAAGTCGAAACCGCAAGAGTAGTCTATAAGGTCGTTGTTGAGCTGCAATAGAGAAGCAGCGAGGAAGTAGCATCTCCAGGTAAGGACTTCAGGTGGAGATAACATTGGTAACAGAAGCCTGTTGTAACAGTGCACGATGCCATATATTTGATGTCTCTGCCAATATTGATTTTGAAAACAAGAATAAAGCTGTGGAATCGTTCAACTGGTAAGCAGAAAGATTGCAAATGTCTCTACTAAGTGGGTAAGACCACAACTTTCGCTATGAAAATATCGTAAACAGAGTGATATAGCTAAAACCCAGCATACGAATAGACTATTGTTTAGGGTAAATGAACTGGATACCTGTAAGCAGTCGTTTTCAGCAGAAGACCCACATCGATACTGAAATCAATATCAGCGTATCACCTATGGGTATGAAATTATCTCATCAGTTTTGCCAAAATCAAACCGATGTCTCGAGAGCAGCTACTCTATATGTGGTTTTCGAAAACCACCTGATTGTGACAAAACTTGAAGCAGCAAATACCCATCTTACGCCTTTGAGCCCAGTCCTGCTTAAAATTTTCCACAAAATGCACACTGAGAGCAAGCGTGGAGCAGTTTGTCTACGTGATGACCGTTCACTGAATTGGTTGGTCTGCCCAGGCTGCACTTTCACCCTTGTGTATGACAGACTTACCCATTCTGATGATATCCGTTACATTTATGGGTTCATAGCCTTCACCGAGATGTAACAACTCTTCGGTCAATTTATGGTAGATTTATTTTTGAAAAAACATCCTGATTCGAATGTTCCGCTTTTCTTTGGGGCTTGAGCTTTTTCTCAACTGTGAAAACTACACATAGCGTTGTCGAAAATGGCCAAATAACGATTAATCAAACCACCTGATAATTTTGGCATTAATCATAAACGTGTAGTTTGCTGCGTCGTCGTGAACAACCACAAGTTCAGTACAACAGACAAAATTCACTCAACATGATTACTCACCCATACACTTACTATGAAACATGAGCTGTGCCAAATATAACCACGGTTTCACACTCTTTGAGAAATATACCTATTATTATTATTATTATTATTATTATTATTATTGGTATATGTACATACAACATAACTCCAGTATCTACTGCTTAAATAGTAACATGTGTATACAACAACTGAGCATACACATTTGTAGTACTGATGAGTAGTGAGGATTTTGGCATAATACAGACAAGTCATCATCTCCACTCCCAATCAGCAGGCTTAAGCTAGTCTGGAGAAGCACCAGACGCCGGTGTTTCGACCTTATGGGTCTCGTCAGTGGTGCGCCTGACATATGCTGAATTATGCCAAAATCCTCACTACTCATCAGTGCTATAAAACCTGTCCGTATAGCCTCTAAGTCCAATGTGGTGCACTGACGCTTTGCGGAAAGTCCTAGCTCGTGAAGCTGGCCACTGTCCTCTGCACAGTTTGTAACTGGTATGCCAGTGGAAGATGAGCCGGGCTATATCATAGTCAACTGTCAATCACGCGAGTCCGCGGCTGTCACCCATGGCGAAGTGGCACTAGCTGCTGGCATCCTGAAGTCATGGGAACGGAAGCCGGCAGGGGTCCACCGGAAGGCGCTCCACTGAATAGACTCATAAGGTCGAAACGCCGGCGTCTGGTGCTTTTCCAGACTAGCCTAAGCCTGACGATTGGAAGTGGCGATGATGAATTAGCTGAAGATTTGTATTGCTTTGATCATGACTTTTTGGCCTGTTCCGCTCTGCTTGGAATAAAATATTTATTTATTTGATCTACACGCACCTACATGTATTTTAAGCTAAAACTGTTCTACACTCCACAGGGTCAGTCTCCTTCTGTCCAGACACCACCTGCATTCAGAAGAATAAGTCATATTTAGTCTTACTACTTGACTGTTACAAGTAGCGGGCCAGTGCAGATATCTACCCTTTAATCCAGTTAACCCTCTACAGAAAACGCATCAATATGATTAAATAGCCTCACGTTACCAAAGCTTGACGTTCTATATGCTCAAACGGGTATCTTAGGCGAGTAACTTCAGTGAAAGCTCGTAAACAACTTAGGGGGTTGCATCGCACTCAGCTAAAGTGTTTCTTCCGGGAACGGCAGTTTTGCTTGAAATGAAGCGGAAATGATGAATGCAGCGTTCGTCAAAAATTTAATCCACAGCGCTTTAGATGCTAATAGGAATTTATAACATATTGGAACAGTGGCTAGGAAAGCTTAGCACATACTTTGACAATATAGAATGAAAATCACATACCCTAGTTGAAGATGAGAATTAATTGAAGCTACTCCCATTGGATTTTTGGCACTGTCTCAAAAGAATTGCGGCTGTTGACTTGTGAGATACGGACTTAGTAATGAATTGTTCAGTCACATGGTTGCTTCCACAACAGGACCTATGGTGTGAAGTAACATAAAAATGGCAAACCAAAGAGGCTTTCATTACAGTGAGGGCAAAACGATCGGGGGAGCTGGAACTACATGCGCAGATTTAATAAATACAATTTATATTTGAGTTTTTGAACGCGTAACCCTTTTGTGATCTTCATTAGGTGACTAATGAGACAGACTGAGATTGTATTTAAGAGCAAGTAGAAAGGTTTCTGTACAACTCTATCGCATTACGAAAAATCAATAGTATTTAGTTGTGAATCATCAGCGGGTGTGTCTGGTCCGTTAATCCTTTATCCTTGTTCGGTTAGGGATTTGTTTTGGTGTCATTATTTCCGGGCACACGATGTCTTCTTTTGGCATTTTATGTGCATCGTTTCACAAAAACACAGGTTTCCAAAATAACCGTCGATACGGGTTTTAAAACACTTCACAGAATCGGCCTATATTAATCCTTTTGGTAGTGTATGCCATAAGTTTATGATTCTTCGTACGATACAAAACTGATGTAATACTTTGTTCATGCAGGGGACCCTAAGTTTGTAACGATGTCCTCGGGTGTTATAGGGTTCTCGCAGGTGAAATATTGGCCGCAGGATGGGGAAGTGATTCAAGTGTAGTACTCGGTGGGCCATAATAAGGTCAATTCTTACTCGGCGGTAGGATAGTGTGTAGAGTCCGAGCCTTTCACAACGTTTTTCATACCGAAGCTTTTGTAGACTCGGTATCATTCTAGTTGCGATATGCTGTATTTTCTCCAACTTTTCAGTTTCCCATTGGGTTATCGGATGGTAAGATGAGGCACCATATTCAAGGGTTGGTCTAATGAGCGAGGTGAATAGACGAAGGAGGGTTTCTTCGGACCATGTGGAGAAACTGTGTCGTAATGCCCAGATCATACTAAGTCCCACACGATACAATTTCTCTGTATCTTCTGGTGATCTCATATCATGTCGCAAAAGAACTCCTAAGTCTCTGACAGATGTGTTGGGGTGGAGCAACTTGCCGTCCAAGGTGTATGCTCAAGTGGCTGGGCGTCTGATGATACTGATGAACTCCGACTTGCTTGCGTTAAGAGGGAGTTGCATTTTAGTGCATCACTTCGACAGTCGCTCTAAGTCACGGGAGGAGAGCGCAGTCGTCCTGGTACTCAATGCTCCCTAAGATTTTCAAATTATCTGCAATCAGGGCACATGGTGACTGAATTGATTCGGAGAACTTTTCTGAATAAAGTGGACCACATTTTAATTCGTAACTTATACCCAAGAAGAGTTTGCCCGTTTAAATGAAAGGGTAGCTTAAGCCAAACCTTGTCAGAAGCACAGATTAATAAACCTCAGTTCAATGAGAGTATTTGATAAACACCGTTTGGCTTGGATCGGCTAAAGTTTTCTTTACCTGGGGTGGCAGTGGCAATGAAGTCCGATGGGTAGAAGTGGTCGATGATCGGACTGAGTATCCGCCTAAGTTAAACTTGCTTGAATTCATGCGAATACTAGGACAACGCGAGAGCTTATTCATATGCACACTGACTAAGCTTTCGGCTTGGTTATCTGATTTCAGCGGTTTACACCGCAATGAATGGACTATTTTTGGGTCCCACGTAGACCTCCGTTAAATAGTTATAAACTTCGCTTAATTTTTAACCTCGCGGCAGATTCTGTCAACGATATCAAAGCTTCTATACTCCTAACGAAAAGACTGTGTCTGTAAAAACATATCCTCAAGGGAGTGATAAACGGTACCAGTGTGGCAAGGCGCGGGAGAACAACGGACATCGCAACAACCCACGGTCTTTGAAATCGTGCTCACCGTTTCCCTTTTATTTCCTGTTCTCCCTACTTTTCTTCTTCTTTTGCTGCTGCTGCTGCGACGGCTGCTGCTGTCTTTATTGTCGAACTATTCGTCGTTTGTTGGCGTAGAAGCGCTGAAAAGTTGGCGATGTTACTGTGCATTACTTGCCCACAAATAATAAGCTTAATTTTAAGTTATCTGATCTATACGCTTCTTTTTAACCTTAATACACTTGAGGGCGTACTGTTGTATCGAAAGTATGGATCCAATAATCAAGCTAAACTGGTACGATGGAGGAGGTTAAAGAGAAGGAATTACGGAAATTTACACAGAACCTGAGCTTATAAGGGTAATCCAAATTGTGACTTAACTATCAAAAACGGACGGATGAGCTTTGTCAAAGCGTTTCTTTCCACTACTTGCCTAACATTTTCTCTATGATAAACCTCCGTTTCATCGTCCACTAGTAAAACTTGGAACAGTCAAGTCACCCAAGTGATCGGCCATTTCCTGTGAAAGTATACTCGCCTCTGCACAATGTCTGTATGATGAATCGAGTGATAGCCATTCCCGGAGGTGGGACGTCTTAGCAGCACCGTGCGGAAGATATGAACGTGTCGCAAACTGTCTTCACGCTGTGGCTCTTTTGAAGGAGATTGAAAGGAAACAAGGACAGTCAGTCATCAGCCGCCGTGGATAGTAAACATAAGGACACATGGTCCAGTGCCTTGTTCTCCTCTGATGTGAACAGACTTCTGTCAAAAGAAACAGACGAGCTAATTGCTAGTGTCATGATGCATACATAACTAGAGATCACGGTTGTGCCTTTAGCGATCGAACCTGGACAGATGGATGAGTCCATCACGTTTTAGGGAAGTGCAACCTTAAGTAGGTGGCACCGACCTCGTTTTACGTATAATCAGCTCTCAGTCAAGTACATGGCCCCGTGGGCAGTACTACCAGAGCCGCATGGGTATCAGTGTCTTAAAACACAAGATTAAAAACTACACCGTAACAAGCAACCTTACAACCTTACAAGCTGAGAAAAACAGCCTATCGCGCTAGCATACTTTAAGCTGAGCATGTTAAATCAACCAGACAATTTGATAAGCCGAAATTTGCTGTTGCTTAATTTGATAGGAATAAAATTATAAGAACAGTGTTGAAATCTGATCTGTCAGCTAGGAGTATATTACTAAAATTCAGAAGCTTGCACGTGCAGTGAATTATAGCGTATTTCTGAAAATTAAATCGTTAGGAGGAGCACCTCCTAAGAAATCTTACCTGGAATAAAGGCAAACTTCTTTCAGAGACCCAGTAGAATAATCGCATCGGTCAATTAAAAGAAGCTTCTCGGACAGCCTAACATTACTATTGGTAAATAAAGAATAGAGGCGTAAAGAGAACGCTCAAGGTGACGAAGAACACATACATTACAGTGGTCTACGTCATGTAATTCTTTTGGTTTTGCTTGGTGGTCATTGAACCAGTGACCCAAGCCTTATCTTCCTGCTCAGGCTCTACAATAACCATTCAGAGCGACACGGCGAGACCTTGGTGACCATAACATATATATTCATCGAGATCACTTAAGTTGTGATGGTAGAGAGCATCTTAGGCGAGTGAGCTTTTGGGAATCCGATTCGGATACTAGCCGCGACGATGGCCACTGCGAATCGCACATAATAACAAGTAGGCAGAAGTTCTAACTCAGTCGGATCTAAGGTATATTGCGACGAGCTACATAGATTGGAGAGAAGAGCAAGGAGCAACATAGTGCACTACCACCCAGGAAAGCGTAAGTAGTGGGGGTTCGCACACAATGAAACAAAGGAATAGTTGGCAATGGTAAAGGCCGGTAAAATCTTATTTTCAAAATTCTGAAACGTTAGATGTTTAAGCTTCACACGATACTCACTGACCCGAAGCTGACTCCTCGTGCAGTGATGGTGGACTAAAGGCCTTGTCATAAATAGGTGACTCAGTTGTTGTACGGTAAAAACGACCCTTAGTGTATGGATATAAATACCTACATACATAGTATATTCTAGGCATAGCGAGGCAAGCCTGAATAGGTATGAGCATAGCAATAACAACACGAATGATCGGCAAAGGTACAATAATGCCACAAGGTTAGCAGTAGCATACTGAGTTTGTAATGGGTATTTGTGTGCATATCGGTATGAATGCTTGCAGTTTTGTTGCTTGAATGTGTAAAGTTGACGCGGTAGTTGTGATTATGCTCTGTCGGACCGCCTGCTTGAGAAGGGGTAAAATGGAATCTTTGTACTGGATGTCTGGCTTCCGTGAAGTATGTATGGTAGTGACTTTATTTAGTGGCGAGTCACATTCGCTATGTCGCAATGTTATCAAGCACAGATCGGTTGTTTGTTATTGGGAGAACGCTTGATAGGCGGAAACTCACCACCTACTGAAAGACTGCCGCCGAATCATTCGTTGGAACAGGATTAACCTGAACCACCCAACTAGCACCAAAGGCAGATGTCTCGGCTGGCAAGTCAGCCGGTGCGTGTTGCCCACTTGAAAGTATGGTACCCCAAGACCGGTTTCAAACCTTCCTACTCTTACCAGGAAGAGATAGCAGGCACCTGATTTAGGGGAATTTATGTGTGTCAACCGAAACCACTATCCCTAAGCCCGGGACTTGATTCTTGGTTCATTTATAACAGCTTTTGACCGCCGTGCATAGTATGTTTTGTGTCAGAGAGTTGCACTATAAGGAGAGTCTGTGGTGAGCCGCTATCGAAAAAGTCGAGTCTCGAAGCAAAAGACATCTTAGGCAAATAAGTCATAGTTGAAGAACAATCAAGCACACTTGCGTTACCTTCCTTCCTTAAGTTACCGTTAGTCCGATGCCGACTAGTGATTCGTAACTATGTATCCGACTGCTGGAAAGATGTAGCCACTACTTAAGCACGGCTATTAGCAAAACAAACCAGCCGATGAGAGCGCGTTGAAGATGCATTCAAAATTCGTGCATTCAAATAAATGGCACAAAATAGTCAGTAACAGAAGTGACAAAAACAAAGATAAGATATGGTGTAATCACAACCGCTAAAAGTCTAGCTAACAGCAGTTCAGCATCCAAGGTTGCAAGACTTAGTCGGTTACTAACGCTCCAGTGTTTTGGCAAGTTTCACCTATCCATGGTGATGTACATGACCACTCTGCATCAGCTGATTATCTGCGGCAGAATTCTAGGCCACTGCTTTGTGAACACATCGAGTTTCCTTCTCAGTATTCGCACATCAATGTTTCCCATCCTCATGTCGATGAGTACATAACTTATCAGATTGTGACATCTAATTTCACTGACCAAATGATGTCAACTATTTTTAGGGACTATCTTCCATGTACTAGCGTTGACCTTGCGATTCCTTTGAACTGCACTACACAGAAAATGTCATATCCGATCAGTGACATCATCTAGTTATTGCGCAGCGCAAAAGGATAAAGAAATTTGATTATATTTGGAATGGATAGGTCAATTAAATTACGCATTGATAAAGGTATGGATGTGTGTTTCGCACCTCGGAAATCACGCCAAAACGCTTTAGGAAAATTGTGTATTTCATTATAAACAGACATGCTTCCACTGGTTGCTTCAAGCTTGTACAAAGGTGTACATTTAACACAACATGAAGGTCGGAGAATTAGGTTCAGGTTCGCAATCACTAATCATCTGTCGTCGCTGTCCGTTGGGTCGTAGCTCATTTACATACAGTCCCGTTGGTCGGATGTCACCATTCGATTGGGCTAATCTCTTGAGTGTACAACTTCGGCTTGCACAGCTGCATCGCGATGGCAGTTTTGAGTACACCTACGGACGCACTTATATTGATTGTCTGGTAGAAAAGCAGGTCGTTCGGTGGCATGTTTTTGGAGACGTTAGGCACTGGGCTGGCTTTGGTTAGTTTTCTATACTCACGAACCATACCGGATGGTGTGTCCTCATATCGTCAGGCCGGCGCCTCCTCATGTGATGGGCGCAATCTTGGCCGCCCTGATTTTTCGCGGATAGGCGGCTTGTTATTCGGACTAGTTTCGGCTACTGGAAATCGTCCTGATGGCGGTGAGATTGTTGGCGAGTTAGGATTTTTACAACGGTTTCACCTTTGTATCGTCGTCGTAGATAGTACTCCTGTTCTGCCACTCAGGATACCAAACTTTAAGCATGTAGAGAAAATAAAGGCGGACCTGTTGTTAAAATGACCTAATATCTTGTCCAAGCTCCCCACGACACTTGTGGTGTTTTCTTTCTACACAATAACACCAATTTATTGTATTTGCTTTAAGACTTCGCTGGAGCAAAATTCCCGCTTTCAAACAGGGGGCCATGACGTAGTAATAAATGTAGGGTTTTTCCGGTCACAAGGATTACAGGTTTGTGCATCTAAGGAGGACAGCAGATCGTCTTAATCTTGGGGTTGAGTGATATAGATTTTTATAGACACGTTCACTGATGTAACCAAAGTTGCTGAATTTCTACAGACAGCTGTAGAGTATAGTACCCGGAAGCCTATTATTCTTCTCCTTCACATATCGTCTTCGAAAAGTTAGTGTTGTATGCCAATAAATCATTAGTTTCTGTAAGTAGTATACTTTGTTCCTAAGAGCTATACACGCAGCTTTATTGGATAGAGTAAGTAGAACAACCCCATTACCAACTAGCTAGTATAACGCGTTTATGTAGTCGTATCTCACCGGACCTTACGACTTATGCAAGCTCGAGAGCGATATTGGCAGCAAGTGCGCACCACCAGCGAATTAAACTCTTCTGCCTGTGTGTCACAAGACGAGGCCAAGTATGAAGTCTGCGCGTACAGATTTTCATATGAGCTACCATTGTCTATTGCCTCTTCCAATGAGGAGCAGAACTTAAGGCCTAATGATATGAACTCCACTGACATGACCTAGCGCCAAGCATGATAAATAGCAAAGGTAATTTCAGGTACGACATAAAAGCGCATTGTTGGTTTCACATCTTTAACTTCGAGAGTGGACTACGTAGCTGTGGGCCCCTGAGCTGTGATCTAACTCACAGCTGTTGCCAACGGTTAGTACTTGTAAACTGAGCGTATCACACCGGCATTCATATCTTGCACGCTTACCAGCAGAAAACGAGTAGTATAAGAATGGATACGTTTTTCTCGTTGTTCATCAGTGAAATTGCAATATGGGTACACTTGCTCGTGTAGTTGGACTTTTCAGATGGCGATATCCGGAACAGAATGAGGTTCAGGACACGAAGACTACAAACAAACGTCTCCAAAGTGCGCTATCGAATTCCTCGGATAGCGCTTACTTTCGAGGTAGCCCCCTGAGAATCAAAACAAAGACTGGGCAACGATTCAAAAATCGGTTATTGATGGGCAAAGGGTTATTTTGCGCAGTGCATAAATGCATATCACTATTTTATGAAAGCTCTTCCAATGACTGCCTCTCGCTAACCATCTGCCTGAGTTCATTGACTCGCGCTTATCGTCCATTCGCAGCGGTTTTGGATCATTCTTATCTTGACTGGAACAAATTTACACGTTGAGCATCATAGCCAAACCCAATTCTTCGCTGTCCATCTAGTCCTTGCGAATGTGGTTAGCCGGCAGCAGTGGCGCTGATTGACTTTTCACCTGCCTGTTTTGATGTACGTATTTATAAATTGCCAAGTCGCAATTTTATCCTTCGTTTTCTTCTCGTCAACGTATGTATATATGTCTTTTTACCTTCGTTATGCCACGTCTGCACAGCTAGAAGGATTATAAAGCGCGACTGTGACATTTGCTTGCTCGCATCACTATGGTTAACCGAAACACCGTCCTAGTGGCTCATAATCACTCAGTTCACCGTTGACGTGCTGGCCGCTGCTTTGTGTCTCACAGCTGCCCCTGTTTACCGCGGATTGGGAATACAGACAGCTGTGACAGTTTCGGCCCACTGTTGAGCAACATTGAGGCTACGTATATAAACCTAGTCATAAGTCATTTATGTACATTTAAAGGTTCTCTTATAAAACCACTTTTACGCTTTCCGCCATATCGAATTTTGCTCCTGTAGTCCTGGGAAGCAACCCCTGCGTGCGACTAGATGTATAGAATGCAATGTTTCATGTACTGACAATTGCAATGGCTTCGTCAGTTTCGCTCCCTCGGTCGATCAGCTGCCATCGCAGATGACTTGAAGGTGTGGCGAGTAATCCGCACACTCAATGATTGTGATTTACTTCAGCAGGACCTCGACCGTCTCTCAACGTGGTCTACAGAGGTTAACTTCCGATCAACCCTGCCAAGTCGCAATTCATGAGACTAGCTAAGTGTGAGCACAGCGGAACCTACACTGTGGCTGGTCAACCGTTGCATCCCTCGCCTTTCGTGCGCGACCTCGGTGTACTCTCACGATCAGACCTAAAGTCTATTGACAACACGAATAGACTGTACCAAAACAGCCTCCGGATGCTTTGGGCCCTCAGGCGCAGCTTCAGCACTTGGTTCCAAGAGATTGCCACTTGACTCGTCGTCTCGATAATAAGACCAATGCTAGAGTACGGCTCTTCCGCGTATTGTCCCATCACCCAGGGCGAGGTAGAAAAGCTTGAGAGAGTGCAGCATGTAGCCACCAGGCTGATTCCCAACTTACGATGTATGCCAAATGAAGACCGATGTAAGAAACTAGGGCTGTACACCCTAGCTTTTCGTCGAATGCGGGTTGACCTCATCATGACGCATTGAATATTACATCTGAGTGATTACCCCATGTTGAGACAACTGCTTCATCTGCGCACATCAAGCTGCGCGCGAGGACACCGGCATAAACTTATCGTATCGGAGTTGAAGCAGGTCGCTCAACAACTATGTTTCGAACGCAGAGTGGTGAATGTGTGGAACGACCTGCCACAGCACATAGTAGAGGTGAACACAGTGTCCGAATTTAAGAAGCTCATTGACAAACACTTTACAGACGCAAAATATACAGAGCGGAACAGAACGTAAAGAGTATTTGTCCAAGAGCGACGAATGATGCAGCTACACAGAGAAAGCTCTACTCGCTGCTTCGAACCAGTATTCAATATTCGCACCGTGCTCCGTCAGCTCAGGGTCAGTGTTGCGCTTGAGCAACTCGCTTGTTTTGGTCTGGAACCAAATGCGTGCTTGATCCAGAACACGGCAGCCTACTTCCTCATTGTTCTTCCGGCCCCTGTGTGTGGTCAAATTGCACCCGCGGCGCTGATTGGTCTTTCAGTACACGGGTCAGGCGTCGCTTTTTCTCACGTAACTTATAAAGACCGATAGTGGCATAACAACAGGATTTTGGATACTTACGTTTCAAACACATCGAGGGCGCCAAGATCCGAGGAACAGGCGAGTTGTGCTCCGAATACCATGGGATGTATAACTCCACTGGACAACTCAACTTCACCTAATTATGGTAGCCATTTTTAGAAGTGACATATGGAAAGTGAATTTCCTGTATAAGAGTCAATCTGCCTGCGTGACTCAGTCGTCCCTAATTTACACTACGCAATTCTGGAGGGTGCAATACCATCTAAGGGGAACCTTGAAACGAATTTGTAAATTCTACATAACGGGATACACGACTAATTTTTCGAGGTGCATATGTTCTGCGTCTCCATTCAGCTCCTTGGGGTGGCGCCGCATAACTTTGGTGACATATGACCCTTGTTTGTTTGGAACAATAGAACAATGGTGTATCACGGGCAAAAAAGCAATGGTTGACAAGTCCCGTGGGATGGAAATTATTGCGAAAATTAAATTGCATGATAAAGTGAAAAGCGTTGTGGTGGACTCACCATAGACTTATATAGAATAGCGGAGTTGTCCGCGTTTTAAAAGTATAAATCCATAGATCCGTTGATTGGGAGTTTGGTAAGACACCGTTCGATTGCGCTTTGTAGCCCCTGGCTAACAAGTCATAAAATGCAAATGCAAGTGAAACAACGCATCGTCAACTAGTTTGTTAAATACCGCCAGATTGGGAGTAGAGACGACACCATTAAGAAGGGCTTTCCAAGTTTGGCTTACGCGGAGGGAAAATAAATTTCTACAGCATTCAAGCCAGATTAACTGTATTTCCGTTTCAGAGGATGACCTCTTAGTTTAGTGTTGTGGTTCAATCCCAGCAGCGGACCGCAAATGTGGTTTGGGTTCTTCAGGATTTGGTAAACCATTAGGAGATCCCCCCGCAAAAGCCGATATCGACTGCTGTAGATTCTTGGGAATTTCAGTCTAAGCTGATAGGGCAGATGAAAGAGGCTCCTGATGTTCTTGGTTGCTCTTCGTTGAGGAGTCTCGAGATCAACAAGATCCTGTTTCTGCCACGGCTGCCACGCCTGAATAGCATATTCCACGTGAGGTCGCACGTAGGCGTTAAGCATTTGGGGAAAGATTGATGGTTCAAACCGGCCGAACACTGCGAATCAGGCTGAAGTGTTGCTTGTGGTTTCTCATCGCCTAATCTGCCTGTTTTGATCACGCGAGATCTTCTTGTACAAGTGCACATAGAACACCCTCCTGAGAGGTTTTCTGCAATGTGTGATCTCCAAGCTTGTGGACACTCATTGGCTAGTGAAGCAGATGGATCACGTAGCACTTAGCTATGTTCAATTGAAGTAGATTCTTCGTTGACAATTCATAAATGCAATCTACGTCATGTTGGAGTAGATCCTGAACTTCATTGTTACTAGTGAGCCGCAATATGGGCATCATCGGCGAAAAACAAGAAATTTGGGGAGATAAACCTTCAAGGTCGTTAATAAACACCAGGAATAGGCGCGGTCCCCGCAAGACCCATGTGGGACACCATATTCCACCTCACTTGGGTTAGAGAATGATCCCCTAACGCGCACTTGAAGCTTCCGTTGGTGAAGAAAGTTGCTAATTCAACCAAGCACAGGATCCCCGATTTCCTAGTTCTGTAGCCGGTGAAGTAGGATGCGGTACTCCAGGTGGTCGAAAGCTTTAAAGAAGTTCAGATAGATGATGGCAACTCCGACCCCAACATCAACCACTTCCGTCCAAATGCCTCGTGCAATCAGTAGGTTGGTGGTGCATGACCGGTGTTGACGGAAGTCATGCTGCTCCGGTGCCAAGATGTTGCCTTTTTCCATGTAGTTCATTAAAGCCTCAGCGACGACCGCATCCATCAACTTCGCGAGCACAGAGAGTCACTGGGCGAGAGATTGCAGGATTTGAACGGTTCCCTCTTTTAAAAATCAGGGTTATATCGCCACGCTTCCACATAGTGGGGACTGGTTGTTCATCAAAGCACCTTTGGAAGAACTGTGACCGTGGTGCACCTGCATTGGTGGCCGCAGCCTTCAGTGCTTTCGGGAGGAGATTGTCTGCTCCCGGAGAGGCATGATCACGCAGTGAGAATAACTTCCTTAACACAACGGTTGCATTGAGAATTACATGTGTAAATAATGGAGCTAGTAATGTGCATGATATCATGGAACAAGTAGAGGTTGCGAGTTCGAAAATTGAGGCATATTGTAGCTGTAGGGCATTAGCTGCTTCTTCGACGCTTTGTATTCTACTGTCTGTCGGAACAATTGGAGGGATGCCATGCTTCACTTTAAGAAGATTGTTGACATGTCTATACATCAGCTTGTTGTTAGCCAGGAACTTTTTGGCTAGGCACAGTTGATAAGCTACTTTGTTCTCATGGACAAGTGCCGTGCCATGGATGCGATGGGTCAGGGAATTGCCCCAAGCCTCTGAGTCGGAGTTAAGCTTGTATTTGAGTCCTGCTCCTTAGAATCGAATGCACTTTTTGAGTAGCTACTAGTTGCTCCTCGCATCGCGCCCCTGGTCTACCTCTATCCAAACAACACTTATAGTAACGTGAACTTGCACTTGGGAATGGCAAGCCAAGGAGATACGCGCGAACTTCATATTATCAGGGATAGTTATGCTACTGGCGACTTGTGGGTTACAGTTTATTGCACACTTTCACTTTCGATTACTCTACACTGCCTCTTTTCGACGATAGGATAGACCACACTCCAAGAACTCTTGTCCCTTTTTACTCTGTTACTCGGGGACCAAGGCTCACCCCTTCGGGGGAGAGGAGAGCGCACTAAATTACCAATCGTCAAATAGTAGATGTTGGTCTATCTCAAAATGTCTCTCACTCGGTGTGAACGATCGGAGTGATGGCCGTATGCATGCATCTGGGTACAGTTGTACTTGCCAGTCTCCTCCATAGGGAAAACGCTAGAGGCGCGTGGATGGTTGAGTGGAAGTCAACTACGTCAAGCAACTACGTCACGGAGCAAGTGTACTGATCCATACATACCATGTTACGGGCTGGTTGGAACGAATGCAGGCGTGCGTAATCAAGACAGCAGTGCATCATTACCGGGCTACTGCGGTAGAATTGTTGTGGACCTTGGACAGGCTTAACTGATCTGAGCAAGGAGTGTTCAATAGAACCATGAACAATGATTTATGCAGGGTAAAAAAGCAGTTGCTTGCCAAATCCCGCAGGATGGTGGGGTGAAACAAAAATTATCAAAAGATAGGTGAGTTGACTGTTTCGGCGTTTATCTAGTAGGTACGCTGCTGAATAGTATTAGTGTAGGTGGGAATTGAATGCAGTCGAGGAGGCAATTGGGGACAGTTATAGTTGTTGTACTCCTTGAGACAAGTAAAAAGGAGAATACTGACTTCTATACCGCCTTTTCAGATTTATGTAACATGTTAATCCGGTTTGGAGGGATAATTAATATATTCCAAAGTAGCACATTTAAGGCAACAAAGTGATGGGGCCAAGGACAAGATTCAAACATTTTTGAAAATGTCAAGGTGGGGGAGGAAACAACGAAGTTTGGGAGTGAGTTCCATGGTTGACAAACACGAAGAGAAAGATAATTCCGCCGGCATTCCAGGCGGCTATACTGTGCACACAATTTCAGAGGGTTACCTCTGAGATTGGTGTTATGGCTGAGTTTCAGAAAGTGACGGCATACGTGATTAGGGTCACTCAGTATTTAGTAGACTAATATGTGATCGCCGCGCAGCCTTCGGTAGCGGCCCCTAAAAACTCCCACTTAATTCAGCCTTTGTTGGTAGGACAGATTTCGTAGGTCCTTGACGTTCTTTCTGGCCCTGCGTTGTGGTTTCTATAACACGTATAAGTCGCGCCTCAACCAGGGTTGCCAAGCTTGGATGGCGTATTCAAGGTGAGGGCGCTCGTAAGAATTGTGTATCATGGGGAAGATGGATGGGTAGTATCTTCCGAATGCTCTCCGCAGCAAGCCGATGTGCTGGTCGGATCTCTTCTCAGCTGTCTCTGACTGCTTTGAACAGTTAAGGTCACTTTGCATGAACACACCAAGGTCGCGTTCTTGGGAAGTTGTTTGCAATAAATGTGACCCAAGCCTATACACGTAGTCATGCTTATGGTGAAATTGAACAGCGTGGCATTTTTCCCCATTGAACGGTAGTATATTCAGAATTGACCAGTTTGAAATAGTTTTGAGGTCACACTGGGGTTTTAGGTGGTCGCTCGGTTCTTCGATCGTTCGCCATAGCTTGATATCATCTGCGAAGAATAGGAAATCGGAAGTAATTGTCCATGCTAGATCATTTATGTAAGCTAAGAAGAGAGGAGGCCCGAGCACCGAGTGTTGTGGTACACCGCACTCTGCCTCAGTTGCGTCGGACAGGGATTCTCGTACACTTATTTTCAACCGGCGTTCGTGCAGGAAATTGCCTATCCAACGCAGCAGTTATTCACCAATGCCATAGAGCTGAAGTTTATGGAACAGAATTTGGTGCCATGCGATCGAACGCTTTTGAGAATTCCTGGTAAATGACATTGGCTCAGGCTCCTCCAGCAACTGCTTCAGTCCTGCTGTTGTTTGCGATTAACAGATTCGTAGAGCCTGAGGAATTTTTCGGAAGCCAAGCAACTCTGGTGCAATCATCTTGTAAATTTTCAGATACCGCATGAGTGCATCAGCGATGACAAATTCCATGACCTTGGAGATCACAGAAACTATCGTTATAAGACAGTAATTGGTTGGGTCAGTGCGACTGTCTCCCTTACGAATGGGAGTAATGACCCCTGGCATCCATATTGTAGGAATATGGTTCTCCTTCCTTACAGCGCTGATAGAATATAAACGGAGGTTCCGTCAAGTCACTGGCTGATGCCTGTAAAGCCCTCGACCGAATGTTATCTACAATAAGAGAGCTGTGGACACACAGAAACAACAGTTTCTTTGACACACTCTTCTCAGTAAAAGTAATATTGGATAAGGCTGATGGTGGGATAATAGAAATAGGGACAAAGGTTGGGCCCGTTACTCGCTGGAACGTTGGTGAGTTATGGAACCATAAGAGATCGGCTGTTTCCGTTGCTTATCGCGTGCACCCATTAAACAAGATCAGTGTTAGAATTCCGCGTTGCAATTTACGAGCGCCATTAACATGCCACGCTTACGCGGTCCGTAAACTTATTTAAAAATAGTTGGAACCTCTTACTTTCCCCTTTATGTGACCGCTATGTTGTCGTTTAGAAGCATTCATCCCACGCCAAAGTCTGTACGCCGATGAACAGGATAAAAATACAAAACCGCCTAGCCTATTCTCATATCACCATCTCGTTCACATCCTCCCCGTATTCCTTAGGAATAACCATGCAAAACAAGTATTGACATTGTGAACTACGTTGCATAGAAGTCGGTAACGCGCTGTCGAGTCAGCTTCCCTGGTTGAATGCATTCTGGCCCGACGCACCGTTGACACCATTTGCCCGTGCACCAATTTAGTCCAGAAATCAGTGATAACGGTGAATACGTATATTAACATAAACAGCATAAAACGGTGATATGTCCGTCCACGACGAAGATGCTCAACGTGCCCGCCGGCGTTCTGCTTGCAGTGCGAAAATCGCCTGAGGCAGTTGACTATAACCTTTTGCAAAGTTTTCGTGTTGATGGTGCGACATTCGTTGACAATGCTGTTTTTCAGTTGTCCCAGTTAAACAGGTGTTGTCTTGTAAACTCTTCTTTTAAAATAAGCCTATAGGAAGAAATGTAAGGGGTTCAACTCTGGTGACCGGGCAGGCCAATCCTTTGGACCTCCACGACCGGTCCAACGATTACCGAAAGTTTCATTAAGATAATCCCGCACCGTTTGTGCATAATGGGCAGGTGCACCACATTGAACCTATAACGACTGAAGCAAAGTGCCGAATTATCCAACGAGAATCGGTGGTGAAAACATCTCTGGCTTGTAGCTCCTTCATTACTTGCCAGCGACAGTTCACTTGCCATGTGAGAACCATGACTGACAGAGGAATGGTGGTAATCATACTTGAGTTATTTGGCAAACACGAGGTTAACGTCATATCCGCAACGGATGTACGTGACCCTGGCTTGCAAGAAGCGACTAACGTAGCCTACTGAGCTTCAATGTGTTCTTCTACCGCCGTCAGCTTTACAGTAAAGATCAACAGCGACGCCTGCACCCTGCGGCAATTGAGCACTCGCGCGTTTCTCTCGTACCCGTCTTTTTCATTTTCTCATAACCTTAATTCTACCTCGACGAATTATTGCAACCATTACCCATCGCAACAATGTGGTGGTAAAATCATCCTCTATGCATTATACATATATTTACAAAAAGCATGTTTCAAGAGCAAAAACATCAACGAGGTAGATGTTCAAAATGAAACCGTAGTTTAGCTTGCAAGGCATTATTCCCCCGATGTAATTGGCTAGCACTATCTGCTAAGTGTCCACCGAGATCCCGCGACATTCGTTGAAGATATTCCATTACAGTTCCTCCAGAAAAGTTGGCCTGGTTTTATGCACTCGGCGTTTCAAGTACCCCCGTAGGAAGAAATCCAGGGGTTCAAATAAGGAGACCTTGCAGACTAATCCATAGGTCCCACAGGACCAATTCAAATATTACTTAAAGTTTCGTTAAGTTAATCTCTTACCGTTTGTGCAGAATGGACAGGCGCACCATCCTTCTGCCACTCAACGGCACTCAATAAGCCTTCGGTCTGCAGTTGTGGAATGACAACTGGACTGCAACATTTCTTTGTAGGAGGATGCTGACAGATATGAAGTATTAGTTCTGTTAAATAATCAAGCCGAATGCTTATTGAGTACCGTTTGGTGGCAGCAGGATAGTGCGCCTGCCCATTATGCACAAACGGTGCGGGATTATCTTAACGAAACTTTCGGTAATCGTTGGACCGGTCGTGGAGGTCCAAAGGATTGGCCTGCCCGGTCACCAGAGTTGAACCCCTTACATTTCTTCCTATAGGCTTATTTTAAAAGAAGAGTTTACAAGACAACACCTGTTTAACTGGGACAACTGAAAAACAGCATTGTCAACGAATGTCGCACCATCAACACGAAAACTTTGCAAAAGGTTATAGTCAACTGCCTCAGGCGATTTTCGCACTGCAAGCAGAACGCCGGCGGGCACGTTGAGCATCTTCGTCGTGGACGGACATACCACCGTTTTATGCTGTTTATGTTAATATACGTATTCACTGTTATCACTGATTTCTGGACTAAATTGGTGCACGGGCAAATTGTGCCAACGGTGCGTCGGGCCAGAATGCATTCAACCAGGGAAGCTGACTCGACAGCGCGTTACCGACTTCTATGCAACGTAGTTCACAATGTCAATACTTGTTTTGCATGGTTATGCCTAAGGAATACGGGGAGGATGTGAACGAGATGGTGATATGAGAATAGGCTACGCGGTTTTGTATTTTTATCCTGTTCATCGGCGTACAGACTTTGGCGTGGGATGAATGCTTCTAAACGACAACATAGCGGTCAGATAAAGGGAAAGTAAGAGGTTCCAACGATTTTTAAATAAGATTACGGACCGTGGAAGCGCGATATGTATCAGAAGAGTTACCTTAGGGAAAATTGGCTTGTGGTGGATAGCATGCGCGAGCACCTACATTCGTGTTATAGCGCGTTGATCGTGCGCTAAATATACCGTACGAAACCAGTCGGCCAACCAAAAGCAATGGGTAGAACACACAAATTAAGCTAGGGAAAAAGTTTATTAGACGGTAGGAGTGTTAGCTAATGCTAAAATAAGGCACTAGAAGAGAGCTAGCTAGGGAGAATGTAGTTGGCGTCGAGTGCGCTGACGGAGCGTCGTTCGCAGTCGAGTCGCGCGCCAAAGGCGGAGATCGTGTTCATGTTTCCAGCAAACGGGAACAACGTTCCAACAGGCAAACAGCTTAATTACCTAATACATAAGAAAGTTATAATTTGAATATATTTTATAATAGTTTACACAGTCATACAGCGGAATCTCCAGGTGACTACAGTGTGCTTCGGTCCCCCGATTTGTCAGTCACTTTTACGAGACAACGTGCTTCGTACTTTGTGAAATACTTGAACCTCGGTGTCCGCGAGGTTTAGAAATTGCCCAGAAATGCAGCTTCTCATTTCCATGTCTCATCAGTGCATATGTTGGAATGGACGCTTAATACTTTAAGATGAGGATAGGATATGCGGCACTGAGTAGTCTTTAGGCAGCATAGCTCTTCAAGACTCCTTTCTCAATACGTTACATCTCATAGTTGCAAGGCCTAATTGTAAGTAATACCTAGTTTGCTAAGGTGGGTTGTTGGAAGCTAACTTTCAGTCTACAAGAGCGTTGCCAATAACCTTTTTGCCATTAGCTGGGATAACATTAAACGCCTATTGAACACTTCTTGCTCAGGTCAGTTAGGACTGTCCAAGCTGCACAACAATTCTACCGCAGTATCCCGATAATGATGCACTGCTGCCTTGATTTTACACGCCTGCATTCGTTCAAACCAACCCGAAACACGGTATGTATCGATCGGTGAATTTGCCCTGCGACTTGCCGTAGTTGACTTCAATTCAACCATCCGCGCCCATCCAGCGTTTACATGATGAACAAGACCGGCAAGTACGACTGTACCCAGATGCATGCATACGGCCATCACTCCGATCGTTCAAACCCAGGTGACCGGGTGAGAGACAATTTGAAATAGTCTACCATCTACTATTGCACAGTTGGTAATTTAATGCACTCTCCTCTTAACCGGAAGACGTGACCCTTGGTCCACAGATAACAGAGTAAAAGGAGACATGATTTCTGTGACTAACTTTGGTGTTTTTCGAAGCATGTTACACAGGATTTCGCCGAAATATTATAGTTCTGTTAAAGTTTTGATGAGACCATTTCCTGTTATTATATTATGTGCAGTTGAAATGGCTCAGCTCATGGTGGTGGAAAATTTAGCTCGTGATGCGAAGATGAGAAGATATCTCGAAAAATTAAAACACTAGCAACTGTTGTTAACCACACTCAGCAGCCGTGCTCATTTCACTGTTCAAAGGGATGAGCCGACATATGCTGCAGGACTTGCCGTGCTGCATTTGTTTGCAATATTGCAACAGCGACTATATCACTAACAGTATACATATTTTTGTGCGAGGCTCTTAGGAATAACGCTAGTAGTGCGGAGATATTCATCATAATGAATCATTTTATACACGGAAGTGGCGTTATAAGGAACAAGTGCATCAAGATTTGTACTCCTAACGCCATAGCAAAGGAAGAAAAGGGTGCTGCTGTTGTGAAAAGAATTAAAACCATTGCAAAAATCTGCAGTAGCAGCCAACGTATTCATTGGCAAGCCCTTGTCGTAAGAAAAATACCACCAAATCTAAAAACTGCCCCCCCCCAATGACGCAGTGAAAATAAGTAATTTCATTAACTTTTGGCCTCCGAACAATAGATCATTCACTGTTCGGCGTTATGATATGTGAAGTGCTTACACAATTTTACTGGTCTACAACATATTACTGCGTCTGTCAGAAGTAACCACCGCAGTTGTCAGTTTCATAATGGACCCCCAATTTGATTAAAAATTCCGGATGTCTGATACAAAACGGTTGGCAAGACCTGCTTAGCTGTCAGACACCGCTACATTTGGCGACGTAAATCTAGCACTGCAAGGAAAATCTGCGCCCATATTCAATGTTAAGAGAAAAATCCAGTTAGAATGAACTTTGTAATTACATGCGGGTTGTCAATAGGGAGCGATTTGTCTACCTTATTTAAGAATATCCTATTTAGGTGACAACTATTTGAAAGTAGATGTCACCGAGTTACTAAACAGGAGAAAGACTTCTGCACAAAGTCTGTTCGCACTGGAAGTCGGCAGTTTTCCGGCATTAGAAGTCGTTTTAGAAGAGATGAACGTGTGCATGGAATTTCCCGAAGTACTTTCTGGCGAAATTGTGCAGCATTTAAAAGATCTGGTTGAAACCTTACCTCTCTATTTCCTTACCGAATATGAGGAAATTTAAAGAATTTTCATGGCTCAAGAACCCATTTACTTGCAAGAAAATCCCACATCTTTAACAACTCTTCAGTATGGGAAATGCATCGACATGTTGTCAGATCCTCCCTTCAGGGGTTTCATAAGGTGTAAAACGTAACACTAGTACCCTGTCATTGCAAAGATAGCTGTCGCTGTGCTTCTTCACTTTTCCAGGGGTTATCTGTGTAAAAATGGATTTCGCACTACACATATGCAAAAATGTACCGCAATGAAATTTAAGCTGCACCAGATGTGAGGCTACACCTTTCCTCAGTAACAGCAAGCATCAAAGAAATCAGGGCTGCATATCAGAAATAATTTCATCTAACACATTAAGAATTAAACTACGTTGTTCTTTTGCATCGACGGTCAACATCTTTCGTTTTGCTAACCCTAAGGAACACGAGTTAATTTGCTAAACATTAATGGGCGTTTTCAGGACATTCCACTCCAATTCCATTTTATTAAAGCCTAGTCCTGGGGTTAAAATACTACTGTGTTCAAAAAGAAAGCAAACTGTTAACATAGAGAACCAACTTGCAGTGATAGCGCGTTGCGGCTACGGCGCAGGTACAGGCATGCTTAGACAACGAACTGCCATTTACCGCGTTTCACTCTGAATGTTAGTTGTCGAGTAACAGCCACTGAAATGAGCCCTTGTACAAGCGGCCCGTCGGATTATTGTAAAAGTAACCATGTAAGATCTTGAAGATCAATGTATGTGTGTGTGTGGGTGTGTGGAATTTGCTACGAACTTGTTAACCATTTACAGCGACATTTCTGTTGATCAGCCAATCATACAAGGAGGCCTATGTGAGTCTCACGCACTTCCTAGGATAGTTTAGGTGTTTTGTACCGCGGTTGAATGTCGGTCGGTGAAGACCCCAAGCTTGAACGACATTCCACGTCAACAGACGATGACCATACCGAGAGGGTTCGTGTGTGACCCTTAAAAATCGTCTTCTATCTTTTTGCAAAGTTGCTGACGTAGTGAGTATAAGGTAGGATCTTGCCATCCACGTTAGGGTGACAAAGCTGAGATGCGTCATGTCAGTGTGGACTTGGTTGCTGTATCATGTCAATGCGCAGGCTCATGAATCACTCATTATCCGCAGCTAACAAGGAAAACATCAAATTCCCACTCTGCTGCATCCATAGTATCATCTGAGCAAAACTACAGCAGTCCTATTCCTGTTTCCTTTCCTTAAAATCATGCTGAAAGGAGGAAGTTACCAAAACATAGAGGACAGTAAGGAAAATGCGACAAAAGACCTGTCCACCATCCCAGCAAATGCGTTCCAAGGAAGGTATCAAAAAGTACACTGCCAGTAGAAGGGACTACCTTGAGGGGGATAGTCTTTGAAACGTTGTACTGTGCGAAATAAAGATGTTATAGCAGCAGTTGGCATTCTTTTTGAACACGGTGGTATTTCAGGGGCCTGCCATCTGTACTTCCAGCAAAAAGACTTTCCAGACCCAAAATATCTGAGAAATGTGGGTTTAGTTGGCGCATCTTTTAACCAGAGTGCAGTAGATGTTCTGTCTGAGCACGCACAACATGTAACCTAGAGCCTTCTAGCACTTAATCACCGAACACTGCTTACGGCACGTTGCTTTTGGAGTTAACCGAGAATCCTGAATTTGTTCACATCCACCATAACCACTCACACTCTGGTCAGACAAGTAGGAAGGTTGGGCTCCTTGTCAGCTTTATTCTAAGACAGGTAGATGCGCAAATTGGCAGGAAAATATTCATGGCGGTCCGTGACGTCCACGGATCATAAGTATCTGACCACAAAGATACTGCAGGTTACAGTCTATTGGTATAGTTAGCTGATGAACCTCAGAGTTCCATATATTTATTTCACTAAGGATTGCACGAGAATGTGAATCTTTTCCTACAACACTTTTCCCTTTAAAAGGCATTTCTTTATCCAAATCGTCACTTGGCACACATCCTCAAAGAAATGTGGCCAATATGTGTCCAACCAGTGAGGTATTCAAACTAAATCCAACTTTGGTTACCCGCGGTTCTAGGGGCTTCCATAGAAACAATTCAGAAAGTTTGCAACATAGTCATCATAGACTAAGCTCCTTTGCTCAAAAATAGGGAAGTCCTTCCTGATGAGGAAAATGCGGAAACGAATGACCTAGAGAGATACCCTTTGGAAAGCAAAAAAGGTCTGCCCAAACACCGGAAAAGGGAAGACTTACATACTTGATCGAAATCTTTGTATTAACCTGGTCAGTAAAAACAAATCATAGCACTAACAGGATTTGGCGAGGAAGTTCTACCCTAATCCGAAGCCAATTTATAGACTTACTTTACAGGCATTACAGCAAGGTATCCGTGCTTCAAACATCGCGTGTGGACAAAGCTAGACTATACAAAGAGTAGCAAATGCACTTTGACATTGACTTACTTGCACTTTCCAGAACGCAGCGTCGTCTTATATCAGTTTCACACAGATCTCGTTATAACCAGGACTTAGCCGAGTATTTACTGAAGTGGCTGGTGTCCATTAAGCGAGCACAGGTTTTCTGGTGCAGATAGCATTGGCCAAATGGCTTTGAAAGTGGCTGCCACAAGTGTAGCTGAAACGTTGTCAATATTCATGCAATAATTTCTTGATAAGAGGCAGGTTCTCACAAGGTGGAAGCACGGGATCGTCACTACACTCTACAAGTGTGACAGCTTTCAGTACTAGGGAATTGTCGGCCGATAACACTAATTTCAGTGACCTCTAATGTCATAGAGCCCGTTGTGGTTGAAACAATTATAGGGTATCTGCAGAGTAATATAATTCTCGCTACGAAGCAACACAGATTCATCAAAATCGGTTATGAACTACTAGTCTACTGATAGCTCCTGCAAGTTGGACGGAGTGTGTGGAAGCTGGATAAGGAGTAGATGGTGCCTATATGGATTTGCCAAAAGCATTTCATCGTCTAGATCATAGCACTCTACTGCACAAGCTTCAGGATTATGGCATCGTCAATTCTATTCTGCGCGGGATATGTAAGTTTCTCTAACAAATTCTCCTTAATGTGAGGGTACGCAACATCCTATCAGACCCAACTGAAGTTCCCTGCGATGTACCTCAGGGCTCCGTACTCCGACCACGCCTGTACCATTGAATTAACCTTAAACAACATCTCTGAGATAGATTTGGACACTTCAGTAGATGTTGGTGAAACTCTGCTGTGGCGGTTACTTTCCTAGAGAGCTGTCAATCAGACAGGCATGGAAGACAGATAGCCCAAGTACTCGTCTGCCGCAAGGCAACTGTTGGTGATGCGATTGCAAGGAAACAAATACTGTCGATCGCTCTCGACTGAGCGACCATGAAATGCTATGTGTAAAAGTTGCTGTTTAATGAAAGTCGTTACCTTTGGTGACCAAATATTGTCTTCTGTAATGGTAGTAAACTGTATGGAAGTGGAGGACAGCTAGCACTGTATTCTAGTTAGGTTGAAAATTACGACGGCCTGTCACCGTCCCCCACGTCACAATTACAAAAGCTGCTGGGTGGTTGACGCAAGATGCCAGAGGTTATAGGTTGGTTCCATTTTAGGGACCGAGGGAATGCCCACCACTAACGATCCCCAATAGGACGAAAAGGCCGTCTGCTACTTTTTCTGACTGGGATTAAAGTATGTGGCTTGTGAGGTGCTGGGACGAATCAACAAAAGTTCATCAAAGACCACTTATTTACCAATGAACCAACTTCCGGTGTTAACACAACACACTGGAAAATCCTTTCTTGTTGTTGCCATGTTCTTCCTTGGCAAATGGTTGGGTTGTCCCTATAGTTAGACATAACCGGATAGACTTGTTCCAAGGTGCGTTTACTTAGATTGAGAGGTAAGGAACGTTGCTTAACATGCAACAAAAACCCCAGTATTTAGACAGCGACTAAACTAACTAAAGTAGTTCATTCTGGTAGTTTCAAGCGTATTTACATCAGTATGACCAAAAGTGAACGTCATCATACTAGAAAAATGACTCAGCAACTGTCACACAAAAGGCCGAATAATAAGGTGTTGCTTTTTCGAGGTGGACTTATCACTATGTTTTAGCTTTACTTTATCACTGGTGAAGGTGAATAAATGTGTTTAAAGCGAATTCAGAGACCGGAGATTCATTGTACCTAACTACTCGCTCACCTAGTGCGGCGAAATTGGGGTTTGTACTTCGGGCAAATCATTTCAAATAAGGTCATACTTAACCATAATGCGGATGGTAGGGCCAAGCGAGGCTGTAACCAACGGCACTGCTTCACTAAAGTGTAAAGGTTTACGAAACACACATGGTATTACCTAGGCCCGTTTGTACAGACGGGCAGCATTTTCATATTTTCCGTCTAGTGTGCTGGTCAGTTTGTCTACATACTCCACTGACCATTTAACTAACGCCATGACCACATAGACAGCCATACTCACAAAAGGGTCTGAAGTCCAAACCAGACAAGAGTTTAGCCTAATAGCATATTTAGCTGGCCAACCAGAGGGTTCCATTTAGTTACTTTTCGCTAAGCAATTTATACGAGTGGAGGCTTTTTCACACAGTACTTTCCCTTTTAAAGATTCATTTATTTAGCTAAATTGTCATTAACCACACATTCACGAGGGAATATGACTAATCCGAGTGAATGTTGCGGACAGGAGTGCCATTTGTGCGTGTCGCAGGAGGCGGAAATCGGAGTGTAATCTTTCATGCAGACGACATTATGACACGTTTGTTAGCCGCAGTGGGTCACACATGCAAAGGATGATGTGTTTGTACAACCGATGTTACAGTATTCCACCTGGAATTTGCGGAAATGCACCGATACAAAAACCACCTGTGTAACCAACAGACAAATGGGCAAACAAAATTACACAGTAGAATCAAATTTTTTCCAACTCGTTAATTTCTGATATAGTAGCTTCAGAGAGTGAGTGGGATGATAAGGCCTCGGCCATGTCATTCAATTCCTGTTCCACTCTGTACAGCTCCCGCAGGTGAATACCCTTAATTGGCCGTTCGGTGCGCGCGGTGAACAAGTCGTCCGGATTGGGCTTCCACGAACTTGTGTTCCACTTTGTGTTACGTTCAAAGTGAGTAGACTCAACGGTGTGGGAATTTGCCTGTTTACGTGTAGTCTCCAACATGTAGTATCGGGCAACCGCTTCGGTCGCAGCTTTCCCATCCAAGTCATTGTCACCACTGCTGGCAGCTGCTACAGCCTCCAACTTTTTTCGCACCGATGGAGGCATCAGCAGACTGCTCAACCCTCTCAGGTGAGTGTCTTCGCATGCATCAGATTCCGGTCGTGTTGAGTGCTCTTGGCTAGGTTCCATGTCGTTCACTTGGCGTAACTTCCCTTCTCTTTGTGCATGATCGTCTTCTTGCATCGTCTCCTGTTTACGTTTATTGTCTTTCTCCGACGCCTTCTGAGCCTGTTGTCTTTGGTAATTGATTATGGACAGATCTACAAACACAAACAACATTAAGAGCTGAGGAGTCGATTAAATGGTTGCATAATAAACATTATGAACTTCTTTTACAAGCGTATGTGCAAGCGCAGAAGTAGGTGGCGCCCTGTTTTATTCTCAGATGATTCACCCAGATAGATAGGTTTATCGCTGTTTTCAACCATTAGACTACACAACCGCTGATGCTTGACAACATTAACGATGTTTCCTGCCCCCATTTTGTGGGGTTCTAGAAAAATAGCATTCAAAACCACCCCACTCTTAGAGATGGTCTGGCAGCATGTTTTATTAACCATAATCAATGGGCACATACCTGAAAACATAATGTGGCTGGTTTACGTTTAAGCAGTATCAACTACGGTCTAACGTGCTGTGAGAACAACCTGTCTGTTGGTATCGCTTGTCTAGGGGACTGGGAAGCAGTCAAAAACATCCCAAACGTTATCATACATTTTCTCATTTGTCTTAACCTGTGTACTGTGTCCACCTGTCTAACGCAACCGCAGCCACCTTTTAGTGGTACCCAGGGATTCTAGCACCTGTAAAAGTTGACCATATACAGCCGGACTGGCTGAGGGTTCGTATTGAAAGCCTGCCACATTATCGCACCGATGGCTTAGATTTCATCTTGAGGTGTCATAATTACCCGTTCGTTCTGCTTATCTTAGCTGGGTAGTAAGACTATATGCTATAAGTGCAGTGACAAATTAAATGTCCGAGCATGTAAATGGGTGCTTGTTCATCTGGGGGTTTGTCCAAAAATGCACAAGTTGTCGGTAACTCCTGGATACCATGGGAGAATTTGGTCTGTATAAATTACAGGAGAAAAATAGAAACTACAGCATTCTGCGTCCAGTTCGAGCGAAAATGACGAGTTTCGAAACTGCAGTGTAAAAGACATAAATCCTCGAAGAAAGAAAGTCAGTGATTAGATAAAGAAGGAAAACGGCAGAATTGGTAGAATATTTCGGAGAAAGGAAGACATAAATCCTTCGAATTGTAACAAGAAAAGTCGAATTTTTAAATAACAAAACAACGCACCAGGACGGAAAAAAGAATGGCAGATAATTGGGAAATGTTGACATAAACACACTTAGTTGGAAATGGTGTCGGTTTGCACGCAAGAAAAATCTCATTATCTGGATCAATTATTCAAGGACGAGCTTTACACTTTGCAAACGAATTGAAAGCAGAGTTTAAAGCATCCTCCAAAGGTTGGTTGCAGGCTTTTATCAATACGCGTAACCCTGTGTTTGGTAAGCAATTTGTCGAAGGCGGTGACTCAGATATGTGTGCGCTGCATCAGACTGGACAGCAAAATTTTTCGCTTACACATCCCAAGGCACGTTAATTTAATTGAAACTGGGTTGTTATTCAAAGCGACGTCGGACAAAAATCTTTTGTCCGAGGAGTAAAGTACATAGATGGAAAAAAAGCAAGGAGCAAATCACAGTGATGCTGGGCACTAACACGCCGAGAGAAGGAGAACCGGCCTTAGTGATTGGGAAATCAGGCAGACCTTGAATTTTTTAAAAACATCAATATTGAAAAAAACTACAGGTAATTTACTAGAATAAAAACAAGGTATGGGAGATTGCAGTCATTTTTGATGATTGGCTTATAAGTTTTGACAGAAAGGTGCAACAAGTAAAAGCGAAAGATCCTTTGTTGGTTGATACTGCCATGCCGTCCCAAAATCCAGCTGAAGAATGCCAACTTACACTTTCTGCCACTTAACACCAATGCGTTAGTTTAACCTCTCGACCAGGGCGTCATTCAGGCACTTAAATTAAAATTTGGGACCCAACTAGTTTCTACATCTTAGTACGATCATGGAATAACATAAAGATATGTCCGGAACTGAACTCAGGAAGCGAGTAAATGTATTGGACGTCATGTGCTGGAATACTGCCGCATAGAAGGAGAAGGAGGAGAACTCAACAAACTCTGTGTAAAGCAGGGTTTCCTTGTTCTGTAAACATAGATTCCGAGACAGCAACGACAACTGGACCTGAAGCATACAAGCAGATTATACCTCCTACTACATTGGATAAACTTTCAATGAAATTGTCTGGATGCCAACTGACTGCCATCTGTATGGTTCATTCTAACCTACATAGCTGTAACGCAACAAAAATAAGCTGGGACCTTCCTGCCACTTCAGTTTTAACAGCTAAGGATGTGAACAGCAAATCGGTCGACGAGCATGAGCAAGATTCTACAGAAGTTCTGACGATGTATCTATTCACGGATGCCCAGAGTGCTTTGGATATTATGCGCTCCAACGCAATAAATATCGGACGCAGTGACATGCTGGAAATTAACATGAGGTTGAAGGAAAAACTAAATTCATTTTTCCATTTTACTTACGGTCTTTGTGATCGGAATGATCGAGGTCCACCTCAAGTGAACCGAGGTCTCAATAGAGGTTGCTTGTAGCAACCCAACCACCAGCGGATACTCCAAGCCCAACTTTGCATTCGTTTCCGCTGGACCAAGCGTTGCTCGTGGTTCTCAGTGTCATAGTGCTTATGGCGTCAACCATGAGCCACTAGGCTCTGAGTTCCAGCCCAACTCAGGCTATCTTCAACTGATGAGTCCCAACCAGGACGAAACCGCGGTCTTGGGGTACCCGTGTTGCGATGAGCAACCCCATAAATTCATTTTTATTCCAACTGTCAAGCACTAGACGTCTTTACTAGATTGTTTTCAGCTGGTGAAAAATCATACGGACAATAGAAGTGTGTAAACTTTTTCTAAAGCTATGGATTACACTGAGTTGTAAGTTACTTTTTTAAAGGTTTACTCACAAACCGTAAATTTATTTCATTTTTATTACCCATAAATCGCACAGTATAAAATACTACTGTTATTGCTTTGATTGGACGACTAAAACTGATTTTAGTAGTTGTCCGTTTACATATCTAGTTTGCATTTGAAAGTGTGATACACATGTATAATCGATGATGCATAGTGTCCCCTATGCATGAATCAGTCCATGGGGAACACCTGTCCAAGGGACCACATTATGTCGGTCCCTTAACTGGTCGTCAAAGACAGGTATGACCGCATAACGTAAAGGACCAAGAGAGGAATAGATGTTTGAAGGAGATGGGCAATCGCGCCAAAAACCTACAATTGTGACTCAGGCATTCACAATGGAGAATGACCAAGTCTGTTGAAGTGGTGGTTCATCACAATTATTGTAACAGCACTAAATCGCTTTTCTGCGACAGCGGCAGATCCTGATAGTGTAAGTGGATGGAGGCTGCACCACTTCTGAAGTTCAATTGAAAAGCCCACTAAAAATAGGCGGGTACCCCGAGGACCAGACAAGAGAGTCGTGTTTTTGGTCTACTTGATCCAGTCTGACTCGCTATCCAACCTTTCCGTGATACTAGCTGGCTGGTTCGGGTTAATTTGTTTCAGCGAACTGTTCGGTTGCAGTGTTCCAGCACGTGCTGTGTTTCTCTCTGGCAACTGTACACCTTATAACAGCCAAATGTCTGCTTAGTAACACTGTGACTTGGCGGATGTGACTCGCCAGTAAATATACTCACTGTCTTGTCCACTCTACGGACATCAGTCATCCACTTCGGAGAGTTCCTATGAGCCCTAATTGCACTGGCTACCTGCTTAAACACAAATGCAGAGTCAGCGTATCTGGTTGGCGACATCCGGTTTAGGATTTGCCTGTCAATGTGGCCAGCCACAGGACGCTTGCGCCTTCAGAGGGACCATGGGTGGCTTGCGCTGCACCACCCACAGCTCCAACCACATACCACATATCCAGTGTAAACCCGAAGGAGTAAGACCGGGAGGCATGTGGATGGGAGCCAGGTTTCATCAACGGAGCCGGCCCACACTCCTTCACAGGCAAACACAAGCACGCTGTATTTGGGGAATCAAGCGCACACAAGGTGGTGGCTAGACCGTAGTCCGCTCAACAATGAGCGTATGGAACCGCCCTTAGAGCCTGGTGCGGACGTAAGGACCGTGCACCCCGTCCCCTCCAGCAACGAACAACTGTCTCCTGGAGGCAGTATGGACGAGGTAGTGGGTAATAGACAGGTAGGCATTTTGTCAACATGCACGTCAAGCGCAGCCACACAGGGGATATCAAACAACAGCCAATCAGTTGAAATGACACGATGAAATAAACTAAATCAAATAACGCATACAAATGCGGTGGCATAACTCCGCTAAATTAGTATATGAAGTAAGTTAGTTGACAAAGAATCCGCGATAAGTAAAAAATGTCCACAATTTACTTAAAAATGTTACAAACGCAACAAAGTTACCGAAGCGCAATTAGCGTAAGCGACGTAGCTAGTTAATAGAAGATTATTCACGTAGGCAGAACAAACCAAATAAAGTGGAATGAGATTTATCCAATTTAAAAAGACCTAGTTTAAATGTAAGTTTGTTTAGTCCAACTGCGGTGAAGCATCAAGAATGCAAAATCAACCTCAGCATTGGTCAGCATATCTACACACTATTTACACACCTACATATGGTTGGTTGCGTCCAGTTCCGAATTTGCCGGTCACAGCGACCTCCATAGGACAGCCACAGGACGCATGCGACTACAGAGGGACCATAGATGCCTTGCGGTGCACCACGCACGCCTCCAACCACACAACCCATATCCAGTGTAAACCCGAAGGAATAAGACCGGGAGGCATGTGTATGGGAGCCACGTTTCATCAACGGAGCCGGCCCACGGTGCTTCAGCGTACGCCGCAACAGCATTCTTCTCTATATACTTGGGTAATCATGTATACCATACGTACACAAAGCGCTGGCTGGGCCCTAGTCCGCTCCACACTGAATGTATGAAAGCATTCTTTGTGGAGCTCGGCCACAAGGACAGTGCACCCCGTCCTCTCCCCCAGCAACGATTCACCGTCTCGAGGGTGTTAGACAGTCAGGCACCTTGTCAACATTCACATCAAGTGCAGCCACACAGGGGATATCAAACAACGAATACAAAACTTGAAGGAGAATAAACGCAAAATGGACACGAAATCTGAGCAGAATAACGGAACTGAGCAAATAAAGTAAAGTGGAATACTTCTCATCCAGGTTAAGAAGATCTAGTATAAGTGTAAGTCGATGTAGTCCCCGATTGCGCGGAAGAAGCATGATGCACACAACATCAACCTCAGCATCATGCGCATATATGTACATGGTTGGCGGCATCCGGTTTCGGATTTGCCTGTCACTGTGGCAAGCCACAGGACGCCTGCGCCTACAGAGGGACCATGGATGGCTTGCGCTGCACCACCCACAGCTCCAATCACACACCCCATATCCAGTGTAAACCCGAAGGAATAAGACCGGGAGGCATGCGGATGGGAGCCACGTTTCATCAACGGAGCCGGCCCACACTCTTTCACAGGCAAACACAAGCACGCTGTATTTGGGAAATCAAGCGAACACAAGGCGGTGGCTGGACCGTAGTCCGCTCCACACTGACTGCATGGAACCACTCTTTGATCCTAACACGGACACAAGGACCGTGCACCCTGTCCTCTCCAGCAACGACCAACTGACTCCTGGAGCCAGTGTGTACGAGGTAGTGGGTAACAGACAGGTAGGCACCTTGTCAACATGCACATCAAGCGCAGCCACACCGGGGATATCAAACAACAGCCAAACACGGATTGCCCATTGTTCAAACACAAGACGCCCAGAAACGTTGTACGTTATCATGCTCTTACGTCCGAGGCGCTTGTGGCCGACGATCGCCCACCCAGCAGATCACTGTGCACTTCAGCGTGACCTGGACAAAGCGAATGGGTGGTCACTTCACAATCTGCTCCAGTTCAATTAGGGGAGGGGTAGGTTCATATTCGTCACCAGCCGAACATCAGGTGCAAAGCTTGGAGATTATGCCGTGCAAGCAGTCACCCAGGAGCGCGACCTTGGGGTACTAGTTCAGGCTGATCTGGGCTGTTCAGATTTATCTGAGAAGGCGTCAAAGACCGGGAACCAAAACGTTGGCATGCTGCGGAGGGCATTTGGGTGGTTTGATCCCTCTGTCTGTTCGCAGTTGCTTAACACCTACTTGCGACCTCATGTGGAATACGCAATCCAAATGTGGCATCCCTGGCACAAACAAGACCTCGCAGCGCTTGAGACACCACAGTGACGAGCCACGAAGCATGTCAAAGGGTTGTTCAATCTTCCTTATCAACTTAGACTGAGGACCCTACAATTATACAGTGGCCGGTACTGGCGCCTACTTGGCGACTTTATTATGGCCCACTAGATTCTAAGGAACCCCACGCACGTCTTCCGTTACCTACTAAAACTGGACCACAACACGAATTTGAGGGCCCACCGATTCAAGTTAGCCACGCAATAAAGTCGGCCAAAATGTCGACAGAAGTTTTACTCTCTTCGTGTGTGTCAGTCTTGTAACGCCCTCCCAAATTGCGTTGTTTCTGCCCCCACTTTACCTGCGTTTATAAAACGCCTTGATGTTGCCCTACGCTACGAGATATAGCCTGCGTGTCTCGACAGAACATATAATGCGACGAACGTTGCACAACTAGTATTAACCTACACAACTGTGGTTGGCTCCATCTGCGTGACATTGTATTAATACTGTGGTGAATCCACCACAAAGCTTTTCATTTTATCTCTTCGTTTTTTGTTCACCATGTTGTGGTTCTCTTTTTGCCCATCATATGGGACTTGCTAAGCATCCACATTTTTCCGGTAAGATGACATTGTTCCATTGTAACGCCACACTCTTTGGTTGGGATTTTAATGACTCTTGAGATCTTCGAAAGGAGAAATCTATTTTCATCCATGCGAATCCGCATCAATGAGTTTGTTGTAGGGACTTCACTGACTGTATCAACTTCGGACACTTGTGAGTAAGCATAACTTGTTTGGATATACGAGTTGCTTTAGGTAGTTATAGTTAACGAGCGCTATACTCATCCATCTTATCGCGACAGCGAAGTTGGCCAGTTGTCCAATAAACGCAGACAGTCAACGTGCCTATTATTGCTTCGAAATTGGGGCGTAACTGAAGCTGTCACACTGACAAGCTGCAGTGGATGACGATGTTATTTGTCTCGCGCCGCATTAAATGTAACCACAAAAGGTGCAAGGTTGATTTATTGAACGTCATTGTAGCACAACTCTTTGCAGCCTGTGAGCGCGCGCTGGGAACCCGGGGGTGTTGGGCATCTTATACACACCATTGCGCAAAAATGAGGGGATATGAACAGGGGATAAGCGGGAGAATCCTGCGTGTATTAGCTTGGCATGTAGCTTAACTGATGTGACGCCGCTCTGCCTCATTGGACTTGGGATGCTACTGGTTTCCTACGCCAGAAATATACCCTGTATACCAATCTAGTTAGAAGGGAAAAGAGACAATAACAAAGAGATGTGGTTTCACTGAATTAGCATAAAAGCGTGCTCTGACAGCCTGTGTAAATATTGCACATTTTCCCAATGGAAAGATTAATTTGTAACGGACAGATCTATTGTTTGATAAATGCGGATACCCACGACGGTCTTACAGGATTGTCCGTCCAAGTCGACCATACAAAGTCGGAGGTTTTGAACACAAAGAAGGAAGCATGTATGTAACGTTCAGTTGCGAAAATATTTTAGAACAAATGGCAAACAGGATATTACCAAGAGCCTCTGTAGCGGTGAACAGTGTCTTGTTCTTTTTGCGACTACTCAGTTTTGAGTGTCCTGGTGCAGGCGTCTATCGAAAATCCCTAAGTCTTAAGCATGAATCCCGCCGCGGAACAGACAAAGGAATGCGGAGGCGGTTATGGAGTGTACTGACTGCAGTGTATAACACCAAACACGTATTCACAATCAGTATTACTTCGAGAAGTTATCCGGTAACAGTTTGACCAGTCTACAATTCGCCAGGTTATTGGAACACATCTGTTATCTGACTTCTAGTCTCAGTGCTTAACAACAAATGTGAAACGAGCGCGTCTGCAGAGAGATCATGGATGGCGTGTTGTCCAACAACTCTGTATGCAACTAGGTCAACTTTGGATGTAGGTGGGAAGACTAGGGATAGCCAGGCTACATTTCACCAACACACCCTTCGCCTCGGTAGATAAATCGGGCAAGGATACCTCAAAGCGCAATGTAAGATCAAGCATTTAACGCACACGGGAATAGTGTTTATTATTCACTGGTTTAAGTTAACCTGGATATTTAACCCACACTCGTGGTACCCAAGACATCAGCCTTGGTGTATCTTGTTTCATCCTGAGATAACTAACGCGTTCACATAGGTGAAGCCTCTAGTCATTTATAACAGCGCACAGTAGTCTCACCGAATCAGTAAAGGTTTCTGTTCCATCAGACCTTTTTACATCACATCTCACTGAAAAGTCTGGTATCTGTACATTGGAGATAAACATGGTTGGCGGCATACGTTTCCGGATTTGTTTACCACTATGACAGCAAATGGCCACACGACACGTGTGCGTATTTGAGACCATGGTTGACTTGTGCTGAGCCACCCACACACCGAAAGTATGAAAACTGGAAAGTAAATGACCAGAAGGCGTATGGGCAGGACCCATGGCTGGTTCCTAACGTTTCCCTTAATATCTAACACACACGTCATTGATGCAACACAGAAGGCATTATGTACATTCGACAAATGCTGGGTGGGAAACGTGCCACAACACTTTCTTCTCTAACAACAATAGGCAAACTACTTGAGCCACCAATTGAGGGGACTACGTCGGGTAGTGAGATGCCCAAACTGCAATCGCATCGGGTGCAGCTAGACCCAACGCATATGATGCGCGAATATCAAAGGTGCGACAATGAACGCTCAGTTGCATACGCGGATTGAAACAGACTCTGGTGATGCAACATTTCGTGTCACGTCAGTAGCAATATTTATCATGGTCCGATACCTGAAGTCTTCCGGTCACGCATATATACATTTCGCTTTCCGTCGTCCCTTTGAAACTCGCTGTTCGTGCTCGTTCTGGAAACTTACGATGCCTTCCTGGTTAAGGCGCAACCATCAGCATACTCTTCGGTATCTTATGACTGAAGTCGAAGAGAACCATCCAGTTAACACACGGTCAAACATCTACGTGGGCATCGAACCGTTTCACCTAACCATGTCGTTTATCAAATATGTGAATGAGGGAAAAGCGTAATACTATGGTCAGAGCAACGCGTGTGTTTCCTACCTGACGGACTATTCTTTCGATATTTCTTGAATTCCACATACGTACACGCATATTTATCCTTTTTAACTGGCTAGCTGGTAACATTTTTACACAATCAGCAATGATGTTTGTTTTTGATCATGCTTATGCAGGCGTGCCTTTCAAAGTCGAAAATGAACTATTCATTTATGTATTTATTTATTTGTTTATTTGCGGTAACAGCTTTGCAGCGGACGATCGAAATACGGTGTTGATGCTAATTTCTTATTTGAGTATTGGTGCGCTACTGAAAAATTAGCAGTAGTCTACCTTTAAACCATTGGTGCTTCCTGCACGATCGCTGAAGGCCACCACGGGCAAGTCATAATTTATAAAAACGCAGCTACCATTTAGTCTGTTTTCATGGACCTTGGACGAGAATTCGTTTTATGTGAACTTTTTTATAGGTTGCATTACCTCTTTAAGCTGGCGTGGAATCCAACTCGTTTCGCATATAAAATGCAACTTTTGACTAACCGACGTTTCCCATTTTCATAAACTGAGCTGTTAATATTGGAGGGTAATTTTAAAGTACTCGTTTTGTGAATGGATTGCGATGCATAAGCTCATTGAAGACCGCGATTCACAGTAAAGTGAAATTTAACCAGCACCATAACTGTGGTTGTAGCCGAAGTAGATGGAAGTTGCATGTCGCACGCCGGAAAGCACTGTACATCACGACGCGGTCTGATCATACTGGGTCTAGTCAGGTCAAGATGGCAGGTCTCGAACCCGGGACTATTGGGATGTTAATTGCGGCCTCCGCACCTTTAACCATGGCCTAATGACGGGTGGCGTTTGTCACAATGCTTATTGACTGATTGTAGGGCCATTTTAAATACACCTTGTGTTCTTGGATTTGGGCACGAAATCTCAATGTAGCTTATTCCAATTGAACTGAACCATGGTCATTTTGATCATTAGGATCACAGCTAAAGCAATTAGAAATTGAGTATTGTCTGCCGGAAAACACCACACACTCCATTGTGCTTTATCCTTACTTGATCTCACCAAGTGGAGAAAGCAAACCTCCGACCCGGGACCATAGGAATAGTAACCGAAAGCGCCACCACTTTGGCTACTTGGCCACAAGGTACAACGTTTGTCACTAAGGTCAGTGAATAACTGCAGGGCGGCCTACACCCAACTTCCACGAGCTGGAAATATTTTAATGCTTAGAACAACTGATAGTGCAAATTTTCATTTACGTCATGTCATACTTGTTACTGCCTATGATCTCTTAGTCAGTGTTTGGTAGGTAAACTAACCCAGATACTAGCTTAGGCTGACGCCACTAGAAAGAAACACTTAATGACGATTGTTTAGATTACTGTACATCCCCAACCTCACCTGTGTGTCTGCATACCTCGTAACTCATTTAGGGAACATATTAATCCATAGCTGCCGAGGTAATTCCTGAAACCCATATGGCAACTCCCTTGCATTTTGGACAGACATAGTCTACAACCGATAGTAAGCACTATTTTAAATATTATAATTCATTTGCATAGGGAGCTAAACGTTTTTCGCTGATTAGCGTATGGATGATCCTTTAGCTTTCGACATTGTTGTACTAACTGAATGCAACGAACAAGTCTCTAGGAACAACTATCTATTGCTTTCCCTGAATGAATATTGTTGCTTTCAGATTAACCCAGCAAGTCACCAGAGGTTTTTTCTTAATGGTGAGAAGATGCAGTGTTGTGACCGATTCTGTCCTCTGAAATCGTCTAGACTTTATGATTTCCTAGCTAAGTGGCGCTACATCAAAGGTGGCTAGCTGATCAGGTCGAAGGAAGCGACTGCGCCGTGCTTCCACCCGTGATGTTTTCCTGTACGCTGAATACAATCGCAGTTAATTTTCCCAATTATTTTCTATCGGTAACTCACGGGTTAATCATTTTGGCTCATGTATTAAAACATATGCACCCAGTGAAGATCTCGGTTTGAGCGCTATTATTTAGCACACAGAAGTTAGTGATTCACTTGCAGTCTGATTTCTCAAATCCTCGAGTAAAGCAACATTTTAGCAGGCAACCCAAGATGTTGGTTTACAGGTCATTTCTACATATTCATACATCTGAATCAATAGAGACGGTTGTTGTAGCTTATTTACTACGTTTGTTGATCCTTGTACTGAGATATTTCTAAATTACTAACTAACGTTTTAACCAACACCTTCAAGTTTTGTACTTTAGGTAAGTCATAGAGTAGGGTTGGATGTGATCCTACTGCTGCTCCTTATCATTATCAAGTTTTGTTCGCAGGATACAAAGAAGGTTACGTACCCATGTAACTTCTTCGAGTGTTCCTTCATGTGTTTTCAGAGTCATATGTGACCTGTTAAACAGCTTCACGTAGTTGTACCGAAAACTGTGTTTTTGTTGCGGAGCTCGTAAAGTTCTGTGAAACTTACAGTGTGTCTGAACTCGCCTCTGTAGTAAGCTCAGCAACTCATTCGTCAAGCGACAAATCAGATTGAGTAAATTACACTTGTTCTTCTCAGAGGAACCGCTATTAGGTTTCGAGAAAAGGCGCGCAGACTCCAGTTGAGCTCACCGCAGTGATGCTGTTGTATACGTCGTCTCTAAATGCACTGACCTCAAGTGAGCTCCCCCCATGGGTTGACATTCACATTCAGTTATTTATGCGTTACACTGACGTACCAGTGAATGAGAAAACGTAAGTGTATAATGGAACAATGGCGTAATACGGGTAAAAACCAGGACTTTATAGGTCCCGTTGGATAGTCTGTGTGAACTGCACAAGTTGATAACAAAGTGACCGTAGAGTGAAGCGCGCATCTGTGGACTCACCGTAATATCCACGTTACCACAACTGTGTAGCAAGCGAGCCCGGTTTCCCGATGGTTGATTAGCACAATGTTTGCGTCATGTGTCACTTCATGAGCGGAATTCATATCATATGGTGCAACTGGTGTACTGCATTGTCGATTCGTTTAAAATATGGGTAACGTGGGCGCAGAAATGACTAGAGTCGGAAGAGCGTTCCACGGCTGACCCATTTGAAGAAAGAAATAATTTCCGCTGCATTCCAGCCGACTGTACTGTGTGGTCAGTTTCAGCTGGTGGCCCCTCGGTTTTGTGTTGCGGTTACTTTTCAGGAGGTGACGGTGAAAATGATTAGGGTTTTCCATAATCTGATACGCGGGAATGAGGTCGTCCCGTAGACTCCAATGACCTCCCATGTACACTCTTAAGGCCTTCAATCGCATATGGTATGTCAGACGGGACAAGTAGGTCACATTTTTGGGGTCTCCGGTGCAGTCAGATGCCGTTTCAGATATGCTTGTCAAGCCTAAATCGTGTATTTCAAATGGGTATCCTATACGCGTTAAGGACTTGGGGAAAGATGAAAAGGGCAACCTACCCGAATGCCTTCCATAACAGACCACTTGTTGGTTCATTGTTTCGTACACCTTCAAGGACTGCACCGAACAACCGATGTCGTCTTACATGACTACCTCAAGGTTGCGCTCCTATGAGGCGGTCTTCAATTGCGGTGTCCAAGCTTGTATGTGTCATTGATCTCGTGGCATACATGTGCAATTTTACTCTTATCCGATTTGAACGAAAGTAGATTTGCCTTTGATCATTCTAATGCAAGGTCCAGATCCTTTTGTTGCAGATCGAGCTTGATTGCCGATCGCGCGTCATATTTTGAGATCTTCGGCAAAATCAAGCAATTCGGCTCGATGATACATATAAGGTTGTTGTTGAAAACCAGAAATAAGCTTGGTCCAAACACTGGTCCTCGTAGCACACCGCAGTCCACATCAATAAAATCTGAACAGATGACAGATTCCGGCGCTACTATCCGCTTTTTCGGTTTAATTGCCAGTCCCAATCAGTAGGTTGAGGTTACATGACCGAATGGCGGAAGCTGTGTTGCTCCGGCGTTATGATATTTGATCTTTTTATTTATCTCTTTACTGTCTCAAATACGACCAACTCCATCACCTTTGAGATCACCGGCAGGAGAGTCACTGTGCGATAGATATCGAGCTCCGAACGGCTATCAGCCTTGACGAGCGTGGTAATGATACTTTGTTTACACACGCTGGGAATCTGCTGCTTCTCTAACCAAATTTGAACGAACCGGGGTAATGACTCAGCTGTCCTCGTAGTTGCCATTTGCAGGGCTTTCCGATGAATGTTGTCAACCCCGAGTGAACTATGAGTGCGCTACGATAGCAACCATATCAAAAGCGTCACTGAACTATAAGCGACTTGTGTACATGCTGGCATCTGGGGGAATGGACTGGTTATGTGAAACATCCTAGTAGCACGTCGGAATATTGGAGTATAAACTAACCGTAGATCATAGACTGTTCCTGTGCGATATGTGAATATCCGTTTGCTGAGATGAGTGAGTGAACGGCAAACTTCACTTTTCGGATGCTGTTCTTTTGTGTTGTATATTCCCCTCACACTTTTGGACACGTCGCACTACTTGCACAAGCCATCGACATATGCATGCACATACGCACACACATACACGACCAGCCATCTCGTTACATTCCTGTGTCAAGCGAAATTAGGTTGGGATGTGCAGGAAGTACACTCCTATTTCGCACATTTGCGTATACAACATGTTTGTAAAGAGGCTTGTTGCCAGCACACAACCCTTCTGCTAAGCTCTGTTGATGTACCAATTCGTCCTGACGGACAAGTGTGGTACACTACATAGTTGCTTACTTGTCAGAACCAGGGTTTGCTTCGTACACGTCCCACTCCGCATCTGTTACCGCCGTGCGTTTTCGGGTCCTACACCGAGTACATGATGGAACGTTTGCAGGAAGAAGAGGATTGTGTTTTAATGCGAGAAGAGGATACTGAAGTTTCCAACAAACTCCATCCCAGCACTATCAACGGAACAGTCATCCGAAAACTCCAACACGGCTTCTTCAACTAGTTCTGTTAGTATGTCGTAGTGTGTAATTGTTTGAAACAATACAATATGTTCCTGTGTAAACTTTACATAACATACATAGACGTAAAGCTTGTCGCGTGATTATACAGCTCTTCGTTCGTTGACACTAAATCAAGCACAGATGGTTTAGTTCTCGCTTTGAATGCGGTAGGCGAACTAACATGGCTGAAGAGCGGAATGCGTGCAATAGACGCCTGCAGGTCGGTCTTAGATTATTCGCTGGGGGATGCCGGATCTTCAAGTTCGTGAATATTGTGGTCATCTGAGATGATAACATGACTTTATCATCTTCGCAGAACATCTCCAAACGTGTAACTCAGGCGGAACTTCATTTCTGGGAGTGGATATTCGGGACAGCAAATAACTCACATATAGCAAGCATCGTTGCTTCTCAGTTGCAGACTGCACCAGAGCGAGTCTATGATTAGCCTTTCCGCACTGCAGGCCACTGCTCTAGTAGAGGATTGCCCAACCTCCCTTGGTGAGCGCGTTAGGTGGACTATACTTGCTTTCTGCTGCTGTCAGTGAACGAGCGGCATGAGTGGCTGGCTTCTCAGACCCATCTGGGAGAATGTGGGAGATGACTGCTCCAACTCCATAGCTGGATGCATCCGATGACACTACAATTGGCAGTTTTGGATCGCAGTGCGTTAGTATCAATTCTGAGCTTAGTAACAATCTGATGCTGCCGAAGGATTCCTGACATTCTATAGTCCAGACCCACGGGACGCCCTTCATCAGCAACCGGTTTAATGGTCCGCGTAGGTCGTGCATGGACGGCAGGTAGGTACCGTAATAACTCACCATACCCAGGGATGATCCCAACGTCGCTAAGTCTTTCGGCGAAGACATTTCCTTGATCGCCTCGATGTTTGATGGATCACGTCTTCGTCCATTTTGGTCAATGATAAAGCTCAGGTATTAAATGGAGGTCATGAAAAGCACACTTATCCATTCGTAGGCGAAAAGCATACTCCTTTATTCTGTCAAGCACGAGTTCCGTTCGTTGGTGTACTTCTTCCTGGTTAGATCCCATGATAATGATATCATCCAGGTATGCAGTGGCATAAGGTATTCCCTGTAGCATCGTATCCATGATCTGCTGAAATATTGCCGGGGCTGACTTAACACCAAATGGTAGGCGTTTATACTGGAATAGTCCTCTGCGAGTGTTAAGCGTTAGCAACGCACGCGATTTCTCTAAGATTTCCATCTGAAGATTTGCGTCTGACAAGTTCAGTTTGACAAAACACTTGCCACCGTTCAGACGTGTAAAAGCTCCTCAGGGAGAGGTAGAGAGCATTTGTTGTTTTCTAAAGCGGCATTCAGGCCAGTACTCTGCACATAAGCGTATCTTTCCGTTAGGTTTCTTGACGATCACAATAGGGGCTGCACCTGAAGAGAAACTCGTCAGTTTGATAACTCCGGTTGACGATAGCCTGTCAAGTTCTTGGTCGACGATTGAAACCACTGCATATGGGACTGGTCCCTTCGATCGGAAGACTGGCTTTGCTTCTGACCGCAGGGAAAGATTGGCCTTGGTTTTCTTGCACAATCCCAGACCATCTTGTAGCACCTGCGGATATTTTCGCTGTAAAGACTCCGTCCACTCTACAGATGCGTCGCTTACTTTGTCGCACAGGGAATTCAAGGGAACATCAAGCAGTTTCAAATTCTCAATCCAATCGGGACCGAGTAAGTTTAGATCGGGATGTCTCATTATGTAGCATACCCTTATGAACTGACAGTCTTTGAACATTACAGGACAATAGATTTCACCAGCCTAGTCCAGTGGTCCCCCTGAAGCGTTGGTTGTAATCCGAGTAGTTCTTTGAACAGGTGGTTAACCGATTTTCTTCCAAGTTGTCTCGGAAATGAACATGATGTCTGAGGCAGTGCTAACTTGGAGGTGTACGGAGACCTGGTTCATAACCACTGTTACGAACATGCGTTTTGCGGTCCCTGTATCGAAGGTAGCAAAGACAGGATAAATTTAAGGTCTTTGTTTTGTTAACGATGTGGGGACAAACGCCTTGGCAGGTAAGCGACCTTGTAGAAAATGATTGCACGGCAATGATCCTCCTTGTGCTCCTGTTTGTTGCATTTCTGAAAAAATGTTTCTTGAACGGGCAGAATTTGACGAAATGCCATTCGCCACATTGCCAGCATGCGGATGGTGGTCTGTTTGACTTCAGTGAGTTTTGGACCGTCGCTGTACTCCCGCGTTGGTTTGATACCGCGAACACATCCACGGGACACGAACTGTGACCTTGGGCAATCATGTTCATATCGTACTTCAAGTTGGTTAACCTCTGGCATTCGGAAGTGATGGACATGAGATTGATGGACGGGTCCTGCGCCATTTTCTTAAGCAGCCTCATGCGTATTTCGGCATTCTCGGGCGCGTGGAAACCGCAAACGAAAATTAACGCCTTGAACTGGTCGCTTGACGTTTATTTTAGCCGGAAATGCTCTCAATGAGGATTGACGGTACTGCCGTAAGTTAAGAAATCGTCTGACGCGCACTTAATGAGCTTCAAGCAGCTGTATCGGAAGCTGAATAAAGGAGATGGCTCACCAAAATTGTCATTTAGCAACGGTAAACGTTGGGGCATATTAGCAAAATAAAATCAAGAAACTTGCAATGTTCCTTGGTTCCCAGCTTCTGCAAAAGCAGCCTGCACTTCCATCCGTTTTCAACATCAGTGAATTCGGACCGGAATACGTCTTCGTATCTTCTGAACCAACATTCAAAGGGTAAGCCGGCATCCGGGTCATACTGGAACTCACAAATACTGTTCGCAGTCGCATTCGCTGATGATTGCTGCTTTTCACTGGTTGGTCTTATTTGAACCGAAAAAATCTGAAATATATTTTCGAGCAATCTTGTCTGGCTTTCTTCAAATTGCTTTTATTGATGTTGAAGTATTGCAGTAAGTTGCTCCACTGAAAACGACATTGTTTGTCGTATTTTCGTCGTATGCAATCAAAACATCCCAACTCCGTCGTCAGTTGTTAAGCCAGACGAAAAAAGAAAATCGGAGCTGTGTAATAAGATGCTTATTTGCGAAACAGTCGAACTCAAAAAATACCGCAACAGGAGGTGCATGGCACTCGAGGTCACATGAACACAGAAGACTATATAAACACCCTCGAAAAAGTCCTGATTGAAGAATCCAAATTATTAATCAATAATTACGGGTTCACTGATCTATCGTTAGGAGATGCCCCTCCTAACAGGGCGATCGTTTCGTATATGGGACATACCCTGTGTCGTGACTTCGGTGTTGGTAATCTCTGAGGGCAGCTTTCATTTACGAAGATGAAATCCCAAGTGTGTGATATTTGACGTGACCGCACTGAAACAACCTTGCGTTTGCATACAAGAAACTTTCTCTGCTCACAATGATGAGTTAGGGAACATGTGTATTGGGTGTGAGCTTGTTCCGACCGGTGAAAGGTCGGTCACTATTGGTTTTTTAAGTTTCGCATTGACGAACTAATTCGTGTCAGATTCGGGAATCCCGCCATTTCCTCCCTACTCATCTATTTTTAGGTAAAGTGTGGGGCGTGCCCAGCAGTTTCGTTAGCTAGATGAGTAGTATTGTCCGAACAGTCGTCGAGACGCAGTTCGGTTAAATTGCTACTGTCGTGCGTTTGTCTAGGGGACGCTACTTTGATCCGGAGTTCGGAAGGTAAGCTGTTGCGGCTCGCATATCAGCGCTGTCAAAACCTTGTCGACATCTGTCTGGATTGAAGCATCATCTTCACAGTCATCGAGCCACATCTATGTGAATTGCTGATATACATAGCCCCGAGATCGATTGCGCTGTGAGGTTTCCTAAGGAATGGGTCGTGCGAATATCGCGCCACCGATCCTGCTGGTGGGTGGCAGTTTCGCGCTTATCATGTCCCCCGGCCTCGGAAACACGTGTGTCAGGATGGTCTTGGAAACGGATTCCTTCCGGTATTCTTCTATGTCGTGCTTCGTCTGGTTGCGCTTGCTTCACCGAAAATCCAGGAGGATGCGAATGGAACATGTGCCATTCAGTGTGAGAGCAGCCCACAATAGAACCGTTTCTGTTTCATCTTCGGAAGTCAGCACAACTCAGTCTCACTTTAATGTACTGCTTCGAGTTTGCGTGAAGGGCTACCCATGTCAAGTTGACGGGCACAGCTAAAACACCTAGGATGTCGCATATGGAGTTCCACTGATTCATAACATAGAGTTGCTTTCTTTTTTATGTATCGGACTTCGATACTGGTATGATGGCACGAATTACTGATGGTGCATCGTGGGATCTTTTAATGACCATCTGTGTAGCCTGGGTTGAGACCGACTAAACAGCTGGTCTGCATACATCCGGTGGAGGGTGTGTAAGCACATGTTGGCCTTCCTCATTTATTTTGGAACCAGTGCTGCTATCGGCAGCAACCGCGTTTCAATCGGCACACCTGTCAAGGCCTTCTGGGAGTTCAGGATAATTTGTAGGGTAGACGCGGCCCTGGAAGTACTTATGCCAATCTGACTGGCGGTGATTGGTTCAAGTGTAGCTGGGCCACTTGTAGTGATGATGCAGTCTGTGACGTTCGGAGGTAGTGCGCTGTTCATCGTCATTTCTCTGTTTCGAAGCGGAGCCTATTAGGGAGAAATGAAGCCTATTCCCAGTCGCGCAATTTATGTGAAGCAATTCTGATATTCCTCATTGATTCAATCGTCGTGATCATTCTTCCGCAAATCTGAAATAGTCTATGAGCAGTCGTGACCAGTGGGATGAGCATCGTTATACACGTTAGCTAGAGCTGGAAAACACCTCAGCTACTGTGCCGCAATACAAAAAACGATAGGAAAATGAATACAACAGTCGCATGCCAGCTGAGCTACCAGCAATAGATGGGCATCGTTCTGGTAACCTACCAGCCGGCTACTAGGCAACAAGAAAAATTATTATGTAAAATTATGTTACGCTACGAAATGAGATCATGGTTGGAGGGGAGGCTAAAAGGGATGGGGAGAGACAAAGAAACTCACAGCAAGAACGCCACTGAGGTCGGTTTCTTGTCATGTCAGCAACTGTATCTAGTCAAATGTGTTAATCGTCTTTTGGACCCAAACCAGGGAGCCGTGACGCTCCAACCGGGGCCAGCTCCGAAGTGAGGGCCTTCATTCCTCTCAACCAAGTTATCGCTTGGCAACCCCTACTCTTCTTCCATCTACACTCCCGGTGAGCAAACAACGCACGTCGCGGAAGTCGGTAGGCTGGCATGCGTAACACGTGGCCGAGCCATCGGAGCCTAGTTCCTGAAACGACGATGTTGAGCGGTTCAGTTACTTTTCCTGGGCCGTAAACAAGGCGTCGAACACGCTCGTTGCTAACTCGGTGTTCCCACGAGATGTGAGCTAAATTGCCACGGCACCGGTGGTCGAACGTAACTAGCCTCTTTATGTCTGCTGATCTAAGTGGCCAGGTTTCACAACCGTACAGTAGGGTCGAACCTACCGCTGCATTGTACACTCTACCCTTCAGGGCGAGAGTGATGTCGCGTCGCCGCCATAGGTGGCGAAGGTTAGCAAAAGCGCCTCGAGCTTTTGCTATACGGTTCGTGATCTCATCTTCAATCCCAAGGGCGCTGATACAACTTCGCAGGTAGTTGAATTTCTGAAGGACTTCTAGCTGATCCGAACCAAGGGTCAGCGCAGAAGGCGATCCCTGCCAATCTTGGAGGAAAGCTTTGCACTGCGATGGTGCAAAGCGAAATCCGAAGCGCCTGACAGCCAGTGCTAATCTGTCCAGCGCGGCTTGGCACGTCTGAAAGCTGTCACAGATGAGGGCATTGTCGTCTACCTACTCTGAATCAAGAAGTCGTTCTCCTGGGAGTAGCTCTACACCTTTCAAGTCATGTCCTGCAAATACAATCTTCCCGACTTCGTTAATGGCGAAGTTGAAGAGGATAGGTGACAACGGGCATCCTTGTCTCACACCGCTGGAGATATTGAAGGCCAGCGACAGCTTGCCGTAAGCCCTCACTCTCTCCGTGCTACGCGTGTATAATGCTCGGATAATATTCACATATCTCTTGGGCACACCTTTCCTGAGTAGACAATTCCAAAGATCACATTGATCAACCGAATCGAAGGCATTTTGCTGTCGAGGAACACGACTACAGTGGGTAGTCAATATGTGTGACGGTGTTCCAACTGACGCAAGGCGAAGAAGTGGTCGATGCAGCCACCACCCCATGAAACCCGGCTTGCTGCTCACGAATCTGGCTTTCACGAGTACCAGTCAGTCTGTGAAGAATTATGGAGTCGATTGAGATAAGACTGATTCCTCTATGGTTGACGCATTCCGAACGCCAGCCTCCTTTGCAGATGAGAACAATAAGGGAGCGGCTCTAGTCGGTTGGGACGGTTTCCTGCTCTCACAGTTTCACTACTAATTCATGTAAATCATCAACAACAGCAGAGCTCCGAGTTTGAAGAGGGCTGGATGAAGATCATCTGGTCCCGCGGCTTTGTTCAACTTCAACAGTCCGATCTCACGTTCGACTTCTGAGCGAGAGGAGGATCCAAAGGTACAGCCCACGGCGCAGGAACATCAATGGTCGGCGAGGAATCGAACGATTCCGGCCGATTAAATTGCTTTTCGAAATGCTCAGCCCACCGCTCCAAACGCTTTGACAAATTGTGGATAAGCTGTCCAGTCTCGTCACAAATTGTTTCACTAACACCAGGTCTCCTGCTGCCCGTTTCCCGTATCAGACGGAATAACTTACGATGGTTGCAAAGGGCAGCGGCCACTTCCATCTCTGAGGCACGAAGAGACCACTAAGATTCGCGATCTGTCTTCAGGCTAGCACGGAGTTTTGCCCGGAGCTCCTTGTGAGTTTCACTGTGTTCGCTTCCAGCCGGAATATGCCGGCGAGCATCGATCAGTTCCAGAGACCGCGAAATGACCCAATGTCCATGTTGGCTGTTTGGCTTACAACATGAGGAGTTGCCTGCTGCTAGTAAGGTCTTGTGCAAATGAGACCTGTGACCTTCCATTGTATACAGGAAGCGCTTACTCAGCCCACATGTCCGCGTATTTCGATACGCATTCAGAGCAGCTGGCTTCGTTAGTTGACTGGTGTCAATACGCTTACAGCGTCGTCGTAAGCGTCCGCCAAAACATATCCACATTTCAGCAAATATAAGTGCATAATCGGTGTT